>CM042177.1:15653213-15665713 GCA_023376005.1 Doryteuthis pealeii | reverse complement strand
ATACACATGTTTATATATATATTTGTGTATATATATACTTAAATATATTTACACACATACATAAGATTAGTATATCATATTTGTGTATACATATATATGTATATGTATACACACACACATATATATATATAAACACATATATATATATATTTGTATATATATACAAATATACACACACACATATATTCACACACACACACACACACATACACATATGTGTGTGTGTCTGTGTATATATATACATCTAAATACACATATATATATATTTGTATATGTATTTATATATATATATATGAGTGTGTGTGTTTGTATATATATATATATGTGTATATATATATATATATATATAATATGTATATATTTGTGTATATATATATACACATATATAGACACACATATATAAGATTAATATATCATATTTGTGTGTGTATATATATATATATATATATATATACACATATATATAAAACACACAAACATATATATATATATTTGTATATATATGTATATATATACACGAATATATACACACACATATATATATATATTTAAACCACATATATATATATATATATATATATATATGCGTGTCTGTGTCTGTGTGTGTGTGTGTGTGTGTGTGTGTGTGTGTGTGTGTGTGTTTCAGCATTATACTACACTATGACGTCAATTTGTCACTTCAATACCTAACACCATGTTTTCTTTTTTTTAGAATCGTGACCGTTGCACAACGTCATCTCACGCTCCAGCGACCAAGGCCAACTTCATTTAAATTGTACAAAAACAAATCTGTAATAAAAAGCCAGTCAACACAAATCTTTCAAATGGCTGAGAAACATGTTTAAATTATATAAAAACAAATTATACCATTCTTGAAAATGGCGGTAGATATTGCCGAAAGCGCATAAAATTCGACATTTTTCGGATGATTTCTATATTCATTTGATCCGGATGTACATTTCCTTGTTCAAAAATTAAACACTTTCAAAAAATATACTATATCCTTCCTTGTTTGTTCTCTTTAAATAAAATATATATATATATATATATATATATATATATATATATATATATATATATATATATATATATAAAATAACATAAACAAGCAGCAACACACTAGCAGAAACTCTTTTCCATGCGCTGACAAGGGTTTGCTAAAAAAACGAAAAGTTATAACGTCGGCTTCTACATTAAAACATTATCCATCTGGATACATTGTTTTTTATCGTTTTTTTATATAGTTACACACACACACATATTATATATATATATATATATATGTGTGTAACTATATAAAAAAGGAAAAAAAAACAAGGTATTCAGATGGATACATACACACACACACACACACACACACACAACACACACACACAAACACACAAACACACACACTTATCTTAATTCAGTGGATTTAACCCTGAAGATCCTTATGGTGAAACTCGTGTAAGTTATCACTTATACCTATAATGTAATATATATATATATATATATATATATATATATATATATATATTATACTTTCTTTATTATTATTACATTTGGCATTTGAAAAACTTTCTGAATTCAGAATCATTTTTTCTCCTTTTTGCATCTTCCCAATGAATCTTCTTTCTGAATGTATTTGTTTACATCTTTCTATTGAAATCTATTGATCTTAAAATATCTTTTTCGTTGTTTTTTCTATCTACTTATTTATCTCAACGTATCTGTCTGTGTCTATCTCAGCGTGTTCCTTTCTATATATCTCAGTGTTTATGTCTATATATCAATTTTGGTCAATTCATTACTCTCTCTCCCCCCTTCTCTCTCTCTCTCTCTCTCTCTCTCTCTCTCTCTCTCTGTCTCCATCCCTCTCCCTCTCTCTCGCTCTCTCTCTCGCTTTCTCTCTCACTCTCTCTCTCCCCTCTCCCTCTCCCTCCCCCTCCCTCTCTCTCTCTCTCTCTCTCTCTTCTCTCTCTCTCTCTCTGTATATATATATATATATATATATATATATATATATATATTATATCTGAAAGACTATTCATGTCTATTTCATATTTCAGTCAATTCATCTCTTTTTCATATATATATAAACTATATACTATATTGTATAACTAAATACTGCTCAATATCGTGAGCATATATATATATATATATATATATATATATATATAATATATATATATATATATATATAGAGAGAGAGAGGAGAGAGAGAGAGAAAGAAGTATCCAGCTGACTATTATGTAATAGGTAATTCTATTTGAGATCGTCAATATCACCTGTACATCCACAATACATGCTTTTGTTGATGCAAACTTATACAAGGATTTTTACAGATCCCTAAGAGAACTCAATGTATAATAACTAATAAATTAATTAGATACAGAGAAATATTTATACATTCAATAAGAAAGAAAAGCTTAACAAACTGTCATTTGGCTATTATAAGTTCATTTCGACCAGAATGCAATATGAACCTGGTCTCATCAGATAGCCTAATACATAATGACTGAGAAAACAAACTAGAATAGCGAAACTAAAGAAAGAAAAAGAAAAAAAATCTCTATATTGTTTTCTCAGTCTGTAGGTAGTATGTTATCTGATGAGACTAGACTCATATTGATTTCTGGTTGAAATGAATTCATAATAGCCAAATGACGGTTTGTGAAGTTCTTCTTTCGTATTGAAAGTAATATATATATATATATATATATATATATATATATATATATATATATATATGTGTGTGTGTGTGGTGTGTGTGTGTGTGTGTGTGTGTGTGTGTGTGTGTGTGTTATTTTCAATAAGAAAAAATGCTCCCAAAACCCGATAGATCTCTCTAGGGGTGACTTAGATTAACTTTCACAGCCAGCATAAAATAATGATCGTTTGTTGTTTACAGACTGATTTCACTGGTGATCGTAAAATATAAAAAAATGTATTTAATAGTTTAAACATAGCTCCTTAATCGCAGATGTCAAATGCTCGATAGGTTAAAGTATTGGGCTGATGAAACATCTGTCGGCTTTTCCGGTCGGACACAGTTGCTGTGTTAAGCCACACTGAAGAGATGTGAAACGACGAAACACGGTGTCTGTAGATGATTTATATATATATATATAGGACTAGGTTAGTTCAGTCGGTAGAGCGTTCGGCTAGAAACCACAAGGTTCCTAGTTCGAAAGTCCTCGCCAACTTAGCGTATGAGTAGCACAGGGATCTGTGCGATAAATAAGGAGTTGATGGAAGGTGTGGCGCTCCACCTCAGACGCAGAAATAATCTCCTTGGCCTAGCACTTGTGAAAAAGGGATAGACTTCCTCGCTGATTGCCTGATACCGACTTTAGGTCACCCCAAAGACTTATATATATATATATATATATTATTATATATATATATATTATATATATATGATAGATTATTATTATTGTTATTATTGTTATTATTACTATTAGTATTATTTCTTCCATTTCATTACTTATGAAATAAGAATGTCCTCCATGTTACTTTCTTTCTTTTTTTCAGTTAAGTTCGCGAACTTCCGGTTTAGCGTTTGAATCCAACTTCTCGAAATCAAATGAAGAATAAAAGAAAAATAAATAAATAGAAATAAATCAAATAAACGAATGAATAAACAGTGGACAAGAAATACATTAGTTTTACTTCCCCTTTTATCTACGCCGAAAAACGACGGATGAATTCTCTATTTTATAAGCGTCAATTTTTATTTTCCTTTTAACAAAACTCTGTTGTCAATGTTCACTCGCTGTTTAAAAATGATGATTTTTTATTCATATTCTTTTTTCTTTCACATTATCATCTCTATTTGTCACTTGTCTTTTTTCTCTCAAAACACACAACACACACACACACACACACACATATATATATATATATATATATATATATATATATATATATATATATATATATATATAAAGGTTTTGAGAGAAAAATATAAGGGACAAAAAAAGAGATAATATATGAAAAGAATATGCCAACAATAATATAAAAAAGAATATGAAAAGTATATGTCCACAAATATATATATATATATAGATACTCACTAAAACCTCTGTATAAACAGTTATATTTAATATATATATATATATATATATATATATATATATATATATATATATATATATATATATTAGAGACTTAGAAAGAGTCGAATACTATATATACACACATATATAATATATATATATATATATATATATATATATATGTATATGTGTGTGTGTGTGTGTATGACTTCTTTTAAGTCTCTAAAATACACACACACACACACACATATATATATATATATATATATATATGTGTGTGTGTGTGTGTGTGTGTTGTCGGCACATTTTAGTAAAGATGACAGACAAGGATTTAGAGTTGAGGTTTTCTTTATTAACCCATTCATGTTCGCGAGTGCGATGTCGTAAATGACGAAATATACGTCTACTATACGGTGGTATCGCAAGCAGATTCCTTGACAATGACCAACGAAAGTCGAAAGTACATGATATTTTCCACGTACCCCACTTGTACGGGTCAGGCACAAGGCCCTATTTTTGTGGGACCACCCAGAAGCCGAAGCTCATGTACTCAGGATATAACACCGGTGGTTTCGATTAATTATCATAGAACCTTCGTCAAGTTCTTTGTTTTCTTTTCTTTTCTCTAAATATTTCATTTGCTTCAGCATTAATCCCGATATTTTTGCTTTCAGTTTTTAACCTTTTATTTCGTTCTTTCTTTCTTTCTTTTAGTCCTTCTTCTCCCCTCTCTTTATATTTCTATCTTTCAACCTTTCTTTCTATTAGTCCTTTCTTTTTATCTTTCTTTCAGACTTTCTGGTCTTCGTTCTTCTCTTAGTTTTTCTTTTCTTTCTTTCTTTTTTTGTCCTTTTTTTCTCTCTTTATATTTATTCCTTTTTGTCTTCCTTTCCTTTTTAGACATTCCTTGCTCTCTTTCTTTCTACTTCATCTATCTTTCTTCCTCAGCTTTCTTTCTTTCATTCAGAATTTTTTTTTTTTTTTTACTTCTTGTTTTTTTTTATTTTTTTATTTTTTACTTCTTGTTTTTTTTCTTTCTGACTTATTAACTTTATTCATCTTTAGGAATTCTACGTTCACTCTCTTTTTCTTTCTTTCTTTATTTCTCTTAGTATTCTTCCACTATTATCTTTTTCTTTCTTACATCTTTCGTTTTTTCTTACGTTATTTTTTCCTCTTTCTCATTTATGTTTCCCTCTTTCTTTCTCTAATATTGTTACTCACCTCTTTTTTTTCATTCATTTATTCTTTCTTTTTTTCTTTCTTTTTTTTCGTTCGTTCTCTTAATTTAATGATTCTATTATCTTTTTTTTTCTTTCATATTAACCATATTTTCTCTTTATTTCTTCGTATGATTTATTCTTTCATTCTCCTTGTTTAAGTTTTTTCTTTGTTTTTTCTTTCTTTCATTATTTTACTCTTCCTCATTTATGTTTCTTTTTTTCTTTCTTTCCCTAATCTTATTCTTTCACAATCTTTTTCCCTTCGTTTATTTATTCTTTCTTTTTTCTTCGTTTGATTTATTTATTTATTTATTTATTTATTTCCCTAATCTTATTCTTTCACTATCTTTTTTTCTTCCTTCATTTATCTATTTTATCTTCGTTTGATTTATTTCTTCTTTTTTTTTTTTCTTTCTTTCTTTCCCTAATCTTATTCTTTTTCCTTCCTGCATTTATTTATTCTTTCTTTTTTCTTCGTTTGGTTTATTTCTTCATTCTTCCTCATCTATGATTCTTTCTTTTTCTCTTTCTTTGTTCTAATCGTCTTCTATTATCTTTTTCCTTTCTTTCATACTTTCTTTCTTTTCTTTCTTTTTCTTTGAAAATAACATTTTTGTCACTATTATTTTCTTTATATTTTTTCTTGAAATATCTTTTTTTGTTCTCCTTCCCCCATTTCATTCCCAAATCTTTACCACTGTCCTTTCTCCTTCTTTAAAAATCGATTTTCGTCCGCCATTTTAATGTCTGTTTGTTTTTCAACTTTGTTTTCCTTCTTCATAACACTGTTTCCAGATTTCTATGCCAATTTTTTTTTTTTCTACATAATAATCCTCTTTACTTTTTCATAAATTTCACCACCATTTAAGCTTGTTTACGGCAGTGAAATGCCTTGAGAGGCCATGGTAAGAAAATGAACACAACTTAGTTCCGGTACAAGGAAGCGGACACGGCGATTTCCGGTTCCTGTTTTGCAGTCGAGTCGATAAAGGAAATAGATGAACAGAGATTGGGGGTGGAGGGTAGATGAAAGAAAAGAAAGAAAGAAAGAAAGAAAGGAAGAAAGGAAGATAGAATTGGTTTAGTTTCGTTGGGTATATTTATTTAACGGCATATGAACTCCTTGTGGGTTATTAATGGTGAAATTTGATTCATTTGTAAATGTTTGATCATAATATAGAAAAAGATAAGAAAGAGAAATAGAAGAGAAGAGGAGACAAAGAGAGAAGAGAAGAGAGAGATAGAAAGAAGAGGAGAGAGAGAAAGAAGAAGAGAGAGAGAGAAAGAAGAGTAGAGAGAGAGAGAGAAATAAAGAAAAGGAGAGAGAAAAAGAAAGAGAGAGAGAAGAAGAGGAGGGAGGGTAAGAGAAGAAGGGCGAGAGAAGAGGAGGGAGAAAGAGAGAGAGAGAGAGAAAGAGTATAGAGAAAAAGAACGGGAGAGAGAAAAAGTTGGTGCATTTGTTTAATGGTATATCAACAACTCATAGGTTATTTGATACTGAAATTTGATTCATTTGTAAATGTTTGATAGAAATAATTTTCCCACTGCATTAGAAAACTTTTTGATATATAATACTTTGTTTTTCAGCAGTTCCATGATTTCAAGTATTCCTATCTATCACTAATAATTTTCAAGCAGTAAAGAATTATAGGTTCAAGTAATTATTCTTAATATAACAGATTTGCACAAGGTTATATGGTTTCATGCTTTTCTATCCAATACAAATAATTTTCAAATTATTTTCAAAACATGTCTATGTAAGAACATAACAGGTACTACCACTCCGGGTCAGAGTAGGTTTGGAAGTAATGCCAAAGAAGCGTGGTGACCCTTCTCAAAACTAAAGGACCTTCACGACTTCGCAGTTTAGTGTCCCTCGAGTATTGTTAGTGTCATCACCCTTTCTTGCTATTACTCATAGACTCACTCTGACCCGGAGTGGTAGTACCGGTTAGTGACTTATTTATAGGAAAATACATTTGTTTTACAACTATTTGAATATTATTTGTATTGGGTAGTTAAACCATTTAACTGTATATATAGTGCTGAGGACTGTAACGTCTGGTGTCTCTGTTACATATTAATTGGATCCCTATTACATTTTTAAGGTAGCGTAGAAATCATTATGGCGATCAGTATAGCTGATGGCCTTGAGAGTGAGTGACAGCGTTTGACCTCACTCTGACCTTGCGTTCTGGGGATGATCGTGAGAATCGGAAGGCAATAGAAGGCCCTTCCGGTTTAAGGTGTAAGCAACTCAGTTAGTCAGTTGCGGAGTTAGGACTTAGAAGCGAAGCTAGCAAGATGTGAGTCTCCGCGCGCATTGTCTGGTCTGGGGGTTTATGGAATAAAGTAACATCATTGTAAATCGAAGTCTTGTTGTTATTACTAAAAGCTAACAATAGCACAAGGCTTCTGATAAGGAACGATCCCCAACATAGACCAGACCCGGAATCCTCAATAGAAGACCAGACGAGACCTTAGAAGACATACCAGACCAAGATAGAAGATGTACCAGGCCAGAAGAATAGACGACAGAGTAAGACGTAAGAAGGTATATAACATATATAGATATATAGTGCCGGTAAAGAGGTATGCAACATATACCTATTTAGTACCGTCAAGGAAAAGGCACTATGCAACATCTCATCATTAACTATGTTGATTTCCTCCTTTGAAAACACCCTTAGGGCCCCCAAGGACAAAAGAAACCACAGTAAAAAGAACCACAACACAATGCCGTGAAACCCAGACAAGAATTTCAGTTGCAACCACTACGAGCGTGCTTATCTACCCCACATTGACTTTATCAGCCAATGAACATGCCTGCAGTCAACATAGACCACCCCCTTAATCTTCGTTCACGAATCCTAAGCTATGATGACGTTGATGATATCTATTTTTATATAAAGGGAAGTTGTGTATATGTATGTATGTTCAGAGGAAACTAATAAAATAAAACAATTAACGACAAAGTAAATATATATACACATTCATTATCACTAGATTTTGCTTTTTGAGCAAAAACAATGGAGATTTGATTTATATTCGGGAAATAGTTAAAAACAAAAATTTAAATAGTAACAGCATGGATTTTTCGCGTTATTTAAAGTGGGAGACATTAATTTTTCTTTTTCAGAGTGTCTATTCATTTTTTTTCTGCCATATCAACGCAAGGTCTTTTTTACTCACGAATCAGTAATAATGGATCTGCGAGACTAACTTTTTGCTCTCTGCCCCTTCTACTCAGGCGATGCCGAGTAGCTGATTCTAGTATCTATTAATAATGGAGATTCGCTTCCGGTTTTTGTCTGTAACAAAAATTACGTCACTGCTTACCCAAAAATCGTCATAACAGAGAATAAATACACTCAAAATTTGAACATGCAACATTAGACAGTCCTCATTGTTTTTTAAAACAAGTTTTAATAAATACATAACTGGTATTATATATCTATATATAGTTTGTTTTATTTTAATACATATTTAAAGTTTACATTTCAAATTGTTTTATTTTTCAATCCTTTAATGAATTTGATGATTTTACTTACTTAGGGTACAAACTCGCTGACATTGAATTTTTTTACTCCCAACCCCTCAGGCAATGTGTTTCAAAAATCTATCTTTACATCGCCCGGAGTGCGTTTTTTTTAGTTTGTACTAGTAAGTATAATGCAATAGATGATGTGTAGCTTGGTGGTTGTTACTGCAAAATGCCTCGGTAACGTAAAGACTTCATTGACGTCACTATATACGTCACTACATTTCTGGGTTCATCTTTTCTGTTGCTTTTTTAAGTATCAAAAGAAAGAAAGAAATTACAAGCTTAAAGCTAACCAAAAACACAGAACTATTGTCCAAATTAAAACTGAATAGATCAAAAGGAGTTGGAAAAGCTAAAATAAGTCGTATATAAGAAAAAAAAGAAGAAAACCAAAAACGTTTTTAAAAAAAGGCGGGGATAATTTTACCATTAAAGAAAAGACTTAAAAAGAAAAACAATCTTAAAATGATCAACAGAGATACCGACCGCCATTTTACCGGAAGTTGATACCTTGTCATCAAACAGATGTCAGTCATGCCGGGACGCAAGTGAATGTCAGACAGCAGATTGCAACAAATCGATTTCCGGTCACGTGGTGTTGGCGCTCGGCAAGTAAGGAACGTCTGATCTCATGTTGTTTGTTATTTTTCCTGAACATTTTTAGCGTTGTTTTTTTTGTTTTTGTTTTTGTTTTTTCCTTTCCTTTCTTCCTTTTTCTAACTTGGCCGCCATTAGTCGATTGTAGCAACCTCTTCTTTTTCTCTCTCTCTTTTTCTCAATTACTTTGAAACTTTGACGACTTACATTTACAGAAAATAAATAAACGGCACAAGCGGAAAAACTAAGGAAAATCTGTTGGTTGGTAAGTTACATTTTACGGCATGTCAACCCTTGTTGGGTTGTTTTATGCTATAAACATTTTGTTTTAGTCATTCTTAATAAGTATTAATATATAGTATTAATTAATATTAATATTAGTAATTAACTATTATTAATAGTATTAAATGATAGGGGCCGGGTTAGCTCAGTCGGTAGAGTGTTCGGCAAGAAATCACAATGTTCCTAGTTCGATACCGGCCCTCGCCAACTCAGCGTATGAGTTGCACAGGGATCTGTGCAGTAAAGTAAGGAACTGATGGTATGTGTGGCGCTCCACCACAGATGCTAAAACAATCTCCTTGGTCTAGCGCCATTGAAAAGGGGATAGACTCCCTCGTTTATTGGTTGATACCAACTTTAGGTCGCCCCGGCGACTAATGAGTATTAGAAATCTTATTTAAACCCAATTCTTTTTTTTAAATCATTTGTTCTATTTAACCCATAGCTGGGACCCTAACGGGTGCTACTACTCCGGGTCAGGGTGGACCTGTGAGTAATGGTGATGAATGGGTACTCCAGTCACCAGAGGTCCAGAATTGGAACTTGACAATTAGATATAGTTTAACGTCTGCTAGAATGTTGAAAGAGATTATAATAAGGATCTCCATGGAATCTTGTAAATTAAATAGTTATTTCCTTTTAATAACCTTAACCTTTGATTAACCTTAACTTTTGATTAACCTTAACCTTAACTCCTAATCATCTCCCCTGTCTGCAAGGGAATATCCTATATATATACGAATGCAGACATTTTGTAGAACTGTTATAACTGTTGTAATTGTTTTGATATTAAAACCTATCTAAACGGTTTATCAGTCTCGTCGTTCTACTCTTTACTTGTCAATTCAACGTCATACCCAACACTAAGACCCTCAGCCACCGCCTCCGAGCACGTATACGATAAAAAGGATTGGGTTTTGCCACAAGGTTAATAGGGTTGGGACAATCATATATGATGAGATTAAAAATGGTTGAGTTACCAATCTGAAAAATAAAGATATCAGTTTCATTACATTCAATGACTGATAGTATACAATTATTTGAATTGTTCATGGTGAGCAGTCAAATTCAATTAAACCTAATTCAGGTAACCACATTAAGCTCATAATAGCGAATTCCCTATCGTGGGTGTAAACACTTATCTCTAAAAACGTAGCTCGTATGTCCCCTACTCGGACGTCTCCCGACGAGGGCTCCTTGAAATCAAGAGAGGGAGAAAAGTCGTTAAACATGATAACCAAGTCAGAACAAGATAAGGTCGTCCGTTCATGATGGTGCACCTCTGCCCGGTACTGAGGCCAAATGAACAGGACCGGACAATCGAAGGTAATCTCTTCTTCAGCGAAACGGATAATGCGATAAGACACATCGATAATTGTTCGTCATTGATTCGAGGTAAAGGTGGGTGAGGCGGGGGTTGGAAATCGGAGAAGCTATACTCACCGGACTATAAAAGAAAGAAAAAGAATTTATCCAAAAATATTTGACTATTTGGACCATATGACCTTTAGGCACCCCTTTTGCGATCTCGATTCGTGGGTACATTTTTTCCATTTACACCGTCAAAATCCGGTTAATTGTTAACAGACGATTTTTAGATTTTTTTGTAATTATAAAACTAACCCCTAACCCTAACCCTAACCCTAACCCCTAACCCCTAACCCCTAAGAAACAACCGGATTTTGACGGTTTAAATGAGAAAAATATCCTTGTGAATCGAAATCGCGGAAAGGGTGACTAAAGGTCATATGGTCCGACTATTTTCAAGAAATCCAATAGTAATGGGTCTTTTTCTGTCACAGAAGACTGTCAGCATGACCTTCTTTACTGACCGCTGCGTCTAGAATTTTTTCTTTATCAGAGAGTCAGTATGTTTCCACTCCATGGACCACTTTTTGACCCGGGTTCGTCGTGCCAAACCGATGTTTATTCCATATGTAAACATTTTTTGACTAAAACATGTTATATACTCCTTTACAATTCGGGTATATGAATGTCGAGAGGGGAAAGGGGAGGAGATGGGTTCTTACTTGTTCTGCTTCGTCGCTGGCCATCTTACTCTGGGCTGATTTCTTTCTTCTTTTGGGCTGAATCGTCTACTCATTTCATTGTTAATAAATAAGTAAGACTTATTTGTTTTTCAAGACATCTATTCTTTCTTCAAAAAACCCAAAGCCCCAAAGGGTCCTCAACTGCGGTGAGAAGTTGGGATCTTAGGAGCAAAGAATCCTTGCGTCTGCTCTTTTTGACTAACGACCAGAATCTGAATAACTAAATCAGTTACCTTCTCAATTATGAGCCTAATGTGGTACCTGAATTAGGTTTAATTTAATAGAGGTAAATCCTTTCATGTCCCATGGCCGTCATTACTGTCCGCTTCGCCCAGAACCTTTCTTTACTGGAGAGTTAGTACCTTTTTGAAGGATGGTCGAGTTTATATTGTTTTTTGTTTACAACTATGAAATTTTTTTCTTTTTGTTTCGCTGTCTGTATAATATTCAAGATTAGTTGATTTATTTATTCTATTAGGCTTAAAGGGCTGGTTTAGCTCAGTCGGTAGAGCATTGGACAGCGTATGAGTAGCACAGGGATCTGTGCGATAAAGTAAGGAAGTGATGGTTGTTTTTGCATCTGAGGTGGAGTGTATTTTACACCAGCGTTAGTTGGTGTTTTTCATAGGAGTCTGAGAAACAACAAATCTCCTCAGCTCTACAGGGCACTTCTGAACATTCTAGCCGTTATTAATGCTGCAGTTAATTAATTAAATAATTTTCTTTTCTTTCCAACCATATAAATATTTTTTAAAATTGGACGAAA
>CM042177.1:15603213-15643213 GCA_023376005.1 Doryteuthis pealeii | reverse complement strand
TTTGAATTTCTAAATAAGTGTTTGATGGTTAAACACTTATATGAAGATATGTGGTGTAATGGTTAGTCGTAGGAAATGGACTCGACGACCTGAGTTCAATTCCCGAATGAATTGCATTTCACATAGCGCTAATACCCATGGAAAGGTATAAATCAACATATTCTCCCCCCAACTAGGGCAGACTAGGCTCTTTAACCCTGGATAAGTAACCAATATAGGAGAAGGAAAATTGTGAATTCAAAGCTATTAAATCCGCTTAAGAAATTGACTTTGTATCGCATCGTGTTCATGCAGAGGGTTTGTATATATATATATATATATATATATATATATATATATATATCATTGGATATTGATGAAATCTTTAGTTAGGAGTTATTCATTACATGCAATATATGATAAAACCCCTTTTTGTGGCTTAAAATTAGTGTCATTTATTACTGGAGTTTATACGCTGGGTACGGTGCTTGTTGTAAAGTGATGATTAACAGGATAGTCTTTCAAGTCACCGATAGTGGGCTTGACCCCTACAGGATGACTTTCTTTTGTGTCTGTGGCAAACAAAATAAAGCTTGATAATTATTCACGCAGTATTAATCTGTAATACTTAAAATGTAAAAGACAGACAGAAAATAAAGTTGAAACGCATTGAATATATATTGTTACAATGTACTTGAGACTACCGTTATATACAGGTTATACGGGCGTGATCCAAAAAGTAATGTCATTTTGTTTAGGACAGGTATAATTACCAACACCGAAACATGTATCATACATCAAAATCAAGCTGGCTCTCTGTGGATCACATCCCTACTTCTCCACATAGTCACCGTTTCTTTCAATAACAATGTTTCGACCTTCGATGGAGAGCTTGTATCCCTGTCCCGTAAAATTCTGTTGACTGTTCTTTGAGTCACTTTTTCACTACAGATTTCACTTCCTCATCACTGGAATAATGTCTGCCTCTCAAACTCTCTTTCATGAGGCCGTAGAGATGATAGTCTAACGGCGTTAAATCTGGTGAGTATAGAGGATACGGATCTGTATTGAAGAAGTGGCTCAAAGAACAGTCAACAGAATTTTACGGAGCAGGGATACATGGTTTCATTCGAAGGTGGAGCATTGCTATTGAGAGAAACGGTGACTATATGGAGGAGTAGGGATGTGATCCACAGAGGACCAACTTCATTTTGATATATGATACATATTCCTGTGTTGGTAATTATACCTGTCCTAAACAAAATGACATTACTTTTTGACTTACCTTCCATGTAATCATATACATCTTGTTGTTAATCTTTTCTTTTTTTTTTCGTCTCGGATTCCTTTCTTTATTTATGCTATGTTTTTCCTTGACGGTAACAGGCGTAAAACAGGCCCTGTTTAGATATTTATCGAGGGCTATTTTTTGCTTTTTATCGGCAAATCAATTTAGATATTTTACAAGCCTCCTGTATAAAATTCGAATAAAACCCAGACAATTTTTTTTCAATTGAAATTTTACAATATATCTTTACAAAACACAAACTGAAATTTCAAAACAATTTTCATACTGTCTCTTTTGAAATGCTTTTTATCGTGAAAATAATTCACCTTTTTTTTTTTGCTTTACCATATTTTTACATTTAACTAAAAATATCAAAATGTTTATAAATAATTGATAACAAAAAACTCAAAATTCAAAATGAAATACTAAACAAGATTTGGTTTGAAGGTTGATTTTGAAGGCTATCACAATGCAAGAAAAAAATAAGGTAACAATGGTGTTGTTTGTTAACTTGTAATTTATTCTTAATATTTCGAGATAAAATCTTTTCAGAAGAACACTGGAATTGAAGTAGTTGTCGTCTTACTATAGCATTTTTTAGGTAAATGAACATTTTTCAAACAAACTTTTCATTTACCTAAAAAAATGTCATAGCAAGACGACAACTACTTCAGTTCCAGTGTTCTTCTTCTGAAGAGATTTTTATATCGAAATATTAAGAATAAATCACAGGTTAACAAACACTTTACACCTGCATTGTGATAGCCTTCAAAACCAACCTCCAAACCAATATATACACAATGCTTCAAGCAAATTATAAAACCCTTTTAAACAAGATTTCTTTTTACAAAAAGAAAAAGAAATTCGATTAAGTTTTCTATTTACCTCTAAACATTTCACAGTATGAAAATTGTTTTGAAATTTCTGTTTGTTTTGTAAAAATATATTGAAAATTTTAATGAAAAAAATGCCTGTGTTTTTATTTGTACTTTATAAAGGGGGAAGGTTGACTTGTAAAATATCTAAATAATTTACTGACAAAAAGCAAGAAATATCCCCCCGTAAACATCTCAGCTGGGTCTGTTTTATGCCTGTTACCGCCAAGGAAAAACATAGCGTAAATAAAGACAGGAATCCGGAAAGGCAAACTGATTATAAACCCGAATAGTGCATCAATATGACGCAACACAAAAACAAAAAGAACATGATTACATATTACCTGTATATATTAATCTCAAGTACATTGAAACGCATTGAATATATGTTGTTTCAAAATTATTTTCTGTCCGTCTTTTACTTTTTCAGTATTACAGATTAATGTTGCGTTAATAACTATCAAGTTTTATTTTGTTTGCAGAGCAAACAAAATTAAGTCATCAAGTGGGGCTCAAGCTTATTATCAATGACCTGAAAGACTAGATTGTTAACCATCACTTTATAACAAGCACCCTACCCAATGTATATATTTCCAGTAATAAATGACCCTAATCTTTTTAGCCACAAAGAGGTGTTTTATAGCGTAAATAAGGGCAGGAATCCGCAACGACAAAATGTTTACAGAATCCACTATTTTTCTGGTCCCAACATGACCAAAAAGTGCGGTTGGTTCTATACAAATCATCTAACAATTCATCTGTTAAGGTAGTTCAACGGTTTATATCTTTAACTGAACTGTTAGTCCCGAAATCAACGGGAGAGACCACTGTATATACAAGGTGCCATGTGTTGTCTAGGAGGGGGGGATAAAATCTGTATCAGCCAGACAGTGAGGGAGTATATCCCCTTTTCAGTAGCGCTATACCAAGAAGATTGTTTTGACGTCTGAGGTGGAGTGCCACACCTACTATCAGCTCCTCACTTTACCGTACAGATCCTTGGCCAAGTAGTGAAGACACCGGACTGACGGAAAAATCAGACGGGTTTTCTATCCCGGTCGGAGGTAGCTTTGCAATGTCTAGCCACACTGAGGCGACGTGATAGGTCGAAACATGGTGTATCTGGATGACAATATATATATATATATATGGTGTTCGGAATAAATATTTACAAATATATATATTTGGGTATTTTTCTCCGTAGGTTGGAGGTATTGACGCACACCACGCACCATTTAAAAGCTTGAACCCTTCTTCATTTATATACATGGTGACAGATAGAATCGATGACTGGAACCCGCCTGAATCATGGAAGAGAATAATTTGTATCATGATGATCTGCGCCGGCCATCAAAATATAGTTAATAATAATAATAATAATAATAATATATATATATATATATATATATATATATATATATATATATGTTTTGTTAAACTCAACTGACAATTCTAGTCGGACGAGTTTTTGTTCGATTCTTTCTAACTGTCTGGCCATCTTTTTAATATCTGGGTGGAATTGGTGTAGCAATCCACCAAAACACTCGTTTTAATGAGACCAATCTCGTGTATAAATTCAAATGCCCAGTAGGAGACTGCCTGTTCAAAGTTGAAAGTATGTATATGGGTTACACGACGACCACATTATCACGCAGATTAACGCTACACCTGACTGATACAAGCTCCATAATGCAACACTTAAAATCACATTCTACCTACCGGAAATTTTAAACTGAAAATACAATTATACTGCACTGAGAAAACAAACAAACAAACATTTCAAATACTCCAAGCTTTATAGATCAAACAGAACAAACCTACATTAAACGAGATAACCTTTGAAACTAGTCAACATGTCCTTAAATGCTTTTTAATTTCCCGTCAAACTTCCTTCCTCCATTCCCCTTAAATTCTTACAAACTTGTGACCCCCCCTCCTACAAATGTCTACTGCCACTGTTCGTTTAAACGGAACTCGTTAGCCCCTCCTAGCACAAATTCCTACTGCTACCGCTCGTTTTAGAAGAGAGACAACGGAAACATTCCACCAGTTTCACACCTGATGATGGCACAAAGACGTGCAGAATGCGCTCGTGAAAGAACCTTTGGTGGATTGCTACACCAATTCCACCCAGATATTAAAAAGATGGCCAGACAGAGAGGATCGAACAAAAACTCGTCCAACAAGAATTGTCAGATGAGTTTAACAAAAGATGGTTAAAAAATATTTGCCAAAATATACTTATATATGAGGAAAAGGGGGTTGGAATGAATCCGACAGAATGAGGTAATATATGAGGAATGAAAGAACACAAATCAGACAAATATATGTAGTATATTTCGCTGGAGTTTGAACTCGGCGTCTTCAGCTTTTATTGAATTATCAGGATCGATCCTGATAATTCAATAAAAAGTTCTCTATAGCGAAATATACTACACATTTTTGTCTGAGTTTTGTTCTTTCATTCCTCAGATTTTACCTCATATATATATATATATATATATATATATATATATATATATATATATATATATATATATATGCTTGTTCTTTCTTTATCTATTTCTCAGTCTATTCATTATCTATATATTTATCTATCTATGTATACCACTTATTTCTTTCTTTTTTTTCTCTTTGTTTCTCTATCTAATCATAATCTATCTGCCAGTTCTTTCTTTCTTTCTCTCTTTTGTCTATTCATTATCTATGTGCAAAATAGTCAAAAGGCGTTGAAAATTATCCGACCGATATCGCTTGTTCATGAAATACATTTAACAATATTCGATTTTTATGCGAGCGTCCATCTCAACGCAGAAGGAAATGGTGGACGCAGAGATCTTGTTCTGTCGGAAGTCGGGGAAAGCCTGCAGGTACTCGCCACTTCAAAGACACACAACACAGCTGTGGTGTCTACAGTTTGAGTGCGAGAGAGAGAGAGAGTGGGGGACAGAGAGAGACAGAGCTGAGACTGAGATAAGATTCTTTCCGGCCACCTGTAGATCTTTTACGCCCGGTACTTATCTGCCTACCCGCTAGCCTCTTGTTGTCTGTCTCTTGTTGTCTGCGCGCATGCTCAAAGGCAGTGATTTGCAACCTAGTTTCTTGTATCTTAGTGACTTTCGGTGTGAGATCCATCCTCACAAATTGCAATTTCTTATGCAATTTTATAGTAATGTCATTTACAATGCATTTTCATAGTAAAGATTTTAGCAAAACATTTTCACCGTAAAATCATTTAAAATTAATTTTTCCAATGCATTTACTAGTAAAAATCACTTCCTATGCATTTTTATAGATAAGTTATTTACTATTTATTTATAAAGTAAAAACTTGTATATACAAGGTGTGTCATAGATTATCGAGATTGAAGCTGTACGACGGAAGCTGTACGACGGAAGGTTCATTTTTTTTTCAGAATACAAGGAATGTCAAAAAGTACAAAAAATCTCGATAATTTTTGACTCACCTTTTATTTCGGTAATCTGAACATTAGCTACATGAATGAGAGTAACCTCCTCTTGTTTGTTTCACTTTAAGGAAGCCATATGTTTTGGTCGGCCATTTTTATTTCACCGTAAATTTACACTGAAAATACGAATTTGTTCGAATCAATACAAATGCCTGTTTTAACTCGAAAATATCATAAAATGTGTTCTTAATTGTGCTTGGGCATAATTTGAAATTAACTTGATTGTTATTAAGAACACAGTTCATGATATTTTTGTGTTAAAACATGCAGTTATATTGATTCGAACAAATTCGTATTTTCAGTGTAGATTTACTTGAAATGAAAATGGCCGACTAAAGCATTACTTCCTCAAAGTGAAACAAACACGGCGAGGTTACTCTTATTTATGTAGCTAATGTTCAGATTACCTGAATTTTTATTTTAAATAAATTTTCATATATAACGTACTTATTATTACATTTTATAGTAAAAGCATTTGCAATACATGTTCACAATAAAGTACTTTCAAATGCATTCCGTAGTAAAAATAATTTACAATGCATTTTATATAGAAATTATGTCAAATGAATTTGCATAGTAAGATTATTTGAAATGCATTTTCATAGTTAATTTATTTTAAATGCATTTTATAGTAAAGATAATTTGCAATTACATTGTATTGCAAGGCATTTCCAATACATTTTTTATAGTAAAACACTTTGCAGTGTATTTTCATAGTAAAAGTTAATGCATATTTATTAAATCATTTACAATTCTTTTTATATAAAATATATTTTCAATTCAATCTCATAGTAAAACACTTTACAATGCATTTTAGTAGTAAAATAATTCTCAATGCATTTTCATATCACATTTCCAATGCATTTTTATAGTAAAACTCTTTACAGTGCATTTTTGTTGTAAAAACATTTTCAATGTATTTTTATAGTAAATTCATTGGCAATAGAATTTTAGTAAAACTAATTAAAATGCATTTTTATAGTAAATTCATAATCAAGGCATTTTACAATTAAATAATTTCAAATGAGTGTGTATTGCAAAATCATTTCAAATGCATTTTCATATTAAAACCTATGCAGTGAATTTCCACTGTAAAATAAGTTTAAATGCATTTTCATAATAAAATCACTTCCAATGAATATTTATAATAAGATCATGTCCAATGCATTTTCATGGTAAATTAATCTTCCATTGAATTTTTATATTGAAACCATTTGCAGTATATTTACATAGCAAACTTATTTGATATTCATTTCATAAATAATCAATACCAATACATTTTTAGTAAAAATTATTTGCAATACAGTTTTATTTTAAAATCATTTCCAATGCATTTTCATAGTAAAAATATGTGCAATGCATTTTCTGAATAAATCTATTTATAATGAATTTTCATTAGTAAAATCATTTCCAACGCATTTTCATAATACAATGTTAATACATTTCTAGAGAAAAATTTTTTTTATTATTAAATGATATTTTTCAGTCATATTCTATTATATTTTGTGTCTCTTATTCTTTTCTTTTATTTCATTTTATTTATATTGCTACACTCGTCGAGGAAATAAAACACGTTTCATCATTTGAATATTCTCAAGCGGTCATTAATAAAATTTCCTCACTGTGGAAACAAAACTATTTCTTTTAAATAATGAAAGGTTGTAAGGGCCGGCCTTTGGCTATCAAATTTCGTATTTCAGCCGCTTGACAAACGACCCTGGGGAACACGGAGATGTTTTCATCAGGAACTCCATGCACGTAGCACCGTTCCAATAAACAAGCGGCTCGAAAATCGCTTTAGTGCTGATGTGAAACGTGTTTCTCGACAACTGGCGGTCAAAACAAAAGAAAGAAATAAAGTATTGGTGGAGTAAGATATATGTGAAAAACATTAATAAATAAATAAATAGATAATAATAATAATAATAATAATAATAATAATAATAATAATAATAATAATAGATTTGAAAAAATGTGAAATATGAGGGTGAAGGTGATACCAATTGTAGTTGGTGCCCTTGGAACGGTCCCAAAAATGTCGAAAAGAGAGTGGGAAAAATGGAAATTGACGGAAGACTATTCAAACAATAGCACTGTTAAGATAGGCTAGAATACTCCAAAGAGTCTAGAGACCTGGGAAACCTTGTTGTTACTCAGAATCCAGCATCCCTGTCGGCAGCGGCTTTGGAATACAATATACACCTATTGGCCGTGAGTGACGACCCATAATGCTTAAGAATGGAACCCAGGTGGATGAGCAGTCCATGGCATGCAACACTCTACTTTGGTCCTAACATGTGCTAGACGGGCGGTCGGGGAGGTCCCCCCACCACCAATCAATCGGCTGGTCACGTCAAATCCTATTGCCATATGGAAAAACCATCAAGAATGAATAAAACAAAAATATCTTCGGCATAAAATAACCCAAATGGTTGACATGCCGCAAAACCCAAACAAACAAAAAAATCAGACTCCAATGATAGATCGCCAGCTATCGCTGGTGGGAAAACCTTGCATGGAGTGAAATAATAATAATAATAATAATAATAATAATAATAATAATAATAATAATAATAATAGGTAATGAACGAGTATTCCACACTCAACAGACTTTCAGGACTGGATCCCCACCACAGACATACACCAGATACAGTTTAGTGTCATACTCAGGACACTTAGTAAATAATGTTTACACTTTGGTGTGAGTGTGTGTGTGTGTGTGTGTGTGTGTGTGTGTGTGTGTGTGTGTGTTTATTTGTTTGCTTGAACGCAACATACATTTCCTGTCTGACGAGTTTCTTTTCGATCTTTTCCAATTGTCTGGCCATCTTTTTTTTATGTCTGGATGGAACTGGTGAATGAATCCACCAAAGGTCCTTACACTAATGCTTGCGGCACAACTTAGCACCATCGTCAGGTGTGAATTGTTTTCGTGGTTCTTTTTAAACAAACAGAAATAGTGTTCATGAAATAGATTATGTGGAGGCTCATTGTTTAATGGTTATCCTTGTAGAAATGGACTTGACAGCCTGATTTCAAATCCTGTACAAAACTGTTTGTAATAGTGCTTATACTCTGGGGAATATATATGCATCAATTATTCTACCTCCACTAAATAGTAGGGTATCTAGTCTAGGAGAAAGAATTCAAAACTGATAAACTCCACTTAAGTGTCACATCCTACCCATGCAGAGGGGTTGGTTTATATATATATATATATATATATATTATATATATATATATATATATATAGAGAGAAGAGAGAGAGAGAGAGAGAAAGAGAGAGAGAGAGAGAAATAAAAGGATATGAAACCACACAATGCTGTTAAAATTCATTATTTGAAAAAAGAAGCTGAATGTTTTCGTTTTGAATTCAAATATTTTCAGCTTCTCTCTCAATGAGTCCGGAATAAAAAAAACAAGCTCTGAAGATGATTTTTATAAATCGAAATATTGTTCAATATTAGCTATGAAAATGATATAAAATATTTTCATTTTAACAGCATTGTGTGTTTTCATATCCTTTTATCTATACTCTTACCGTCGGATTCATTTCCTTACTCTTAACTTATATATATATATGGAGGTACTCTATTAAGTGTAGCCTCACTGCAGAGACGTGATACGTCTAAACACGGTGTTTTTTTATTCAAAGGGGTCTCCTAGTCATCTCACAGATATATACTCTTGCTGCTGTTTATTTGTTTAAAAAATGATTTTTTTTAAATGAAAATCCAACAAGAATTAATAAATGTCTTCGGCATAAAAAATATCTAAGGGTTGACATGTTGTAAAATGAAAGCAATTAACCTGCTGTTTTCTATGAATTCATCCAATTAAATGCTGAATAGATTCATTGTTTCTTAACTTCGCTCATCTGGTGAGAACTTGTGCCTGGGGTGTGACTGGATAGTAAATTCTAGATTTGCTATCAACGGTGAACATCCCAATTCGCGGTCGGGGGTGGGCAGGTAGGGATTCTTGGAACTTTACCTGGCTGACTTCTGATTTAGGTCGGAAAATTAAAACGGAAAGTTTTTTGGTGGTCCCCAATGACAGTTTATAACTACAGTCTATGAATTAACATTTTGCGAATTGGGTTACGGTTTTAGGGGATTAAGGTTGTTTTTAATAAAAAAATAAACAATAAAAATCAAATTACTATACATTTAATGTTTCAAGGATGTCTGCAAAAATGATCTCAGGTGCTTTGGCATTGTCCCTTCCAGCTGGGAAGATTTGGCTCAAGACTGCCCTCAGTGGCGGCAGAATCTCCATAGAGGACTGTACATGTCAGAAATCACCCTGATACAACATCATGAAGCTAAGAGGTCCATAAGAAAGCAACGGCAACAAAGCATCTGAACATCATCATCTACGGGGACAACCTACAAATGCAAAATCTGTGGTCGAAAATGTTTCTCAAACATAGGACTTCATAGTCACAGGAGGCGCTGCAACTTCAGGGGCACACAAAAACTTTTATCATAGTCTTTCGAGACTGAATTGCCAGTGAATGTTGTAAAATATTTTTTAAACTAAGTTTAATTGAAATTATACATTGCAATACTAACACAACCAACTGTCTCAATAATAGATTCAACAATTAATTTCAATGGTTAATTAAATGTATAGTAATTTGGGTTTTTTGTTGTTTATTTTTTTAAGCAATACGTAATTAAAAACAACCTTAATCCCACCAAAAAACTCTCCGTTTTAATTTTCTGACCTAAATCAGAAATCAGCCCTTTACCTACCGCAGATAACGAAGTCCTAATGTCTCTAATTCCGAACACGATTTACTGCATGTTTTATTCTTATATATTTCTCTTTCTTTTCGAACTCTTGAATATTTTTTGTAAAGAGCTTTATAATTTGCTTGAAGCATTGTCTTTATATTGGTTTGGTGGATGGTTTTGAAGGCTATCACAATGCAAGTGTAAAGAAAAATAAGGTAACTATGATGGTGCTTGTTTACCTTTGATTTATTCTTAATATTTCGAGATAAAGATCTCTTCGTCAGAAGATTTCTAAAATTCTGGAGCTGTTGCTATGCATTGTCCATACTGTTCTATCATTTATTTATTTAAGTCTCAATTTCTCCACCAAAAAGGGTTGATATGTTATAAAACAAAACAACAACCAACTCTTCCTTTTCGAACCCTTGAATAATTTTTATTATTTCAGTCTCAATCACTAAGAGTCCTTCTCCTCGCCTGACTAGTAGATATTAAATGTTTACTGGTTACTCATACACAACAGAAGAGAGAAGAGAGTAGAGCGCCCCCCCCACACCTCATTAGCTTAACTTATGGCCACCATTGTTCCGCATTAGTTGTCTGTTTTACGATGCAGCATCGGTCAAACAGACGGTCGATTGAGAAGCACTAATATGATGCGCAACAATCTAAAAGAACAATACATTTCCCGGGGTCGTTTCGTTTAGTTAGACATTTCAGTTTGGGTTTTCAGAGATTCTGCTGCTTTTTTCGTTTTGTTTCATATAATTCTTTTTTTCTAGTTTTTCTTAGGGAGGGGTTCTTTTTGTCTTTCATTTTATATTCATCTGTTTCCTCTAGCCCCCCTCTCTCTCTCTCTCTCTCTCTCTCTCTCTCTCTCTCTCACACACACACACTTTCTCTTCCTCCCAGTCTCTCTCTCTCTCTCTCCCTCTTTCTTTCTTTCTCTTTCTCTCAGTCTATATCTCTCTCTCTTCTTTCAGTCTCTCTCTTTCTCTGTCGTTCTCTCTCTCTCTCTCTCTCTCTCTCTCTCTCTCTCTCTCTCTCTCTCTCTCTCTCTCTCTCTCTCTTTAAGTCTCTCTCTCTCGCTATCTCTCTTTTCTTTCAGTCTCTCGCCCTCCCTCTCTCTCTTTCACTCTCTCTCTCACTCTCTCTTTCTTTCAGTTTCTCGCTCTCTCCTCTCCTCCTCCTCTCTCTCTCTCTCTCTCTCTCTCTCTCTCTCTACTAATATCTCTGTTTAACTATTTTTCCTTTCTTTATTTTTTCAGTTACAAATAACTGTTTTATCATTCTTTTCCGATTATTTCTTTTCCTACAGTTTTTTTTTTCTTTCAGTTCCACACACTCTCTCGTTCTCTTCACCCTTTTTTGCCTTTTTTCGTTCAGTACCCCCCCTCTCTCTCTCTCTCTCTCTCTCTCTCTTCTCTCTCTCTCTCTCTCTCTCATCTTCCATTATCAGTTTTATCATTATTTGTCTTTCTTTCAACTCTTCCTCTCTACCTCTCTTTCTTCTCTCCCTATCATATATATATATATATATATATATATATATATATATTAATTTCTCAATTCTTAACTTTTTTTCTTTTTTTGTTGTTGTTTTTATTTACCAAGCTTTGCTGTTGTTTTTTATTAAGTGTTCACCGATTGAAGTAATATTTTCTTTGTTTTATTTCTGTAGCTCCTTTCTCCCTCTTCCGGTTTGTCAGTCTCTCTCTTGATTTCCTCTCAATGTCACCATTCTTTCCCTTTATCATTTTTCTACGATCTCAGTTTCATCATTATTTTCCTTTTCCTCCGACCCGAAATAGAGAAAATCCTTAGGAAAAAACAAAACGGATTCCGCAGAAATCGATCCACAACCTCTCTGATCCTGACTATACGACAGATCTTAGAAGGGGTTCGAGCAAAGAATCTAGAGGCAACGTTACTAATCGTAGATTTTTCCAAGGCATTTGATTCCATACACAGAGGGAAAATGGAACAAATACTACTAGCATACGGGCTCCCCAAAGAAACAGTTGCCGCTATAATGATGCTCTACAAAGACACTAAAGCAATGGTACGCTCACTTGATGGCGACACAGATTTCTTTTACATCGCCACAGGAGTCCTACAAGGAGATACATTAGCACCATATATATTTATGATATGCCTAGACTATGCACTTCGAACATCATTAGATACCATAAAAGAAGAAGGCATCACACTAAGAAAGGCAAGAAGCAGGCGATATCCCGCACATACTATCACAGATGCAGACTACGCTGATGACATTGTACTTCTTGCAGATACTCGGCACAGGCCGAGTCACTACTGCATAGCCTGGAGAAGGCATCAAAGAATATTGACCTATATGTGAACTCCGATAAAACTGAGTTCATATGTTTCAAAAAGAAAAGAGACATATCTACACTCAACGGTAAGCCCCAAAAGCCAGTGGAACAATTAACATACCTAGGTAGTAATATCTCATCCACAGAAAGCGATATAAATTCACGAATAGGAAACGCATGGTCGGCCACAAACAAATTATTAGTCATACGGAAGTCCGATCTCACTGACAATTCTTCCAGGCTGTAGTTATATCAGTACTGCTGTATGACTGACCGCCTGGACCCTAACGAGGCGCCTTGAGAATAAGCTGGATGGGAGCTGCACAAGAATGTGCGTGCGGTCTTGAACATATCGTGGAAACAGCCACTCACGAGAAAACAGCTGTATGGCCACCTGCCCCCCATATCACAAACTATTCGAATTAGACGGACAAGGCATGCTTGACACTGTTGGGGAAGCAAGGGCGAACTCATAAGCGACGATCTCCTGTGGAAGCCAACACACGGACATGCTAGTGTGGGCCGCCCAGCAAGGACCTACATTGACCAGTTATGCGAAGATGTTGGATGCTGCACAGAGGACCTCCCTGTGACAATGAATGATAGGGAAGGTTGGCGAGAGATTGTCATGGATATCCGTGCTTATTGTTCGACATGATGATGATGATTACAACGCCGATTTAGCTCAGTTGGTAGAGCATCCGGCTCGGAACCTTCTGGTTCCACGTTCAATACTGGCCCTCACCAACTCAACGTATCAGTAGCACATGGATCTGTACGGTAAAGTGGAGAGTTGATGGTAGGTGTGGCGCTCCATCTCAGACGCAAAAACAATCTCCCTAATTCAGCGCTAGTGAAAAGGGGATAGATATCGACAATAGGCCACCCCGTCGACTTTACTTATTCTATTTATTGAGTTTCCCTTCTCTTTCCTTTTCTACCAGTATCGTTTTTTAATTTTTTTTTTCTTTTCCTAATTCAATCTTCTTGATCAAAATAAGTTTATGTTTCTTTAGAAAGATACACTTATTTTATTTCCATTTAATAATTTAATCCAATTAAGATCAGTGTCTAGAAATTAGCAGCAAATAATTGTTGTTTTGTTTTCAACAAGATGGATAAGTCTAGGAGGTACAACGACATTTACGAGCAAGAAATGACCACTGACTGGGCCAATCCATCTATAATTCGTACACCATGACTCATTTTAAGATTGGTGAGGGGTCCTTTTTTTTCAATTCAGAAGTCTCATTGTTTTAAACTGCTTACACACTGTCATGGCCAAAGAATCCAATCATCTCGGTTATTTTTCCTGGAGGTGGTGGGTGGAGGATATATTTATTAAAGCAAGGTGAACCCAAATAGTTTCGGCCAAAATTTGAATGCGTATTGTAACCTAATAGAGATGGGAAGAGCCCAGAATGTAACAGTGACGTGTATATTAGCTCTTGGACCCTTGAAAGCGAGCGATGGGGTTCCGTGAGAATAAGTTTTAGTCTAGTTCATATGCAATCTGATTTCTATTGTCGCCGCTCTGAGTCGGCATCAGCCCCGCGGTGGAATCATGGGCTGGGTTCTGGAAATAAAGTTTTAAGAAAACAACCAAGTCTTTGTTAATTGAATATTAAAAACAAGAGATGTCAGCCCGAAGAAATCAACAAAGAAGATCAACTCCAAGCAGAAGCCCTGAAGAGAAGTAAGCCCACTAGAAAATGGCGTTCGAGGTCGAACCAGTAAGTAGAAAAGTAACAAGAACCATCTTATCATCATCCTGTCTCTATCTGATCTGTCTGTCTGTCTGTCTGTCTCTCTCTCTCTCTCTCTCTGTCTGTCTCTGTCTGTCTGTCTGTCTGTCTGTCTCTCTCTCTCTCTCTCTCTCTCTCTCTCTCTCTCTCTCTCTCTCTTACATACCCGACGTATTTGGAAAGGCATTGTCCGCTATAAATAGATTATCAGTCATATGCAAATCCGGACGCACAGACAAGCTAACGAGAACATTCTTCCAATCCGTCGTCGTAGCAGTGCTGCTGTACGGTTGCACCACTTGGACCCTAACGAAGCGACTAGAGAGTAAGCGAGATGTGAGCTGGACAAGAATGCTGCGTGCGATCCTAAACAAAACGTAGAAACAACACCCCACCAGAAAACAGCTGTATGGCCACCTGCCCCATATCGCACAAACCATCCGAGTAAGACACGCGGGACACTACTGGAGAAGCAAGAACAACATAATGAGTGGCGTCCTCCTGCAGAAATTAGGCACGCCAGTATGGGCCGGCCAGCAAAGACGTACATTGACCAGTTCTGTGTGGATACAGGATGCTGCGCAGAGGACCTCCCGAGAGTAATGAGTGATAGGGACGGTTGGAGAGAGATTGTCATGGATATCCGTGCTAATAGCGTGACATGATGATGATGATATCTGAGTATACAACAATATTGGAAAAGAATAGTGTGTAACAAAGAAATACATTGATCAGCTCTGTGTGGATACTGGATGCTGCGTAGAGGACCTCCCGAGAGTAATGAGTGATAGGAACGGTTGGAGAGAGATTGTCAGGGATATCCGTGCTAATAGCGCGACATGATGATGATGATGATGATGATGATGATGATATGTGAGTATGGTTTGATTTGGTTTGTTTTACGGCATATCAACCGCCGTGGGTCATTTAATACCGATAAAGTTCTAAATTAAATTCATTCTTAATGGATAATCAAATTTTGTTAATGTTTTTCTATTTAACTCATAGATGGGACCCTAACGGGTATTACCACTACGGGTCAGAGTGGACCAGGGAGACATGGTGATGAAGGGACGCTCCACATTCCCCAAACCTCCAAAACTGGAACCTCAACATCAGATAGAGTTTAACGTCATTCCTAGGACATGTAGACCCACAGCCACTGCCTTCTAGCACCCATATGATAAAAAGGTTTGGGGCTTGTCATACATAAGAGCAATAGGATTGGGGCAATCATATAGGTTCTAGGGCTTGACGCGATCAACCGATTGATCAGAGGAGGCCTCCCGGTTGCTCGTTTAGCCCAAGAAAGGCCAAAGTGGAATTTTGCATGTCATGGACTGTTCAACCACCTTGGTTGAATCCTTAAGCATCATGGATCGCCAACCACGGCCAACAGGTAGCCCCATTGGGGGAGTCTTACCACCTCTGCAGAGGTGCAGTCGGTGTATTCTAAAACCCTAGCCGACGGAACTGGGTAGAAAAGGAAAAAGAGGGGGAACTCCATGAATAGAATAGAAATAAACAAAAAAATAAATATAAGGAATATTATGATGAAACTGATATCGTAGAAAAATGATAAATGGAAAGAATGATGATAGGACACAGAAATAGAGGAGAAGAAGTGGGAAGATCAGTGAGAGAAGGAGGGAGAGGAGCCCGATTGGGGGAGTCATACCCCTCTGCAGAGGTGCAGTCGATGCATTCTAACGTGAGTATATAACAACATCGGAAAAGAATAATGTGTAAATAACAGACAATTTTTGTCGATCGTCTTGATTCTTCCTAATAGTATTCTCACTTTTGTTCCTATCGAACCAAAATAAACCAATTATCACAGATGTTCAATCTATCAGACGTGCCCCCCCCCCACGCCATCAACCACCAACCAATCGATCAATCAATATATCGATCGGTTGGTCGTTTTCTCTCAAACGAAAAGAAAAAGGGGACTCTTTACATTAAGTTTGGGTCGCCCAATGTTGGGCTGACGACGCGTAAATCACAAACAACTTCCATTTCGTTGTGTATAAAAGGTTTAAAAGTCGTAAGGACTTTGATGCGGCCACACACCATCATTCGCTAAACGAGACAGTCACCATGGAAACCTTAATTACGTCTCTTACTCTTATCCACCCGGTGCGCATAATCAGAAAAAAAAACATTGATTATAAATCACTGTAAACGTTTCCACGTACATCTACCAAAGAGACAAACAGACAGATAGATAGATAGATAGATAGATAGGAATAGAAGTTATTATCCCCTCGTTTATTTCAAAATTCATGAATAAATTATTAATTATTGAGGCATTGTACACTGAATATGCACCTCAATGTCGCGGAAATTCTGTTCTCGTTCGGTGTATTGACATGTCATCTCGTCATTTAAATCAAATCTCTGTTGCTGAAAAGTAGTTGTTACAACAATGGATTAAATGAATGTTGCATAGTGGTTTCTTCAAACTCACGCTACTCTGACTCGTATACGTTGCGGGTATACAGCGGACATCGTTCCTGACCCCTAGACGATGTATCTAGTAGTGAGCTATTGAACTTCAATAACAACAGATACGCGTATACAAAAGATGACTCTTCTTTATTTTCTTCGGTGTGTGGTAGGTGAGTGGCGGGCATGGAAAATGACACTACGACTACTTATGTTGTGGTGGAAGGTGGTGGGCGAGCCTCACTGCTCGCTAGCAGCGCCCGACCGTATCGACGGTCAGACTCCTTCTCTGCTCGCCGTCTCCTCGGGTCTCTCCTCGGGTCTCTCTTCGGGTCTCTCCGGGTCTGCTTAAGTACCGACGACCGCCCACACATTCTTTTGTTCCTTGACCGGAAGTCCTTTCCCTTTGTTCAAGTTAGCGTTTGTCCAGATGAGTCCTTTGTCACACCTCTTTTGTTATACTAAGATTATCGCCTATCTATTGTTTTTCCCTGTTCAATTTTCCTTTGTCTTTTCGACTTCCCGCGCAAAACAAACAGTCAATCTGCAACATGAAGATGTCGCATCTTGAGTTGATATTCATCACTTTCCTGGGGAATGGATGGGTAGACGTGGTCCGCGTGAATAACCGGCCAGAAGCCCTGATTTAACACCCTGCGACTTTTTTCTTTGGGGTTGGTTGAAAGAGTCTATGAAACCGACGACTTTAGAAGAACTCAAAGGACGAATACGAGAATTTATTTCTGCCATTCCACAAGAGTTCCAAGGAAGTTGATGCGATTCCCAAGCGGCTTGATAGGCTGGAGGCGAATGCTAATGTCCATATAGAATTTTAAATAAAACTCCATGTTATGTGTGTTCTTTTCATATTTATTTTTCGCAAAAATAATGATTCAGAAATAAATTATAAGATTTTTAAAAATAGGGAAGCGAGTTCATTTACAATTACCCTGTACATATAAATATCAGTGCGTGTACATATGTTTACATATATTTTACATATTTACTGAATATATTGTAAATGAATAGATATATGATATATATTTATTTCGGCTACCTTTGCTTCTTCAAGTGTGATTTTGTAATAATTCCGCCTAACAGACCATCACATTAACAGAGACCCTAACTTCATTATAACGAAGAAGATTTTTTTAAATGATCAAAAACCAAACTAATTCTAGAAACTTCACGAGTGAATTTCACAGAAATCTCTTCTCATTTACGTTAATTGTCTGTTAATTTCCACTTTACATCATCTCATTATATTGGAGGTTCGGTATTTGTCTGTATCAAACCGAAACTATGTTACTGCTTATGTCCCAATACCCCTAGAAATTGCATAAGTTTACAAATGCGTATTCAATTTATAGTAAAAATCATTCATACATAGAATACATCTTATTTATCAACGATGTTTCAATGAAAATCTTAGTTAGATTTGTCTCAAAACAGCCTATGTTATTAATACAATTAAAATCCTGTAATATTTTTTACATATTACAAAGAAATAAAGGTTTACAGAATGGTGTGGTTAATTTGCATACTGTTTGTTTTTTTTAATCGGGTTTAATAAATAAGCTAACTTGGAGCCACGTATCTTTGAGATTCTATGTTATGCCTCAAAGATACGTGGTTCAAAGTTAACTGACCAGAAAAAAATGTAAGATAAAAATAAAAACTGGTGAATTATATATTTTATTCATTAATATATCAACACTGAAAATTTCATTAAATTTGGTTAATTTCCTGAATTTTGGTATTTTTTTTCTTTCGCCGGGGTAACATAGGATGGTGGAATTTAGGTCCGTTAAGTTCGATTTAACCGTAATATCTGTGATGCCGTAAAACCAACGAACTAAGCAATCAACTGTTTTCTTCTATCCACCATAGAGTTACAGCATTTCATCCTATTCCATTTTATTGACAAACAGCTTCTCACCTTTAAAAAGGTCACCAGTCTATTGACTGTGGCAAAGCTTCTCAGTGGCCAGTCACCAACGACAAATCCTGCCACGCCTTAGTCTATGTCTCATTAGACATTTATTCAGAAATTCCAAATGCTGAAAGAGCCAAAATGACTGGTCAGTGGGACACGGACTCCTTTTTATTCTTTCTCGACTGGCGCTCTGGTGTATATTTTACTTTTACGAAAACTGGGTCGCGTGGGAATGGTGTCAACAACGAGTGTTCGGCTTTATACGTATACATATAGGTGCTCGATTGTCTGCATCATAAACTGATACAGGTATGTAACCTCACCATCCACGGGGAAACCAAATCAGCATTGTTCAAATCAGCAAAGAAATTGTATAAAGAATCTGTAATTTTAACGCTGAATAGGTTGTCATAGCAAATGGACTGGGCGAACTCGGTTCAAATCCTGGACGATTTACTTTTTATTTTTTTACTCTAACTAATGTCCACCCCCCCAAAAAAAAACACATACTTTTCTGGAAATTTCTTTATTCTCTCAGAGAAAGCGCAACTCTCTCTCTCTCTCTCTCTCTCTCTCTCTCTCTCTCTCTCTCTCTCTCTCTCTCTCTCTCTCTCTCTCTCGTGAATTCATTTCCGCTTAGAAATGTAAATATTCTCCTATATTTGACAGCTGCCTATGGACGTACGGGTAAGAGGATTGGCGAACGAAAGTTCATTCGGGTCTCGAACCCGACCAGGGGTAGCTATTAAACGGTATAACCACACTGATGAGGAGTGATACTCCGAAACACGTGTCTGTGGATTACTTATTTATTATATATGCTCCCACTTTGATCGAGCACTTTAAATAGAAGGGATTTAATTGCAAAATTCACCGTATCTGGCGCACAGCTAAGCCTCGCTTTGTTTACATATGTTTGAGGCCTCTAGTGAATTCATTTCCGCTTAGAAATGTAGCGATTAAATATTCTCCTATATTTGACAGCTGCCTCTGGCCGTACGGGTAAGAGGATTGGCGAACGAAAGTTCCAGTCATTCTATATTATATACATACATATACATACATACATGCATATATATATATATATATATATATGTGTGTGTGTGTGTGTGTGTGTGTGTGTGTGTGTGTGTGTAAATAAAAGAATAAGGCAAGTTTCACGACTGCAAGTTTCACGTCTCTGATCGTCCTGTGAATTGGTTATACGGTGCGTTTGACATATTCACTGCTGTTTACTTTTATACATTTTTATAGTCAAGTGACTATGATTATAAGTCACGCGACCTAATCCAATGCCAAATTGGAAAGCAGATACTTCCTGTCATGGCGGCATTTCCACACGAACTCTGACCTTTTGTATAATAGTCTGTTTGAGTCTGGAAACTTGATAATGAAATATTTCTCATCCAGGCATAATCTACACACACACACACACACACACACAGATATATATATATATATATATATATATATATATATATATATATATATATATATTCATTAATTATAGTGTACAATACATTTAAGATGCGATTGGTTTCAAAGTTGCATGTTAGCTTCTTTTGGTCCAGACAACGCGCCTTGTCTTGACGAAAAGTGGTTAACATGTTGCTTGGAAACCAATGGTAACAATAGCACTTTAAATGTATTGTACACAATAACGAATAAATTAATACAGCTTTTACCCCTGTATTCGAGCACTTTATTTTCAATTCTCCAATACTAGAAAAAAAACTACATATATATATATATTATCAGGTAGCACCGACAGTACAGATTCACATGACTCTCTCTCTCTCTCTCTCTCTCTCTCTCTCTCTCTCTCTCTCACACACACACACACACACAACCGTCCCTATCAGTTATCACTCTTCGTAGGTCTTCCAAACGGTATCCAGAATCCGCACAGAGTACAGAGTAGATTGAGATACGTTTTTGCTGGTCTTCCTACACTAGTGTGTCCATGTGATGAAATCATTGTTATCATCCTTTATTATTATCATTATTCGTACTAGTACAAAATAAAAAACACCCTCCGGGCGATGTAAAAATAGATTTTTGAAACATATTGGCTGAGGGGTGGGAGTAAAAAATTCAATGTCAGCGAGTTTGTACCTTAAGTAAGTAAAATCATCAAATTCATTAAAGGATTAAAAAATAAAACAATTTGAAATGTAAACTTTAAATATGTATTAAAATAAAACAAACTATATATAGATATATAATACCAGTCATGTATTTATTAAAACTAGTTTTAAAAAACAACGAGGACTGTCTAATGTTGCATGTTCAAATTTTGAGTGTATTTATTCTATGTTATGATGATTTTGGGTAATGTGATGTAAGCAGTGACGTAATTTTTGTTACAGACAAAGCCGGAAGCGAATCTCCATTATTAATAGATTATTGTTATTATTAAGTAGAAATAGTCACTTAAAAGCTTATAATTGAGCATAAATTATTAGTATTTTGAATTGTTACTTGATGCTATCATTACAGTCATGTCAAGCTGAAAGAACCGTTCCCGCTAGATCAACTAAGTTAAGCAATGATGAACCTGTTTAATACTTAATTGGGTGACCAGTTAAGAAACTACAGTTACTGTTGGCAACGTGAATACTTTGTTCACCAAAATGATTTTATTCAGCATTAAATTAAGTAAATCATCGGGGTGGCCTAAGTCGGAGGGAGTATATCCCCTTTACACTAGTGCTAGGCCAAGGAGATTCTTTTTGGTGTCTGAGACTGGACGCCACTCCTGCCATCAGCTCCTCACTTCATCGCACAGATCCATGTGCTACTCATAACGCTGTTGGCTAGGGTCGGTATCGAACCTGGAACCTTGTGGTTCCTAGTCGAACGCTCTACCAACTGTAACATCAAATGATCCGGAAAGATTGAAACGTCGTAAAACAAAACAACTTGATGCTATCATTGTTTACATGTGTTTAAAATGGTTATGAATACAAATTTAGACACTGTATAATTGGAGATTATAACTATTGAACTAACGTCGGCATAAAATAACCCAACAAGGGTTGACACGCTGTAAAAAGGGTGGGAGAAAATTTGTGCTTGTTCTTAGGCACTTCCTGCTATTAGTGTTAGTATAGCGTTTAATTCTAAGACTATCAGCAACAAATAAATGAATTAAAACTTAATTTAATTCTAACAATTTATTAAAGAACAAATAAAACAATGAGTAACAATATAAAGTCCTTCGTGTGTATAGAGTCAAGTTTGAGAGACTTACCAGTGTGTGGGGGAGAGGATAGTTGGTATCTTCTGACTTAGTGATTTATTGGAGAGAATTTCTAGTCAATGTCTCGTCGGTAGCTGATCCGGGATGTATCTGAGGTTTTGGTATTTTGCGCCAAAACCTCTGGGCACATCACGTGATTGGGATATCCAATTACAGAAAGCCTCTCCCTCACTTAACCCCGCACACAGGAATAAACATTTTGCTAACCTAACACCTCTATCCTTTTGGAGACAACAATCGAATTAAATCGAAACGAAAGAGGGAAAGGATATCTGGACTCACATGGTTTTGGTAGAGTCTATAAGTAGGAGCGACAATCTATCACACGCCTTATATCAAAGAATTCTCAACACCCACCCCCATTTCTATATAAGGTTGGCTGTTCCACTCAGAAATATTAAATCATTATTTCATTCAGAAATATCAAAATTATTTTTGTTTTATCTTATTACTGCTAATCCTATTTTTATTAATTATTAATATTTTGATTAATATTTTTATTATTGTTATTATTTTGTTATTCATAATCTTATTATTACTAATTCTTAACCTTATCATTACTGCCAGTATTATTATTGTTAATATTAGTATTGTCCCCTTTTTTTTTCTTTTTGTTTTTTAAATATTTTTTTGCTGCTGGGTATGATTCTTTATCACATAAGGAGCATTTGCTCGTTGATTGCGGTGCCACTCAGCATGTGATCAACGATAAAACTAAATTTATCTGTCTGGGTCCATAACCTGTAAAGTTTTTAAATGCCATCCTTGGCCAGTTGAAAAGGGCTTAAAGAAAGTCCTATATTATGAAATCCTTTGGTGATCCTTTGGTAAGCATATAAGTCCTATCCTGCGTATTGGTAAAGGTCAAGTGATTTAATCCTATGTCCGCTGTCCATGAAAGTCTGTGTAATTATGACCAGTATGGTCAGTATAAGTATTGTATCAGCAGCAGAGCACTGCCAGTGATTGACCAAGAGATAGGTCACATAGTTTTGGTCGAGTCTATAAGTAGGAGCAACGATCTATCACACACCTTATATAAAAAAATTCTCAACAACGTGGAAGTAATGAAAACAACGTTGAGGAATTAATCATCATTGGGGATACGCTTGGAATGTACATGAAAATTATTCAAAAGAAACTGGAAGAATTAGTAATCTGAAGAAGAATCGAAAACATCGAAGTTATTATTACGTTATTTCTTTGAATTTTTTAGATGAGGCATGATGATTAGTATTATCTGCATTATTCGGACTATTGTCCTCATCTTCATTGTTATCTGTACAACATTTCGTCCGATGTGCCCTCCGGCCTTCTTCAGGTATTTCTTGTCTGACTCGAATAATATTTAACGCAGATTAATGCCTCTAGCCAGCTATGGTTATCGGAATAAGAATAAGACAACCCCGTGAACTGAATAAAGGGTTAGGTTCAAAGTTCCGTGATGGTTCCCGATTACAAGAAGGTTCCCGATTATGACGTGTTCTAAAAGAAGGTTCCCGAATCTGAGATGGTTAACGAGTCCGAGAAGGTTCCCGAGTCCGACAAGAAATACCTGAAGAAGGCCGGAGGGCACATCAGCCGAAATGTTGTACAGATAACAATGAAGGTGGAGACAATAGTCTTAATAATGCAGATAATACTTATTATTACGTTGTTGGCTTTCCATACTATTTTGTTAAAGTTCTTGTTTGCTTTGTCTATAAAAAGGGCGCCAATATTATCTCGATCCGGTTTCACCTCGACGCCATTTAAATCAAGTCTTCTGTTTTATATTCCAACAACTTTTCGAATATTTGGACTTGTAAATCATCTTCATAAAAAGTTTCTTTTTAGTTGATTTTCATTTTATTCATTTATTTTTGGCTAGCTTATATATATATCCGAACCAACTTTATTTTTCAGCGTTGAATAAAATCTCTCTCACTCTCTCTCTCTCTCTCTCTCTCTCTCTCTCTCTCTCTCTCTCTCTCTCTCTCTCTCTTTCATTTTGTCTACCTCTCTTATTCTTTTATATCTTCATGTTCTTTATCTTTACATTTTGGTCTACGTACATCTCCCTATTTAAATTTAAATCTATTCGAGGAAAAAGTTATAAATGTAGATGAGAACATTTACTTACATGTATTTGTATTATATCTACATGCATTTATATATATCTATATAAGTTATATCTACATGTATCTTATATATATTTATGTATATACATTTTATATATATTTATGTATATACAATAAAGAGAGAAATTATGTATACACAAGATATTTTTGGCGTGGGGATTTTTATGGGCCATCCAGTCGAACCTGCTATTCAGACTAGCTCGTTAACCATTACACTACGAAGGGGTGAGTATATGTACAAGATGTGCCAAAAAAGTACCGAGATTGAAGCTGTATTTACCAAGATAGGAATTAACAATAAATGTAACGTTAATTTTTTCACAATACAAGATGTGTCATAAGTACAGATTTTAAAGCTGTATTTACATAGATAGAAATGAAGAAAGAATGGAACGTTAATTTGTCAAAAATACCGAAAATATCGATACTTTTTTTACACACTTTATATATATATATCGAAACAGTCTGTACGGTGTTCTGCATGGCGAGCCATCCTTTGCGGGATTTTCTTGTCAAGATTATTTTCTATAATTATCGAATCTTATTCGATACATGCATTTATAATTGCCTTCAAGCAGAAATATAAATAATAATTTATTCAACTTGCTTCTATAAAAAAAAAAAAACATCCAAAAATCTTATTCACTTCGCCGAAGAGCTAAACGGCCGGGTTTGTTTACTAAATAAACGTCTACTTGCCTGCTATGGCAGGGGAGTGTAATGTATCATCATTGACAAGGTTAATTTCGCAGGGATTGTTCGCTATGTACCGGCGGCCGAACGGATATGGTCTCTGACTATGCCTGTGAAGTCCCGGTTTCGATTCCTGTCGGAGGGGAGTCGTTAGTATACATCGCTGAAGAGACTTAATAAAGTCGAAACAGTCTGTACGGTGTTCTGCATGGCGAGCCATCCTTTGCGGGATTTTCTTGTCAAGATTATTTTCTATAATTATCGAATCTTATTCGATACATGCATTTATAATTGCCTTCAAGCAGAAATATAAATAATAATTTATTCAACTTGCTTCTATAAAAAAAAAAAAACATCCAAAAATCTTATATATATATATATATATATATATATATATGAGGAAAAATTCAAATGTTCGAAAAAGAATATTTTTTTAAATGTTATGAACGCAGAGGTCGTTAGGGACAGTTAAAAATTTTGAAAGTTTTGGTGGAAGGGTATAATTTGTATTGCAAAGATTGAAATGTTATTAGTAATCATAAAACTTGTTGATGTTTGAATGAAATGTGTTTTCATGTTATTGTTTGGGGTAACCATGTTATTGTTTGGGGTAGTCATGTGAATCTGTACTGTCGGTGCTACCTCTGCATTCATAACATTTTTAAAAATATTCTTTTTCGAACATTTGGAATTCTATTCTTGTCTACAACTCAAAAAATAAAAATACCACTCTGATGAAGGTCGGCAAAATCTCTCTGTGTATGGAACATTTTATGCATTTTTCCTATTATTATCATCATCATCATTTCAACTCCATCTGATTATTTTAATAATAATAATAACGTAAATCCGTATACATTTTGATAAACAGACCGAAACACATGTGTAAGTGATATCGATTAAAAGTGATATCGATAAAATTCATTTTTATCCATCTACATTTCTTTTCTTTACTCATTTTTTCCTCATATTGTCGGATTCATTTCCCATTCTCTATATATATATATATATATATATATATATATATATATATATATATATATATTATATATATATATATATATATATATATATATATATATATATATATATCGCTAGCTAATGTCTATTTTATTACATTGAGATATCAAGACTGAAAGTCACCGGATTTGCTTCACGTATGAATGAATTTTGATCTTTTGAAATTAACAATTGAAACATTTGACTTTTCGCGTCTTTATACATATTTTACGTTTATTTTTTGTATTGTTTTGTTTGTTTGTTTTTTGTTTTTGTTTTTGTTTTTTTGTTGATGGGGTGTTTTCCTTTTGTTGTCGTTTTTTTTGGGGGGGGGCTGAAGATGGAAGTCGTAAATATAAAGCTGGAAGTCAGTCTAAAAAGCAAGAAATTTCCAATGATTAATTTCTTACATGATAATAATCATTTGAGAGTTAGAATATAATTTGTGGGTGTTTTTTCGTTCTATTACTTTAAATGGTTAACCAATTATGATACTTTGAAAGTGTGACACGCGTTTCAGAGTTTTATATATTTGAACAATTGTCAAGTTTATAATATTTATTTCTAAAGTTCAACCCCTCCTCGTCACGACAGAGCCGTGTAAACTTGGTAGAGTCAGAGCCATGCCATCAGGTACTTAAGTTCCTGGTAGAGTTAGCCAAGGCAGACAGGTCTTGCATCTAGTGGTATTAGGGCCAAAACCTGGCCAAAGGGGGTCTGACAAAAATCCAAATTGCGTCTCCATCATTGTCAAGAATTGTGTTTAGTGAGGAGGGTGGCTGTAATATTTAGGATATATATAAAAAGAAAAAAATCCTGCTTTCATTTGAGAAAACAATTTGCGCATTATATATATATATATATATATATATATTTTAATTTGTGAACCTCATCATTATAAAATATTTTTTCTTTCTTTGGACAAGACCAAAAACCCTTTATATATATAGGGTGTTCGGAATAATTTTGACATATTTATATTTGGTTATTTTTCTCCGTATGTTAAAGGTATTGACGCACACTGCGCATCATTTAATAGCTTGGACCCTTCTTCATTCATATACATGATGACAGAATGGGTGACTGGAACACACCTGAATCATAGAAGAGAATAACTTGTATCATCAAAATAAGAGGATTATGGTTGCTGCCCAATGTTCCCTGAACACTGTAAAAACAATCAGGCATGAACTGGAGAGTTGCAATGGAGACTACGAGGCTGTGGATAGAAGAAAGCGACATAACAGATGATCTGATTTCGTTCGTACGTAGCTCTGTGCATATACAAGGTAACAAAAAAAAAAAAATTTCAAAAAAGTCTGTGCGTGGCCCGTTTTTTGGGTCACCATATATATATATATATATATATATATAGATAGATAGATAGATAGAGACAGAGACAGAGACAGAGACAGAGAGACAGAGACAGTTGAGGCATGATGATGTACAGTTACGAGCAAAGTTTATATACTTGACAAGATTTCGTTTCAATTCTTGCTAGTAACTTTAAGAAAGGCTTAAATCTATCTTATTTTGGAACCTATGTATATAAATGATGTATATATATGATTACTTACTATAATTCAGCAATATTACCCATATTTTTAATCTTGAGTAAATAGAACCAGATATTCAAGGTGTTGCATTTTTATTTTTCATCCGTATTTTCGTAAACTGATTCCTTACCATTTTATTCAATATATATTTGGATTGTTTTCGGACATTTTCTACTTCATTGTACATTCGTTTTGTTTCCACTGATGTGTCTAATAATATTGGTCGGAATGAAATGGCGTTGCGTTTTGTGTTGATTAATGGTAGCCTTTAATGGTACCTATTGTCTGGGGGGATAAGTGATAAAGTTGCTCTTCAAGAAAGGCTTTTGTTGTCTGATCTACGTAGAGGTTAGAAGGTTTGTTTCTTTTATTATCATCAATACAGATATATATATATATATATATATATATATATATATATATATATATATATGGTATTTGTGGAAAAAGTGACTTACCGGTGAAAATGGTCACAATGGTTAGTTGATGGAAGTTTCACAGTGATAACGAATATAAAGTGCTCAATAAGTTAGTAGAGCATAATATATATATATATATATATATATATATATATATATATATATATATATATATATATGAACAAGAAATGAACAGACTGAGATAGATAGATATAAATAATAAAAATAGATGCTTTGATAAATAAACCGAAAAAGAGACAAACAAAGAAATAGTCAGAAAGTGAGCCTGAACGAGAAACACAAAAGAGAAGGAAAAATCAAATAAAAAGGATGGATATATATATATATATATATATATATATATATATATATATATATATATATAGATATATAGAGAGAGAGAGAGAGAGAGAGAGAGAGAGAGAGATACTATTAGGAAATAAAATTGCAACACTGATCGCCTTATTGACTGGAGCAGTAGAATACACCGACTGCACATATGCAGAGGGGTAAAATCCCCCAATGGTGCTACCTGTTAGCTGATAGTGGCGATCCGTGATACTTGAGTATCCTAGGGGTTGAGTAGTCCATGACATGCAACACTCCACATTGTGCTTTACTTAGGCTACGTTAGGTTACGTCGAGCACCTCTATCATTTCCTCGATCCTATTGCCCTTATAGCAAATCTACAAACCCTTTTTTCATATATGCACTAGAAGGCGATGGCTGATGGTCTTAGTCTCATGGGTATGACGTTAAACTGCATCTGATTGTGAGGATCTAATTCTAGAGCCCTGATTTTCTTAACAAAGCGCTAATGACATTACACACTCGTACTAACCGTTATTAACGGTCATTTATATCACACTGAGCAGCACACAGTGTGTGGTAAATTTCGCGCGTATTTCACATCCTAAGATTTTTAACATCGAATTCTTGGATTATTTCACATTTCTCCAGGGCGCTGTCCCTCAGCAAATGGCCCCTAAATCCTGTGGGAGTAATCCTGATTCATAACCCCATCATTCGATTTACATTCTCGATTGTTCGCATCAACGTGCCTAAAAGATTCGCAAACCTCACAGGCCGTTGGTGTTTCTATCGCAATCACACATGGTCGTGATATTTATTGAGTATTTCGCTTTCCTTTATTTTAACGCTATGATCCACTAGAAAAGCAAAGACCAGTGGCTGACATGTCAATTTATTCTTCTTTATTACAACTTGGTCTTGTCTTCTTGTCAAGATTGGAGGGTCCGTTTTTATCTGAAGGTTCCAGAGAATTTTGTGGGTCTTTTCATTGACACTTTCTGTCTTGTGCGAATATCACTTATCTGTATAGTCAAATTCTTGTTTCTTGCACAATTCCCAGTTGAACAACATTCCCCACAGTCATGCCTACCCTTTTATTCATTTTGTTTTACTTTGCCACCTTTGCTTATTTACATGATAAACAATTTCATCTCTGTCATCTTAGTAGCTTTTGATGATTTATTATTATTTCCTCCGTAGTGTTAACTATCAGCCTATGAATCTATGGGATATCTGTCACAAATAATACAACTGGGTATATATATATATATATATATATATATGTGTGTGTGTGTGTGTGTGTGTGTGTGTGTGTGTGTGTGTGTGTTATGATGTATGAATAAAAGAACAATATCAATAGAATTCATCGTTTTATAATGTAGGTACAGGGTGGTTAAAAAGCCGTTAAATTTTGATTATGTTTGAAACCGTAATGGTGTCTCATATAACCGTTTACAAACTATTAAAAATGAAATATCAAAAATATTCCGAGTGGTTATATGCATTCTGTATATTTATGTTGTTGTTTTTGGAGAGTCTGATAGCTGTGTGTGACTTTTTAAATCTCGTTGAGAGTACTCTTGCAAGGAAATCAGCAGTTCCGTAAAGTGCATTTTTTAAAAATATTTTATATAGCCTGGGACTAATAGGAATCTTGTTTATGTGTTTATCTGTCCCTTTCTTGGCCCTCCCCAGAGCTCCCACAATTATAAACATGGTGGTGTTTTAAGGTACTTAGTTTTTTTTAATTTATTATTATTATTATTTCACTCCTTGCGAGACTGAAGTCTGAGTGACAGCAAGTTTCCTCGGGTCTCCAAAACTCTTCCGAGTATTCCAGTCGATCTTAACAATGTTGTTTGGAGGGTCTCGATTCTTCCTCTGATTTCCAATTCATCTAGACTCTTTTAAAACCCTGGTAATCTCAAGGGCACTAATTACAATTGCCAAGGCCTTTACCTTCATGTTCCACAGTTGTTGTTTTTTCAGTTCTCTGGCAAGATACCATTATTATTATTATTATTATTATTATTATTATTATTATTATTATTATTATTTACAAACATATGCACACTCCGGTTGCAAGTATTCAAATTTTAATGTGATAAAATATCATATTAAATTAGAAATGCTAATGAAACCAGATAAGAATGCAGATAAAAAGAATTGAAACAGAGGTGGGGGGTATAATTGAAAAATAGAACAACTGAAACTTATTCTTCCATCACTCCCGTCTTTCATTGCTAAATTTCCTAATCTAACTATTTTGTTAAAGTAGGAAGTAAAGAATAACATTTCTTTTCAAGATTCATCCGAGATTTTTGCTCATATTCATTAAGATAAAACAAGCAATCAGAAATCAATAATACTAAGCACATATTTATTAAAATCAAATTTTTAATAACAATATCTAGGATTTGTTGTATATATAAATACAATTGCATGTTATTAGTATGTAGATATAGCCCATACTATTAATAATGTAAAACAATTTTATTACAAATGGAGGTTTAACTAAAAATAAAATCATGGAGTAGTAATATAGTTTCGGTTCCAGACAGACAAATACACAATCTCCATTATGATAAGATTATTATTCCATTGTTTTGCAAATAAAACGGCATTACCTCTTATTCAGAACATTTCCTGGCTGCAATTTTTTATAGCCCGTTCAAAAAACATAAGACACCCTCAAATATTAACTCAAGGATTTTGGTGACATCAAATAAAAAAAGGAATGCGATCAAATCAAAAGATAAAATGTGACAATAACTTGGCTGAAATGGACAGAGTAAATCCATATTTACTTTAGAGATCATTGCATGGATAAAAAAACATCATGATTATCAGTCTGATAGTGTGTATAAGTGCAAGGGTGTATGTGTGTGTTTCGTGTGACTGCATGTGCGTGTGCGTGAGTGTATGAGAGAGAGAGAGAGAGAGAGAGAGAGAGGGGGGGAGAGAGAATATGTTAACTTAATCCCTTTCATTTTCAACAAAAAAGATTGTATTGTTAGGATGCAAAGTTCCTCCATATTCACCCGACATATTTTCAGTTGCTCTAGAAGTTGCAGAATATTCAAAAGCAAAGAAGAACTTAAAAATGGTCTTTCAAAAAAAAATTGCGGGGGAGGGCGGATTTGGCTTGCCGTTGAACTGTAGTCCTTGAAATTGAAAGGAATAATTTCTATGATAATTTCAAAGAAATTTACCTTTGTATATATATATATATATATATATATATATATATGTGTGTGTGTGTGTGTGTGTGTGTGTGTGTGTGTGTGTAAAAAAGAAACTGGAAGTGAATCCGACGGTATGTTTAAAAAATAAATAAAGGAAAGAACGTATAGAATGGATAAAATAGGATATTTTAATTAATTTTACTTACATGTGTTTCGGTCAGGAGTTTATCCATGTGTACATTATTCAAACTATTATTATTTTTAAATAACCAAATGAAATGAAATAATAATAATAGAAAAAATGTAGAAATGTTCCGCACACAAAGAAGATTCGACCTTCATCAGAGTAAATCCTCATTTTTTTTGTGTGCGGAACATTTCTACATTTTTTCTATTATCATTATTTCATTTCATTTGGTTATTCAAAAATAATAATAGTTTGAATAATGTACACATGGATAAACTCCTGACCGAAACACGTGGAAGTAAAATTGAGTAAAATATCCTATTTTATACATTCTATACTTTCTGTCCTTTATTTATTTTTTAAACATATATATATATATATATATATATATATATATATATATATATATATATATATATATATATATATATATACATACATATATATATGTATACACACAATATATATATACATACATATACACAATGTATTAATATATATACACACAATATATATATACACACACACATATATATATACCCAACATATACTTATATACGCACACACACATAATATATTTATATACACGAACACACAATAATATATATATATGTATATATATATATATATATATATATATATATATATGTGTGTGTGTGTGTGTGTGTGTGTGTGTGTGTGAGAGAGTGAGGAAGTAATTCGACTCTTACACGCGTACACTGGCTTATATTCCTGTCTGACTTTGTATACACCAGTGACTGACTTACATGAGATAACAACGTGGGGGAAATATCAAAAGTGACAAGGAAATTAGATGAAAGGTGTCAAGTTAGCACAGACAAAATTATAAACTGACATTTGCACATAAATATTTCAATACATATTCTTTTCTTTCTTTCTTTCTTTCTTTCTTTTATTTCACCTCCCTTTGTGTGTGTATGTGTGTGTCCGTGTGTGTGTGAGGGGAAAACGTAAAACAGGAAAAAAAGAAGAAGCAAAAAAAAAAAGATGAAAACAATGTGAAAAATAAAACTGGCCATCGGAAAGACGTCAACATTTTTTTTTCTTTTTTGGTAGAACGATATCCATTCACGTTTTGAACGAGATTGTCAACGAGACTACGTGTTGATAAAAAAAAAACCCGCTGAAATACATGAACGAGCTTCTGTCAATCACCGTGTTGGCATCTTAATGAGTAGAATCAAATCATGAAGGAGTGTGAAGATATTGAATGGGGTGAGATGGGGGGTACGGCAACTCCTCACCCACAAGCCTCATATCCCGCTCAACATGAAAGTTGCGCTTGAATAGCTTTTATTAGACAGGCGGAAATAATAATAATAATAATAATAATAATAATAATAATAATAATAATAATAATAATAATAATAATGCCATAAAAACAAATTATATCAAAGATAGATAAAACACAACAGAACAGCAAATGTTGGGTGTGTGGGGACAGAAATGAGAAAATCAACCATGTAATTAGCGAATGTAGCAAACCAGTACAACGAGAATACAAGGCTAGGCACAACTGCGTTGGAAAGGTGATCCACTGGGAATTGTGCTAGATACTACATATTGACCATACAAGAAAATGGTATATGTATGAACCAAATTCTCTTTTTGAGAATGAAACGTATAAAATTTTCTGGGACTTGGTGATAAAGATGGGTCGCCTTATCCCAGCTAGAAGACCAGATCTAGTACTGATTAACAAGAAAAGAGAACTTGTCTGCTGGAAGATTTTGTAGTTCCAGTAGAAATGCCTGAACATCACCAAAAAACTGAAAAAATAGGAAATATGAGGAACAAAGTGATACCAATTTTAGTTGGTACACTTGGAGCGGTTCCCAGAAGCTTGGAAAAAAGACTGGAGGATCTGGAAATCAGTGGAAGAATTGAGACCATCCAGACAACTGCATTGCTGAAATCGGCTAGAATACTCAGAAGATTCTTGGAGACCTAGGGAGACTTGCTGTCACCCTAATTCCAGGGCAAGACCCTTGGCTTACGCTAGTGTGAAAAACTTGCAAGGAACAATAATAATAATAATAATAATAATAATAATAATAATAATAATAATAATAATAATACCATGTACTATAGGAATGTAGCAAACTAGCACAACGGGAGTACAAAACTAGACACGACTGGGTTGGGAAGGTGATCCACTGGGAATTATGCAAAAAATTAAATTTTAACCATACAACAAAATGGTATATACATAAACCAGAAACTGTTCTTGAGAACGAAACGCATAAAATTCTCTGGGACTTTGAAATAAAAACGGATCACCTTATCCCAGCAAGAAGACCAGACCTAGTGTTGATAAACAAAAAAGAAATAACTTGTCAACTGGTGGATTTTGCAGTTCCAGCAGATCACAGGGTGAAGCTAAAGGAAAATGAAAAAAATGGACAAATATCTGGACCTTGCCAGAGAACTGAAAAAGTTATGGGTTATGGAATATGAAAGTGAAATGATACCAATTGTAGTTGGTGCACTTGGAACAGTCCCAAAAAGATTGGAAAAGGGTTTGGAAAGTCTGGAAATCAGAGGAAGGATTGATACCATCAGAACACTGCACTGTTGCAATCTGCCAGAATACTCAGAAGAGCCTGGAGACCTGAGGAGACTTGCTGTCACTCACTCCAGGGAAAGGCCATCGGCTAACACATGTGAAAACTCAAAAGGAGTAAATAATAATAATAATAATAATAATAATAATAATAATAATAATAAAATATGGGATTTTTTTTACCAGACCTAGTGTTAATTAACAAGAAGAGAACTTGACATCCAGTGGATTTTGTTTTTGTTTGAAAGAGAAAGAAAGCAAAAGGATAAATGAATACTTGGATCTTGCCAGAGGGCTGAAAAGGCGGTGGAACATGATGAGGTTATACCTACTGATATTGCTACCCTCGGAACAGTCCTAAAGGGATTGAAAAAAGACTGAAGGAATTAGAAATCAGTGATAGACCAAACACTATACAGATCACATCACCGTTGAGATCAGCTAGAATATTCAGAAGAGTCTTACAGACCTAAGGAGACTTGCAAGGAATAATAATATGGGACTAGCGACAAACGGATCACCTTATCTTATCTTGCAAGCACTCAGATTCTAGTGAACCACCAGCAAAGCCAGGCGTGGAAAAATCTCATGGAGTGAAATAATTGTCGGTATCATCCGAACAGCAACGGAGTCCTCCCTTTTCATTAGCGTTAAACCAGAGATAAAGTATTTTGTGTTGAGGTGGAATGCCACACCTACAGTCAGTTCTCAGATACTTTTCAGGACAAACCAATAATAAGCTGTGTTATTCATGCGCTAAGTTGGCATGGACTGGTATCGAACGCGGAACTTTGCGATTCCGAGGCGAATGCTCTACCACCTGAGCTAAACCTGACCCTCGTTGGTAAGGGGTAATAATAATAATAATAATAATAATAATAATAATAATAATAATAATAATAATTTCCCCTTCCAGCTGGGAAAATTTGGCTCAGGACCGCCCTTGGTGGCGGCAGAATCTCCAGAGGACTGCTCATGTCAGAAGTCACCCTGACACAACACCATGAAGCTAAGAGGTCCAGAAGAAAGCGGCGGCAACAAAACATCGGCACATAAACATCTTCAGGGACAGCCTTCAAATGCAAAATCTGTAGTTGAGAATGTTTTTCAAACATCGGACTTGACAATCACAGGAGGCACAAAAAAAAAACTTTATCATAGTCTTCCGAGACTGAAATGCCAATGATGAATAAATAATGATAATGATTGGGGGGTTATATTTCAACTCTTTTGCGCTAAACCAGAGAAGTATTTTGTGATGTGGTGGCGTGCCACACCTACAGTCATCTCTCAGATATTTTACTGCACAGAACAGATTACCTAAGCTGTGTTAGACATGTGGCAAGTACAGGTATCGAACACGGAACTTTGCGATTCCTAAGCGAATGCTCTACGCCTAAGTTAAAGCTGATCCTCTTTGGTGGAATAATAATAATAATAATAATAATAATAATAATAATAATAATAATAATAATAAGAAGAAGAAGAAGAAGAAGAAGAAGAAGAAGAGGAAGGAGGAGAGGAGGAGGTAATAAATAATAAGTTGAAAATGAAGACAAAGAAGAGGTGGGAGGTGAAAGTAATAATAAAAAGAAAGTAGAACAAACGAAGTATAATAATAATAATAATAATAATAATAATAATAATAATAATAATAATAATAATAATAATAATTGGGGGATATATTTCAACAATGACTTGCTAAACAATATATGAGGAATGGTCTTTTAGGCAGAAAATAATAAACCTAAATAAAATAATGCTTATAAAGATTTGAATAAGCAGAAGTTATATGACAATAAAGAATGAAATTGTTAAATAAAAGTTTAAAAAACATTCAGAATGAATGAGAAAAAACTGAAGAGCTGAAGCAGCATTTTATTTCTGAAGGAGTTTCAAAACTAGGAAGTTAATTTGGTTCAACCTGGTTCAAATTCTTTAATGGCCTCTGCAAACTTAAAGCAATAACAAATAAATAGATTTTGGATTTTATCAAATGCTTTGTAGTACTTTATAGTTATATGTATCTCCTTTTGTGTTTCTGTTCATATATATATATATATACCTTTTGATTTTTGTTCACATCCATCTATCTATCTATTTGTGTCTTTCTATCTCTCTATCTCTCTATACATCTATCTCTATCTCTATCTATCTCTCTCTGTCTCTATCTATCTCGCTATCTCTCTCTATCTCTATTTCTCTCTATATCTCTCTATCTCTCTCTATCTCTTATCTCTCTACCTATCTATATTTCTCTCAATCTCTACCTATCTATATTTCTCTCTATTCTCTCTATATATCTCTATTTCTCTCAATCTATTTCTATTTCTCTATATATATTTCTATTTCTCTCTATATTTTCTCTATCTCTATTTCTCTCCATCTCCATTTCTCTCTTTCTCTATTTCTTTATTTCTCTTTATCTCTATCTATTTTTCTATATCTTTATCTATCTCTCTATATATATCTGTTCATACCAATATATCTCATTTTTACTACATTTACACTAAAAAAGGCAACATTTGGGCAAACATACACTATATATATATATATATATATATATATATATATATATATATATATATATATATATATATATAACTATTAAACACTTTCTTATATATGAATATCGTATAAGAATTACCATTACCAGATAAAAATGTGTATAAATGACATTCATTAAAAAACATAGCCTCCCTCATTTCATGTATAAGATGGAAGTTGTATTTCTACATCAACCAGACATTCTATGAAAACCAGGAAACATACGGATTTAATACCAACCAACATCCACCTTATACAAAGGAATAAAGGAATTTTGAATCCGATAAAAAATCAACAAATTTAAAATGATAAAAAATCCAATCCAAAGCCAAACTAAAAAGGTCCTTCCATACAGATGTTTTCTAGGATCTTCGTCAAATCAGAGAAATCAGACAATTTACACTAAATGGACCCGGGTAATATAAAAAGATTAATACAAAAGGAATATTTTTAAAATCATCATTTATGCTAAAAACAAATTCATAATGAAACCAAATTGCTTGCTACTAAATTAAAAGTGTCAAATTGATTTGAGAAATTCAACAAAAAACAATGCTTCATTACATTAAAAGATCACAAGAATGATTTTATGAATGACCCATCATAATATTGCTATTAAAATAAACTAAGAAATTACCTTTTCAAAATATCATTACAGTATCTGCACCTAATAAGGAGCTATATTAAATACTAAAAGCAAATACTTAGGATGGCCTTGGTAGAGAGGAGGGGGCAAAATACTGGTGTATTGATTTGTTTACTTTTGAGAATCACAAATGCTGGCATTCTTAAGTAGAATTTCAATGTTATTTCTATGTATATTTTGATTTGTAAATATTTTCGAATATGAATCAAATCTTCATACTTTTAGTACTAGTAGCAAGACCCGGTGATATTTAATGAGTATATATATATTTACTTTGTTGTTAATTGAATTTATTTTCATAGTTTCATCCGGACATACATACACACCAACTTTCTTTTATATATGTATAGATTTAACAAAAACACTGTTAAATTGAGTTACAGTTGCATGCCTAATGTTGTCGGAAATATCAGCAAAATCAACATTAGAAAAGCGAAGGTCCATCATGTAATTGTAAAAAAAAAGATGGACTGTCCTCTTGATCGTAAATGCCAGAGTGATGGTACTGTATACAAAGCTTGTGCAAATTGGTGGCAAAAAATACTTTGGCTCTACTTAAGGTACTTTCAAAAAAGATTTTACAATCACAAAACCAGCTTTGCATATATGAAATATTTGCAGAGTACCGCCCTTTCCAAATATGTCTGGGACATTAAAACCAAATATGACATGAACTCTATTATAAAGTAGAAAATTATTAAAAGTGACCCTAACTAAAAACGGGTGATAAACTCTGCTTTTTCTGTATGGAGGAAAAGCAAGCCATTGCATTCTATCCTGATCTTAAAGAATTATTAAATCAAACTCGAATGTAGGAAATTGATTAAATGACGTCTCTACAGGTTTTATATGTATATCCATTTGTACTAATCTTTTTCTATCAGAGTTTTCCTGAAGATCCTTCTCGGTGAAACCTTGGTAGACAATTTCTGTAACAATTCACTTTTCTAAACTAACTCTTCGTATGTATTGAACACGTTTATATATTCGTTATTATTCTGACTCATTCGGTTTCTTTCTTTTTCCAACAGTCAAAATTGTAACAATCTATTTTTTCTTTGAGTCATTCTCTCTTCAAAAAAAAAAAAAAATATATATATATATATCTGTTAAATCTTAAACCTTGTCATATGAGCTGTTTCGTTTCATTTTTTTTGTTGCTTATGTTTTTTAGTATCTCACATTTAAAATTGAACAGATACGGGAGAGTAAAAAAAGAACGTCTCGCTTGTCTCCCCTTGTGACGTGTACACTTCGTTTTGACGAAAAAAAATATTAATTTTTCATTAAAGTATCCCTATAGAGAAACATATCAGTTTCATTTTCCATGAGGTTTTCTCACAACGTCGAATTTTATTCAAAAAGCTAAATTCACACACACACACACACACACACACACACACACACACACACATATATATATATATATTATATATATATATATATATATATATATATATATATATATATATATATATAGTTTTTTTTTTCTCTTTCTTCTTCTCTTCGTCTCCCCTTTTTTTAATTTTTTTTAAGTTTTAAATTTTTTTAATTATTTTAATTTTTTTTTAAATATTTTTGGCCTTGAAATTCTGCTCATTTTGTATATACACTCTTACAACTATTTCTCCAAGGAATATGCCCCAAGCTAAGCCACACCTCATCCAAAACATAGACCTCCCTGCCTCATCCAAAGAAAATAACCCCACCCATTCCAAAATAAGACACCAACCCTCCCTCCCCTAAATTGATAGATATAAAAGAGATGTTACTTTGGGAAATTCTCAGTAAGAGTCATGTTCTTGTGATTACCTGAAGATGCCGTATTAATACGGTTGAAATAAATTATTGTAATGAAGCAAGTTTAGAGTTTTTCTTCATTTACTAAATATATATATATATATATATATATATATATATATATACGGTATCGCAAAAGTCATTTAAAATTTTAAAATTAAAGCTCTGAGATGAAACATTTGAGGGATATCATATTCCCCCTCCTCGGTTTAGAGTTAATTTCAAAGAGTCAGAATAAATGTATTTTTTTATGCAAATATCAAATTTTAGAAAGAGTAAAAGACTTTTGTACAATTTGAAATTATTGATACTATATTCCCGTTACTCAAGTTTTATGTGTATAACACAATCCTCAGATGGGAGAATAGTAAAAAGTGGTTAGTTAAGTGTTTAGTATATATAAAAATTCAGATTCAAAAAGGTAAAGTACATATATATAATTACGTAAGTAAAGTCGTTGTGGTAGCCTAAAATTGGTATCAGCCAGTCAGTGAGGGTGTCTATCTCCTTTTTACTAGTGCTAGAACAGGGATACTGTTTCTGCGTCTGAGACGGAGCGCTACACATACCATCAGCTCCTCACTTTACCCAACCGATCCCTGTGCTGAGTTAGTGAGGGACTGATATCAAACCAGGAATAAACAGATTAAAAGAAACAGATAAAGTCAATCTTTTGTAAAATACTGAACATGTTTCAATTTGTTTATTTGTTTGTTTTACGACATATCAACCTCAGTGGGTCATTTAATGCCAACAAACTTTTAAAATAAATTAATTCTTAATGGTGACTCAATTTCTTTTATAATCACATTTTCCTATTTAACCGATAGATAGGATTCTAACAGGTACTACCACTCTGGGTCAGAGTGGAGCT
>CM042177.1:15560713-15598213 GCA_023376005.1 Doryteuthis pealeii | reverse complement strand
TATCTTTGCTTTGATTTTCCTTCCTTATTTCTTCCCTTCTTCCATTTCTTCTTTCATTCTTTCTTTATGTATTTACATCTTCCTTTCCTTCTTTCTATCCTTCATTATTTCATTTAATTTTTTTTTTAATCTTATTTTCTGTCAATGTCACTTTCTTTCTTTCTTTCTTTCTTTCTTTCTTTCTTTCTTTCTTTCTTTCCAATTTCCTTTCAGCCAGTCGTTTAATTTTCTTTTAAATTTTCTCTCTTTTTTCATTTTTTTTTCTTCTTTAATTTTCAGTTTTGAATCTTTTTTTTATTTCAATTTTCTTTTCTTTCTATCTTTCTTTCTTTCAATAATTTTACTTTCAGTTTTCTTTTCTTTGGACGTTTTTTTCTTTTTTTCTTTCTTTTCTTTCTTTTAATTTTATCTTCAGCATTTCTTTTGTTTTCTACGTTTTTCTTTCTTTTGTTTGCTACCGTTTTCGTTCTCTCAGTTTTTTTTTCATTTCATTCTTTCTTTCTTTCAAATTTCTTTCTTTCCATTTTTCTTTCTTTCTTATTTTTTCCTTTTCTTATTTTTACTTATTTCTTTCAATTTTTTTCCTTAGTCTATTGAATTTCTCTTTTTTAGTTTTTTCCTCTTTTCTAGTAATTTTTTCTCTAATTACTTTTAGTCATCTCGCGTTGTTAGCGAGCTAGATTATCATACTGTTTTAAGGGATTCCGATTCGCACTGAGTGCCTCATACTTTTGGGCTCATGTCAAGCTTAATGAATAACTTCTTTATTTCTTTCCCTTTTCTTTCTTCTTTTGTTTATTTGTTAGTTTGTTTGTTATTTTGTTATTTCGTTAGTTTTTTCTCTCTATTTCTTCAACTTCTTCACATCTACTCTTCTTCCTTCCTTTCTTTCGTTCTTTTTCTTCTATTAATCCTTTTCCTTCTAACCATTATTATTATTATTATTATTATTATTATTATTATTATTATTATTATTATTATTATGGTCAAGTCACTCTGAAAGCGTCCGTTCCAGTTAGTCCAGTTGAAGTTAAGAGACGATGAGTTTATGAGTTTAGGGGTTTATGGTGTATTGTAAAGTAGTTCACACTTGATCACTGAAGTTAAGTAGTGACGAGCCTATTCAATACTTTATTGGGTGGCCTCTTAAGCAAGAGCAGGTACTGTAAGCAACCCGAGTTCTTGGTTTATCAAAATGACTTGTTTTGGCAGTGAATAACCCGAAGGGATTGATATGCCGTAAAACAACCTACCAACCAAATAAAATATTGTACAGTCGTTCCCACTAGATCACTGAAGTTAAGTAGTGTTGAGCCTGTTCAATACTTTATTGGGTGGCCTCTTAAGCAAGAGCAGGTACTGTAAGTAATCTGAATCATTTGTTTATCAGAATGACTTTATTCAGCATTAAATAACCCGAAAAGGGTTGATAAACCCTAAAAACAACCAAAATTCTAAGCTACCGTCCTCTTTTGTTTTCTTCTCTTATCTATTTTCCCGGCATTTGAAGCGAATTTTACAAACATTCATTTCACCAAAGCACGTCTTTCTTTCTCATCCTCTATCCCTATCGATCATCGAATTCATAAGACCTCGACGGCACCCGGTGTCCGCACAGAGCTGGATAACCAACACGTTTGTGTCCATGTGTAAGAGTCCATAGAAGAATGTCACTTTTCTCCTTTTTCTCTCTACGTCCATTTTGTTAAATAGTAGATTGGCGAAATATATTATTGGCATGTAGTGTAGTTAGTTTAAAACGCTCTTTTTTCGTCATCTAGTGTAATGGACCAGTGATGACCCCGAGGTTATTTCAAGGCGTGGATTTCAATGGACGAAAATCACGGGATCACATTACTCTACAAAGTTAGCAAATAATTAATTATATATCTTCAAGTCAGAAACGTGACGATAATGGATTGATTTACACCTGTGTTCTGATCCAAATGAATTCCAGTGTTTCAGAGTCTCTTCTTCGGAGTGGGGGGGTGCCTACTCTTTACTTTCGCTTCGACGATGACCGCTTGGACAACATTTGAAGGGGATATCTTTCTTCGGGAAGAACACACGCACACGACATCTGTCGTGTACACATTTCTTTATCATTTCTTAGTCATGACGTATTCTATATGCAGATAAATCCGACTGCATTCGGGGGGATGGCGCCCATAAAAGTAACGAATAGAATATATGTGTCCGTCTTAAAATCTAGGCACCAACTTGTTACTTTATCATTCCCAGCACCAACTGATTAAATTTAAAACTTTCTCTTGTTTCTCTGAATTTTTTAGATGAGGCTTGATAATTTGTATTATTTTGATTATTCAGACTACTGTCCTCATCTTTATTGTTATCTGTACAACGTTTCGGCCGATGTGTCCTACGGCCTTCTTCGGGTATTTCTTGTCGGGCTCGGGAACCTTCGCGAACTCGGAATTTTGAGCTCTAGTTGTACTATTATGTTCACTTCCAGACTAATATCCTAATGACCAACACCAAGTTCGTTTAAAAACAAATACTTTTCAGACCATTCCTTAAGTGACTTACAATTAAATGTAATATTGTCTAAATGCAATATTACAAAAATTAACCATGCTTGAAAAAAAGATTCGAGATCCAATCTGAAAAAAGTAAAGATTTCATAAAAAAGATTCGCAAAATTGTTTGAATTTTTAAAAAACCTATTGTAACCATAACTTAGATATAAATCCTCTATTAAAGATACTCAATACTTATGAATATACAAAACTATATATATCTATATATCTTATTATAATGGAGATTGTGTGTTTTTCTGTCTGTAACCGAAACTATATTACTATTCAAGTAACAATTCCCTTAGTTATTTACGTCATATTCTACAGGATTTTATTTTTATTTAAACCTCAATTATTAATAAAATTGTTTTACATTATTAATACTGTTTGTAATATCTACATACTAATACCATGCAATGGTATTTATATATACAACAAAATAGCAGTTTACAGTGTGAATGGGAAAGCTAATTTGCATATTGATATTAAAAATTCTGATTTTAATAAATATGTGCTTAGTATTACTGATTTCTAATTGTTTGGTTTTATCTAAATGAATATTATCTAAAATTCAGGGATAAATCTTAAAAGAAATCCATCAACAAGAAAATAACTGTAATTTTATTCTTTACTTCCTATTTTAACTAAATAGTTAAATTAGGAAAATTTAGCAATGATGAGAAGAGCAATTTTCAGTTGTTTTTTTTTATTATACCCTCCTCTGCTTCAAATATTTTTATATACATTCTTATTTAGTTTCATCAGCATTTCTAATTTGATACAATATTTTATTACATTAAAACTTAAATACTTGCACCCGAAGGGTGCATATATTTGCTAGTATATATAAACAAAATAGTTTTCCTTTGAAAGCCGTTAGATATTATATATATATATATATATATATATATATATATATATATATATATATATATATATATATATAATGCAGTTCTATAATTTTGTTGGTATATCATATGAATGTATCTCTATATATGTATGTATATTAAAAATTAAAATATAATCAAAGAAATATTATTCCTATTTTTCTTATCAGTTTTGTTGGTTATATATATATATATGCATGCATACACAACTTAGCATATGAACCTGTCTCTTCGTATGTTTTATAGGTATGTATTCTCCCTCCCTCTCTCTCTCTCTCTCCCCCCTCTCTCTCTCTCTCTCTCTCTCTCTCTCTCTATATATATATATATATATATATATATATATAGTTCGTATTCATGAACACACACGTCTATATATATATATATATATATATATATATATATATATATATATATATATATGAGTAGATATATACATTTATTATAGAAATAATAGCATTTTCGTCTAAATAATTTGGTTATATACATATACATATACATATATGTATGTGTGTGTGTGTGTGTGTGTGTGTGTGTGTGTGTGTGTTCATGAATACGAACCATTATATCTAGTCAAATGTATATGTATGTTATTATTATTTGACAATAGAAGTCTTTCTCTCACTATATATATATATATATATATATATATATATATATATATATATATATATATATATATATATAATGTCTATGTAGTAGCGGGCTCCTAGCCATAAAACTTTGACGGGAACATTGCCATATCAGTGAGATGATAATCACCCGAGCTTTCAATCCATTTCCGTACGCAAAATCTTTTTTTCTTTATTTCTGTTTCATTATTTGTTTTCTTTGATTTTTTTGTTTCCCTTTCACTGAATCATTTCGACGTGGTTTTTATGCGCTGACCATCACGATGGTGATCTTCGTTCAGCCGGGCCAGATCGTATCACCAAATTACAATTAAGTTCCTATCTGTCCGCCATTAATTTTGACATGAGCTAAACATTTTGGCGCGAAAAATGCGAGGTTTGGGCCAGGCGCTAACCACATATCCACAGATAGAATCTAGTGCAATACATATGCTCACGCATACACACACAGACACCCCCCACACATATATATATATATATATATATATATATATATATTTGTGTGTGTGTGTGTGTGTGCATCTGTGTATATATTGTTGTAAGTGTATACGTATGTATAAGGTGACATCTACTTTTTGGCTCAATTTATGAGATAAGGAATAATCATGGTTATTCTCTGATGAATTCGAACTATTGTCCTCATCCTAGTTGAACTACAAATACATGTACTCTGATTCATTTGAACAATACCAAAACTTCGTAGTTTTTGCTTGTTTTGTTTTGTTTTACGGTTTTCACTGGGAGAGAAAAGGCATTTAAAAACAGAATTTTGAATTGTTTCTACACATACTGTTAAAAAAATCAAAATCCTTTGAAGGACAATGGGTCAAATATATATATATATATATATATATATATATATATATATATATATATATATATATATATATATATAGCAACCATACGCGGGTTATTCCTTAACAAGAATTCTTTGTTTTCACCTGGGTCTCATCAGAGGTAATTTTAGATGGGACTCTAAAAGGTACAACTGATTTGATTTCAATGTTTTACTTCTCTTGAACATTTTTCAAATCAAGGTTAAAGAACCCAGTCTGGCCAATTATTTTCCATAGGGAAGAATAAATGAATTCATGGCTTTTCCAAGTAAAATGCAAACAACCTCATCCAGGAATTCAGTTCGAACCGCCGATTCCATTCTTATAAGTATGTTTCGTTAAAGAGTACAAAAATATAATTTTAACAGGTTTTTCCGACCCTGAATCGAATTTCTGAGAAATACGTTTTATTAGAAAAAAATACAGAAAATGTCCTTTTTTAACTTTTTAGTGACATTAAATAAAAGTCTTTCTTAGAAGTACGTTTCGTTGAATAAACACAGAAAATGTCCCTTTTAAAGGGTTTTAATGACATCAAATAAAAATCATCCTGAGAAGAATGTCTAGTTAAAAAAAACACAGAAAATGTCCCTTTTAAAGGGTTTTTAATGACATCAATAAAAAATCATCCTGAGAAGAATGTCTAGTTAAAAAAACACAGAAAATGTCCCTTTTAACGGGTTTTTAATGACATCAAATAAAAATCATCCCGAGAAGAATGTCTAGTTAAAAAAACACAGAAAATGTCCCTTTTTAACGGGTTTTAATGACATCAAATAAAAATCATCCTGAGAAGAATGTCTAGTTAAAAAAACACAGAAAATGTCCCTTTTAACGGGTTTTTCATAACATCAAATAAAAATCATCCTGAGAAGAATGTCTAGTTAAAAAAAATACAGAAAATGTCCCTTTTAACGGGTTTTTAATGATATCAAATAAAAAACATCCTGAGAAGAATGTCTAGTTAAAAAATCCACAGAAAATGTATTTTAACAGGTTTTTAATGGCATTCGATAGAAATCTTCTTGAGAAGTATGATGAGAAGTATAACACAGAAAAAAATCCTTTTTAAAAGGTTTTATTTTATTGATATGTTCTTTCCTTTAAGTATGGCTCAAAAAATTCCCATATGCTTTCCACTAATATTGATTTTTTTTTAATTTCCAAGAGGAAAATTAAGATGTTATTTTTCCACTTCAAATCCACTGAAACATTTCTATTTTATTTTGAGATGTTTTCTGTACTGAAATATATTTTGGCCATGTTGCTTTTGGAGTTTTTCTAACGTTTTATTTCTATTTTTACATCAGATGCATTTATATATATATATATATATATATATATATATATATATATATATATATATATATATATATATATATATATATATATATAAGATAATCCAAATGACTGGTTGTAAGTGATGATTCTATTTGGGATCTTCAAAATCTCACAGTATAACAATACTGTATACTCTTGTAGGTGCAAACATATATTCATTAAATGATTTTTATAAATCCCTAAAGAGAGCTCAATGTATAATAATCAATAAATTAGATTATATACAGAGCAATATATATATATATATATATATATATATATATATATATATATATATGGTGATTGACATTTTTCCAAAGTTCGGTTGTGAGCACGCAAGTGGGTTAGAAGTCCATATTTGCTTTTACACATCCTATCGCATAAAAGACACGTGAGACCCCCGGCTTTCACTCGTCCACACACATGTTTTTCACATAGTCGTCTGTCACCAATGTTCAGAAGTTGTGAAATTCAATCAGACATGTCCCAGATTTTTTACTAGCCCCCCCTCTCTCTCTCTCTCTCTCTCTCTCTCTCTCTCTCTCTCTCTCTCTCTCTCTCTCTCTCTCTCTCTCTTAATATATATATATATATATATATATATATATATATATATATAGTCCATTTCCTGCGACTCTAACCAGTACACCACCGCGCTTCAATTTATGAAAGTACAACTACAAACACTGCTTCTTATTGTCAATTTCTTAGGCAAAATTCACCTTATTTATTGAATGACACTTGTATGCATATGCCTGTGTGTATAAGATTAACAAAATGTATAAGAAAAACAAGAATATTTCTTGTATGTTATTCATTTTTTAATTGTTCTCGCCTAGTTTTGATCTCAACTCATCCATAGCGGAAACAAGGTTGAGTAAAAAAAATCTATTTAAATTTTTTTTTAATTTCAAAGAGTTTGACAAAAGAAGGGACAGAAAATGTTCTGGAGAAAAGGCAAATCCATTTGATGAGTGATAACCATCTCCTGGTTAAATTATCTTGATTGTTTTTTATATATATATACCTGGTTAATGATCCCCATCATTGAAATATACACATATATATAAGTGAATGATATCAACTATTTCTATGATGGGATTCAACCAAAATGGAGAACTCAAATGTACACAGAAAAAGTTTTGCGGACATATATATATATATATATATATATATATATATATATATATAATATAATCCCATAATAAATTTATTTCGACGAAAATTGGGGCCCATATAAATCTAAGTTGATTTAAACCGGCTCCCCAAATTTTCGTCTCATCAGATGGGTCTCAATTCACTTATGGACAAGCACATCACAAAAAACCCCAAAGAGCTGAATATATATAAATTCAAACAAAAACAAAAAATAATGAAAAAAAAAATTTTTTTTAAATATATATTTTTAACAGTATAGGATTGTAACCATAGAAACAAGAAGTGAATGAAAAAAAGAGATACATTTCAAGGTTGGTTTCTAGGGTGTCTAGACAGACAAAAAAGTGACAAGACAGAAAAAACAGAGTAGTATATTAAAATATAAATAGACAAGTAAATAAAAAAAATTTAAATTTAAACATTAGAGTATAATGAAGTATGTGTGTGTGTGTGTTGTGTGTGTGTGTGTGTGTGTGTGTGTGGAGGCGCGTGGTGTAATGGTTACAGTCGTAGGAAATGGACTCGTCCACACAATTTCAAATCGTGGACAACGCTGTTTGCTCTAATATCCTTGAGTAAGGTATGAATCCAACTATTCTCCCTTCAGTTATGGATAAATAGTAAGGTACGCTGTAATCTTTAACCTTGGTTAAGCAACTAGTCTAAGAGAAGGAAAACTGAATTTAAACCTGTTTAACTCCGCTTAAGAAATTGACCTTGTGTTACATTCTGCTCGTGCTGAGTGGTTTTGTGAACATATACATATACATATATGCATATACATCGATATATAAATGTGAAGGCGCCTGCTGTAATGGTTACTTGCGTAGGAAATGTACACACCATCGTAAGTAAAAATAAGTTTATTACGTTTTTGTTTTTTGTATAAGATTAAAAAAACACAGGTAGAAGTTTCTTGGAAGTAATACATTTTTATCTTTTCATTGGTATAAGAAGAAGTGGTTAAATCGAACTTAACGGACCTAAATGCCACCATAGTAAGTCAACCCGAAAAAATACAAAAAATACAAAAAAAATCAGGGAATTAACCGAATTGAATGAAATGTTCAGTGTTGATATATTAATGAATAAAAATATAATACACCAGTTATTTTATTTAAAAACTTTTACATTTTTCAGATCAGTTAACTTTGAAACATGTATCTTTGAGAATCTATGTTACGCCATAAGATACTTGGTTTTAACTTACCTAAAAAAAATGTAAAAATTTTTAAATAAATTAACTGGAGCACTATATCTTTTATTCATTGATATATCAACACTGAAAATTTCATTAAATTCGGTTAATTCCTTGATTTTTGGGTTTTTTTTTTTTTTTTTTTACTTTTGGCGGGGTGAGATACGATGGTGGAATTTAGGTCCGTTAAGTTCGATTTAACTGAGGAAGTTTAATCAAGAACTGTAATCAAGACTCAGTAGTATTTAAACCCTTTTCTAAGATAACCTTAATAGTTTCTAAAACGCAAATTGAAATTGAGCCAAAAACAGTGGAGACTTAATGTTACAGACGGATGGACATTTGTTGAATAGTAATAAGATATTAAATGTAAATCAGATAGGCGTTAGTAGTGGTGGTGGTGGGTGGTCATATGCGCGATAAATGCAGTAATTGAAAAGGATCCAATCGACATTAGTGACGACTTCTTTGTATGGTTAACATCGAGTACTTGTTGATTAACGTGTCATACATATGTATGGGTGACAACAAAACAACAAAGAAAAACAAAAGAGAAATAAAAAGGAAATAAAAAGAAAAAAGGACGGAATATTTAAATAATGAAATCAAAAACAAACAAAAATAAATAAGTAAAAGCAGAGGACAAAATGTTACAACCACCCCCGAGAGAATTGGCATTAAAAAAATAGATATACATAAAAATATATGAATTGAATAGTCGGTCATATAGGAGATTGATATTTGACCGGCACCGTGACGTTTTATATCTTTGTTTTCTATTAAGATAACGTGTCTTTTATGCTATAATAGATCAGAAAGAGAAAAATTGATAGCACGACTGAGTAACCCAGAACAGGACTAGGAATGCCACTCTTACACACACACACACACACACACACACACAATATATATATATATATATATATATATATATATATATTTATATTTTTGCTTGAAGGCAATTACAATGCGTATATCGCATAAAATTCGATAATTATAAAAGATAATAATGACAAGTGAATTTCGATAAAGAATTATTCGGTGTGTAGAACATCGTACATACCTTTTCTAAGAGTATTAGCGCAAAGTGAAGTACAAACAGTCTCATGTAGGGGCTTCATACTTTTCCTAAGAGTATTAGTCCAGAAATTGAACATAATAGCGCCTCTGGAGTTCGAACTCGCTAACTAAGATGTCACAGTCCAGTACGTTAGCCACTACGCAACAAAGATTTCTCCTGCACATCTGAGAACCGTATATAATAAATTGATAATACTTAGAGGCCTATTAAAGTTTGGGCCAATTTCAAAACACACATACAAGAGAAATTATCAATCCAGTCTTTTATAAGAAACTGATTTTGGAAAAACACAGATTGAACAAATTTTAACCATCATCCAAGACATATTATTATTATTATTATTATTATTATCATTATTATTATTATTATTATTATTATTATTATTATTATTCATGAGAAATAGTAGGTTAACTACACTACTTAATATATATATATCCCTCTCCATCCCCCCTCTCTCTCTCGCTCTCTCTCTCTCTCTCTCTCTCTCTCTCTCTTTTCTCTCTCTCTCTCTCTCTCTTTCACTTTCTCACTTCCATTTTTATCTTATTCCCCTTACTAACTAGAACTTTCTTTAAATTCACTCTTCTCCAATCTTTGCATCAATTCATGTACTTAATTCCGTTTGTTGATATAAAGGATATTAAAAGAAATATGACGTCTCACATTTGTAAGATAATGAGAGTCATGAGATAGTATAACGTTTGCGGTGGGTGACGTGTGATGCATGTATGGAAATTGAAAAGTGTGGAAAAGAAACAAACGTGTTCGTTAGATATGGAAGTCAATAATCTTGGTTTCTGATTTGCTGTACGAATAGAGAAAGAATGCGAGAAGTATGTAAGTCTGGACTGAATGTTTGGAGAGGACAGACGCAAGATGACGGTCGGTCCTCTTAGGCCCTTTACTTGGGTTAAAGAAAAATAAAGAGCTTTGAAACATTATTTTAACTGAGGACCGATTTGAATATCTAGGTTTCTACTGGTATTTGATTTTTGAAAATGAACATCACAATATCTTTCCGTAATTTTCCCAAACATTGTGTTATTCCGGAATATTTTCAAATTTGTATTATAATTTCAAAAAATTCAGTCTTGATACACTTCGTTTACATACTAATTCCTGTAACCAGTAACCAATACATTCATGTATTTGCAATGTAGACAGAGATAGATAGAGACTATGTATTATTTCATCCGATTTCTACACCACAAAATCTGTTACATATACATGTAAATTTCAGAAACTAAATGTACCAAACATTACGGGACAGAACTAGTATAATACTTAGAAACATATTTGTATACATAAGAATATAATACCTATCTTTATGCAAAGAAAAAAATTAAGTGCATACCTTCACCTAATCCCTCCCCTCGCACGCCCACACACATATATAAACTTTATACATATATACATACATACATACATATATATACATATATATATATAATATATATATATATATATATATATATATATATATAAACACATAATTCCTGTATTCAATATGTGTATATTTGTGCATATTATATATATATATATATATATATATATATATATATGTATATATGCTACGTAAAAAAACTAATAGAGCCGTTTCTTTGATGATCAAAAGCTCTTTTCACATATTCAACGGCCGCCAGGGGACGCTTATGCGCCGATTAGAAATCGCTAAACTATAAACATCAAAGAAAATCTCGATTTCCCGCCTTTTGGCTTGTACTCACTCATTTCATTTCGACTCACACGAAAATATGGACACACACACACACATACCGACACATAGATACTGACACACATATGCACACACACACATTTACATATATACATCTATACACATATTTAGTAAAAGTCGTCCAACATCTCTCTCTCTCTCATATATATATATATATATATATTATATATATATATATATATATATATAGGAACACTCCTATATACAGTTATTTACTGAGCATACTATATATGTGTGGGGTACCTAGCTCGGAACAAGCTCACTACTCAGTAGTAATATGATCGACATGACGTGTATGTTAACAATTATAACGAAACGAGATTTACACACACACACACACACACACACACACACTGCACGCGCACACACATATATATTTCAAACGAATTTAAAAGAAGTTTTTCATTCAACAGATGGACTCGCCACTTCTAATACATTTCTCTGCCCAGATTATAATGGCTCGTCAAACACATAATTTTTAAAACTTTCTAAAAACAATTTCTTTAATAAGAAATTTTTTCCTAACGATGACCTATGGTCGAAACTAGTTGAGAAAAATAAACAACATAAAGGAAATATTCCTGTTTGTCTTATCAGGAAGAAAAAATGATATTTTCTTAAAATAATGCAATGTTGATGAGAATTTCTCGCCAAGCTATAAAAATCGTCTCTGTAGATAAATGTTTTTCGGTCACACTCGCCGCTACTCACCCACTCCATTTCCGCTGTATTTAGCTACGTATTGATACATTGAAAAGCCAGCTTCCTTATAACAGACCATCTTACTCCCATCATGTAAAAGTACGCACACGCGCGTAACATCATAAACACACACATCTACTAATAAAGATACATGAGCCTACGCACACCAATACGCAAATATAAGCAACCAAACACAAAAATATTGGACCATATGACCTTTAGGCACCCCTTTTTGCGATATCGATTCATAAGGACATTTTTCATTTACACCGTCAAAATCCGGATGATTTTTAGAGTTTTTTTAATTATAAAACTAACCCCTAAAACTAACTCCTAACCCTAACCCTTAACAAACAACCGGATTTTGACGGTGTAAATGAAAAAAATGTCCTTATGAATCGAGATCGCAAAAGGGGTGCTTAAAGGTCATATGGTCCAAAATATTTATGCGCATGTTTATATGCGACGACACTTGCATAGGGGTATATGCATGTGGAAAGGAGTCTACATACATATGTGTGTGGGTGTTTCATATGAATAAACCCACAGACCTATGCACACTGATACGCAATAACACCCCAACGTAAGTTTTTTACCATATTTTTTCGATTTTTCCAAAAACTTTCTCCATTCAACCTGATGATTGCCGAAGAGCTAGGGCTAAAATTCAGGACCGTCGCTAAAATATGTAATGAAATATATATATAAATATATGTATGTAATATTATGAAAAAAATTGAAAAACACAAGTTTATAAACGAGTAATTTTTATTTCGCCTACGCTGAAGTGTTTCGGTCTGTTTCAATATATCTTCATCAGGGCTTTCGTTAGTTTGAGGGAAAAAATATAAGTATCACAGAAAATAAGAAATCTTCGAGACCTTTTGTTTTGTGGTCGGTCGGTCGGATCTATTGAAACAGATCGAAACACTGCAGCGTAGGCGAAATAAACATTACTCGTTTATAAACTTGTGTTTTTCAATTTTTTCATAATAGTACATACTTTCGGATTCACTTCCACTTTTTTCTCACAAACTAATAAAGTTGTTAATAGAAGCCTGAAGAAGATACTAAAAGATCCGAAACACGTGTTGCTGAAGTAAAATAAAAAAAATTAAACAATTCATTTTGCGGACCTTCTTTTTTTTAAAAATTAAAACAACACTTTTTATGTACAAACTAATATCTACCAGCCCCTCTGCACGAATTTTTTAAGCGGGGTTTACCAGGTTTGAATTCAGAGTTTTTTCCTAGACTGGTTACCTAGCCAAGGTTAAAGAGTCCAAACGGCCCTATAATTACCCATAGCTGGAGGAAGAGTAGTTGGATTCATACTTTTTTTCCAAGGGTATTTGCACTATGTTAAATGCAAACAGTCTCGTCCAGGATTTGAAACTAATATATATATATATATATATATATATATATATATATATATATATATATTCATTATTATTACTAGCAAATATATGCACCCTCCGGGTGCAAGTATTTAAGTTTTGATATAATAAAATATCATATTAAATTAGAAAGGCTAATGAAACTGACTAAAATGCAGATAAAAAGATCTGCAACAGAGGGGGTATAATCGAAAAATAGAACAACTTTGAAACTAACTATTCCATCGTTTTCCATTACTCCCCTATTTCATTGGTAAATTTTCCTAATTTAACCATTTAGTTAAAATAGGAAGTAAAGGATAATATTACAGTTATTTCTTCTTGTAAATACATTTCTTTTAAGATTTATCCACGAGATTGTTGTTTATATTTCTAAAGATAAAACCAACAATTAGAAATCAATAATACCAAGCACATATTTATTAAAATAAAATTTTAAATATCAATATGCAAATTAGCCTCTCGTTCAAACTGTAAACCGCTATTTTGTTGTATATATAAATACAATTGCATGTTATTAGTACGTAGATATGGTCAACAGTATTAATAATGTAAAACAATTTTTATTAATAACTGAAGGTTTAAAAGAATGAAATCATGGAGAATTTGACGTAAATAATTAAGGCAATTGTGACTTGAGTAGTAATATAGTTTCGGTTACAGACAGAAAAACACACAATCTCCATTATAATAAGATATAGTAGCTTTATCACATATATTTAGCACTTTCCTAATGATACTACAAATATTGGCCCACCACTAACTCACCAGCAAATATAGTGATAACCATATATCGCTGTTATATATAACTTACATTAAACAACTGGGGCCTTCTAGTTTAGTATTTTACCACCTTTCCTTTTGGTGACTGGGCCCAGTGTTCAAATCTGGGTATAAGCCAGAAATTCTTCTCAAATTCTTGAAATGATTCATTCCAAAAATTACTAAAAGTACGTTTTATCTTTCTTATATTTATCTATTTATTCATTTTTATATAAATACAAGTTTTAAATATGCACAAAACAGTTCGCCTGGAGGAAAGAAAGTAAAAGCAAAAAAAAAAACAAAACAAAAAAAAAAAACACAGAAAAACAGAAAAAGCAACAACAATTTGTCGATAACCTTTACGTAAAGCGATGCACGAAAAAAGAAAAGAAAAAATAACTTTCAAAATATGAATGTAAGAAAAAATATAATTCTTAAAATGTTAAACGTAAATATATCTAAGAAAATCACGTTAAAATCATTTCAATCGTAGCTATAAAAAAGTTGAAAACTCCTGATTGTTCAACTTACCTGCAGGCGGACCAAAGACATTATTACTATATACTAACAAAAATATGCACTCGGAAAGCGCAATATTTTTGTTATCTTAATTCTATACAATATTATATTAAATTAGAAAGACTTACGAAACTAAATAAGAACGCATATAAAAGGAATACACTTGATTTGATTTGATTTTAATTGATTTCTTTACACCCTAATAATTATTACGTTAAATTTATTTGAAACAGGTGAGTTATAATCGAAGAATATCAATATCGACGACAGCGCATTAGTAAATTTAAGTTTAAATAGCATAGTCAATGGTTCTTAGTGACTACTAGTTTCTTGCCTATACGATCATCAGACTAAGAGGTTTCAATGTGGTGGGCATCTCTTTATATATTCTTTTTTTTTGGGGGGGTCAGGGGGCATGATGGGAAGAGTAATTTAGTTTGTGGGGAAATTATGGGAATTATGAAGATGTGTTTTGGGGGTTGTTGTTTTGTTTTGTTTTAAATCAGTGAAACTTGTTTTTAATAATTGCAAGTTTAAATGGATGCAAAATATGGACACATGGTGTAATGGATATAGGAGTTGATTAATACAGTTCTAAGTGACAGTTATCTCTAGGCTGCAGGTTCAATCCTGGTCAATGGCGACAGTAACATAGAATAATAATTAACACAGTTTAACACTTGGTTAGCAGAATCAGAACAGTATACGCCCGACGATTGGATAAAGGGTTGGGTTGAAAGTTCCATGAAGCTCCTGATTACGACAAGAATATTCCCGAGTTTGAAGAGAGGGTTCCTGAGTTCGAAGAGAAGGTTCCCAAGTCCAACTACTTGAAGAAGGCTAGAGGGCACATCTGCCGAAACTTTGTGTAGATAACAATAAAGGTGAGGACAATAATCCAAATAAAACAAATTATCTAGCCTCATCTCAAAAATTCAGAGAAATAGCAAAATACTTTGTCGGTAGTAAAGAAATCAAAATGAAACCAAGGAAATCCCTGAACAATTTGTTGTTAACCTTTAAGCCAAAATGAGGCACAAGAAAAGAAAGAAAACAAAAATACAACAAAACATTCACTTTATAAAAAAAGATAAAAGAAAAAATACCTCATAAAAGGTCACATAGCTGCAAGTCTTCTTTTTTTTTTCTTCTTCGACCATCTTCACATAGATAACCGGATGTCGAGGCAGAGAGAAAAAAAATGAAAAGTTAATGTAGTATCGAGGCCAATAAAAATAAAAACAGAAATAAAAAAAGACATTTCATTTGGACCACCTTTTTTGTCTTTGTTGTTCCTCAAAAGATTTAAAACTTCCACAAACAACAAAATACAACCAACGCTGGCGGGGAAATTTCCTTTTAAAACCAATATTATAAGAAAAGTACAACATCAAATAAATGTAGTGTAAATATTTACAAGATTTCAGCAAACACTAATATTAATGCTAAGTCATCTCATATAGATTATATATATCTATAAGGTTGAAACGAATATAATATATTTTAGAGTATATATCCTCTATACATATATAAAGAGCAGTTGTGTGTATGTATGTCCGAGGAAACTATGAAAAGAAAACAATTAACGACAAAATAAATGTATATACACATTCACTATCACCAGATCTTGCTTTTTGACCAAAAATAACGAAGATTTGATTTATATTTTCGAAAACATTTAAAAATTAAATTGCATTATAAAATAACATTAAAATTTTACTCGGCCATTGTTATATATTTATTATATATATATATATATATATATATATATATATATATATATATATATATATATACAATAAAATGGCCGAGTAAAATTGATTGAGCTTCGGTTACCTTTTAACAAGAAACTTGTTAAAAGGTAACCGAAGGTCAATCAATTTTTTCTTTTGGTTTTTTTTTCATGTTAGCCGATGTTTATAATATAATCAGCAAAGACGTACATAGATCAGCTCTGTGTGGATACTGGATGCTGCGCAGAGAACCTCCTAGGGGCAATGAATGATAGGGGAGGATGGCGAGAGATTGTCATGGTTACCCATGCTGCCAGCGCGACAGGATGATGATGATGAGGTTGAAACGAATGTAATGTCCGATTTTAGAGTATCTATTATTATACTAAAGCTGAGCAAATCAATTTTATCTCCTAAATGCTTTTTTCCAATCTAGTTTAATGACATAAAAGTCATACTAAAATATTCCTTGCTTTTAGGATTGGGTTATGTTTGAAAAGAATCCATTGTAATTGGTTCTCATTCGTCATAATTAGCAATTAAATTAAAAACTGACCCGTCTCTTACCCCACATTATGCCTATCACTTTACCCCTCTTTATGTAAATCTTAATTACTTCCTCGTTATATATTTATGTGTGAGTAAGTGAGAGAGAGATGGAAAAGATATTGTGAGAGAGACATTTAACTACTCACTTTATTTGTATTTTGATTCAACTGCAACGAGCCTGTAGCTGAATAAAATTCTATGACCTATTTTAATCTAAATTAGGTCAAACGTTCGCTTTCTTAGAAATCTTACAAAATGATTTTAATGTTTTTTTGTGTTTTTTCTTTGTTTGTTTGTTTGTTTGTTTTTTTGTTTCCTTTATAAGATCTCTAGAACAATTTCTTTTGATACTACTAAACTTCATTTAGTTAAAATATTATAAGACCAGTTATTAGTTCTCCCTAGTAAATATTTTTTTAAATCTTTCTAATCAAAATCTATTAAATTCAAAAATAATATTTGCATCAAGTCAAAATTAGCTACCCTACCTTCTGAACCGGATGTCAACAAATAACAACTACTATATAAATATACTTAGACTAGTATCATTTACAAAATTAATCCGAACAAAACAGGTAAGTCAGCAGTATTTCTTGAATGTTCGCCCATTTGAATCCTCAATTTCATTATTCTTTAATGCTTCAAAAAACCCAGTTCATTTACTTTTATAACCTTTTCATCTATATAAGTGTATTTTTCCTGGTAGTTAGGATCTTTACATGTGTGGTTTAACCGTAGGTTCACAATAATTTATTTCAATCACATTACTGTGGCATCTTCAGGTAGGAGCGATATCATGGATATCCATGCTTTTGCTCATACCAGAAGATGCCTCAGTAATGCAGTTGAAATAAATTATTGTAATGAAGCAAATTTAAAGGTTTTACTTCATTTATTGTATATATATATATATATATTATATATATATATATATATATATATATAAAGGTTTATGACTTATATAACTTATTTATAACCTTGGACATAAAACCCTAACGTCATCTGACGAATGTTTGCGGTTACGCATGCATGAAACGAATGGTCGTGGCTGTTCCTATGTCATTAAATATATAAAACATTTATATATTTATTATTATATTATATAATAGCTCTATATCATATTGAGCACTCTCCCAATGATACCACACTTTGGCATCCCGTTCCAGTAAAATCTGAAACAGTGCCAATCCCATACTATAGTATATATATATATATATATATATGTGTGTGTGTGTGTGTGTGTGTGTGTGTGTGTGTGTGTGTTTGCAAAGAACAAAGGCTTAAAGACCGAGTATGTAGTGATTATGGTTCATTTCCACCCGTGTGTATCTGAGACCCTCCGAGTTACCTCAGATCATTTTTTTTATTTAAACTAGCAAAAAATTAAATTCGGCTTATATTTATACATATTTCCCTGCTTTCAGGGGTGGTTTAGTATTACACTTCCTCTTAACCCTCTTGGGGTGGTAGCGCTTTGATGTCATGCCGGCTCAGTTTTTAGAATTCTTTTTCCTTAAGATTTGGCGTCTCGGTTTGTCTATTTAATTCTCGAGTTTGTTTTAATCAAATGTTCTGATCTATTCTTACTAATGTGTCGGATAAAATACGTGGGCACTGAAATAAATTCCCACCAAAGAATATTTATATATATATATATATATATATATATTATTATTATTATTATTATTATTATACTAAAGCTAAGCGAATCAATCTTTGCCACCTAAAGGCTTTTTCTAGGTACATTAATGATATGAAAACATCCCAAAATATAATCTAACCCTAAATCTAATTAATGTTTGAACAAAATTCTATTTAATTTGGTTCTAATTAGTCGTAATTTACAATTAAGTAAAAAACGACCAATCTTTGTCTATACGTATAGCCTATTTCTCTCCCCCTCTCTCAATTCATATAGAATACCTTAGCATGAGAGAGAAGAGAGAGAGAGAGAGAGAGAGAGAGAGAGAAGACATTAAAGGGCTTGAAAAGCAGGCAGGCAATGGGACATTGGTTGACTGCTGGCTGAATGACCTCTCTCTCTCTCTCTCTCTCTCTCTCTCTCTCTCTCTCTCTCTCTCTCTCTCTCTCCTTTTATTATTATTACAACGCTCTACTTAAAATTTATCGCTGGAAGGTAAACATAAGATAATGAATTGGATCCTCACCGGGTGCTCTATATTTTGTCATTATCTATATTCCTCTTTATATATAATGAGTCTCTTTCATACACCAGCCACATCTTTTTTTCTTCACCGATCTCATTTGCTTCACACCAATATCTTTGCTGTTTCTCTTTTAATGGCCGATGTAAATTTATCAGCCAACCACTTGGACGCACTGCGACACCTTTTGATGACCATTGCTCGTCCCAGTAGCCTTTTAAATTTTGCCTTGGTCAGTGATTGTTGTCCGTGGGACATTTCTTCGTAGTCAGTAAAACGTGACTGGACTGAGGAACAGTGAACACGTTCAGCGTTAAACAATAAAAACGGGAGAAATATCCAACGGACTCGTGATATAAAAATCCTGGAGTAATTTGATAGATAGGTCGGTAGTTAGGTAGATAGATAAAAACGAACTGAGTTAGATAGAATGATTAGTAGATATGAATAGAGTAAGCAAGCGCTATACATTATACATATATATACATATATATAGAGAGAGAGGGAGAGAGAGAGAAATAGACAACATGATATATATATATATATATATATATATATATATATATATATATATAGTCGCTTGCTAGGTAGATAGATAAAAACAGACTGAGATAGATATGTACAGAGTAAGCAAGCGCTATACAATACACACACACACACACACACACACCACACCACACAAACACACACACACACACCACACACACCATATATACATATATATTATATATATATAATATATATAGAGAGAGAGAGAGAGAGAGAGAGAGGGGGAGATAGAGAAATAGACTATGTATTAGAATATATATATATATAATTTGATAGATGTCATCTTCGCAGATCGTAATGATCCATGTATCTACCAATGAGAAAGCTGTCTATATATGACAGAGACAGATAGACATATATATATAGAAAGATAGAAAAAAGAGACAGAGAGAGAGAGGGGAAAGAGAGAGGGAAAGAGAGAAAGAGAAAGGAAGAGAGGAAGAGAGAGAAAGGGAGAGATAGGAAAGAGAGGAAGGGAGAGAGAGGAAGAGAAAGAAAGAAATAAAGAGGAAGAGAAAGAAAGAGAGAGAAAGAGCTAAGAGGAGAAATAGAGAGAAAGAGGAAAAGGGAGAAAGAGGAAGAAAGAGAAAGAGAAAGGGAAAGAAATAGAGAGAGATAGAAAGAGGAAAAGAAAGAGAGAGAAAAAGAGTGAAGGAGAGAGAGAGTGAATGAGAGAGAAAGAGAAAGAAAGAGAAAGAAAGAGGAAGAAAGAGAGAAAGAGAAAGTGAGAGAGAGAAAGAGAAAGAGATTGTTAGATGAATATATGTATATAAAAAAGATAGATACAATTAATTGATACACACACACACACACACACACACCACACACATATATATATATATAATATATATATATATATATATATATATAGAGAGAGAGAGAGAGAGAGATGTCTTCTTCGTATATCGTAATGAACCTTTATCTCCCCATGAGAAAGCTGTCCATATCTGAGCTTGGACTTACTTCAGTTTTGGCAATCAAGTTACAATTGAGTTACCTGTAGGGTTAACTTTATCAACCTCTGATTGATTGTACATCTGTGTCACAGATAATACAACTACGAATATATATATATATATATATATATATATATATATAGATATAGATATAGATATATAGATAGATAACGAGGTATGAATAAAAGAATAAGATCAATACAATTGATAGTTTTAAAATGAAGGATGTAATTGCACAATGTCAGAATACATTAAACACTGATTTTAACATTTTAAACTGTATAGCAGTGTGTATACTATTTGTAGGGGAATCCCCCGTATCGTTGTGGCTAACGTACTGAACTGTGAATCGTAGTAAACGAGTTCAAATTCAACTCGTGCTATTACGTTCACTTTTGGACTAATACCCTTTTGAAGGGGATAAAGCCCTTTATCTTCCTACCAACTATGAGTTAAATAGTACCACACCTTTTCTTCTACAAGAATGGCTTTGGCATTAAATAACCCACGTTGATAAGCCCTTGGAATTTGTTGTTTGGAGCCCAAGACTAATCAAGGACACAAAGCTCATTGAGGGAGTTCAGAGGAGAGCTACTAAATTAGTGAATGATTTAAAAACCCTTTCGTATGAAGTAAGACTTAGGAACATTGACTTACCAAGTTTGGTTTATCAACGTATAAGAGGGGATAGGATTGAAGCCTACAAATATACACATGGATTTTATTCAATGAACTTTGACCTACTAAACATTGCTCAAAATATCAATACCAGGGGTCATAAATTAAAACTTAAAAGAATTTTGTAAAGCAAACGCAAGACAAAATTATTTTAGTAACAGAGTGGTGAATACATGGAATAAACTACCATCATCAATAGTGAATGTCCCATCTCTAAACTTCTTTAAGGCAGGTTTAGATAATCTGTGGAAAGAGTATAGATATTCTGTGGAATGAAGATGAATGTTTATAAGGAACAGCTGACAGGTCTCAGACCTAATATACTAGCTAAAAGGATATTATTATTATTATTATTATTATTATTATTATTATTATTATTAAACAAAGAAACGAAACCAAACAAACTATTACTATTAAAGAATAATACACTAGACCAGCAAGCTTTTGGAGTGAGGGGTCAATTGGCTATGCAGTGTCTCTTGTAAAGGAGCATGGTATTATATATAAATATAATACAAATCAATTTTCTCGGACTTCTCCGTCTTTTTCTCTGTCTTTTTTATATTTTTTATTTTTAAATGTGTAATTAATCTTTGCCTCTGGTCTTTAATGGGTTAACCCGAATCGAAATACTGTATTTCTATTCGATATTAATTGGATAGCCAGAGTCCAGCTGTTAAGATGGTGGGCCGGAATAAAACCACTCGAAGGCCTGATGTGGCCCGCGGCCGGGATTTTGCCGACCCCTGCTCGACACAATATAACTGTCATTACTCTTTTCGAGTTTTTCACGCAAGTTTTAACTGGTTGTTTTTCACTGAAGTCTGAATAACAGTGAGTCTTTTCAGGTCTCTAGGACCCTTTTAAAAATTCTAGCTGATTTGGTATTTGTTGTACCGGCCGTTCCTACAGTGGAGAACATGCACTGGTTCTCACTATAAATAGTGAGACACCGAGTGGAAAGGAGGACTGTTCCCGTTAACGACAAGCTAGTCGTACATGTACCATTAATTGTAATACACTTGTCTTATTTTACCCCATCTCGACTTGACTTCTTTTACTGTTGGGACTAACATCACAACAGTATTGTATTTGAATTTTTAAAAAATTTGAACATAATTATTATTAGAAGTTATAATGGAATGAAATATATATTTTAAAATATTTAGGGTCTTTCACTGGAGTCTGAGTGACAGCAAGTCTCCTCAGGTCTCCAGGACTCTTCTGAGTATTCTGGCAGATTGCAACAGTGCAGCGTCCTGAATGGTACTAATCCTTCCTCTGATGTACAGACTTTCCAAACCCTTTTTCAATCCTTTTGGGACCGTTCCAAGTGCACCAACTATAATTGGTATCACATTATTTTGTGCAGCAATTATTAGTGATTCAGTTTCTCTTTTGAGGTTTCCTTTTCTTAACCATGTCCAAGTCTTTTTATGTTCAACCTCTTCGATTTGTCGTTTGAAGTGTCCATACTGTTTTTCTTCCCACTTTTGTTTTCTAGTCTTTGTTGTTTTTCTGTTTGTCCATCGGTCGCTTCTACTATTGTTGGCCGCCATAAGTAATCTGTCTTTGCTCTTTCTTGCGTAGTTTTCGAGTTGTTGGATTGTGCTTTCTACGCATTCCTCTATGTTGGCAAGACCTCTTCCCCCTTCCTTTCTTGACATATAATCTATCTCTATCGTCTCCAGGGTGGAGAGCCTTGTGCATGGTCATTAATTTTCTCGTCCTTTGGTCAATCCATCTGAATTCTTCTTTTGTCCATTTTAAGAATGGTTCTGAGTATCTTATAATGGGGACGGCCCGGGTATTGATTCCTTTGATCAGATTTCTGCTGTTCAGTTTGGTTTCTAGAAGTTTTCTAGTTCTCCTGAGATATTCTTTTTAAACTTTTCCTTTCATTTCTGCTTGCTTGATATTGTCCGCTTCTAAAGTATTTATTATTATTATTATTATTATTATTATTATTATTATATCGGAATAGTTACTTAAAATCCGAACTCCTTTAATATCATTGAAAACAATTCATCTTGAATTAAAAAGGGAAAATTATACCAACTCTTAAAACTTTCAGTATGGTAAATGTTTTTGAAAAATTACCCCATTAATTAATTAAATATTACCGCTCTCCGCCTCCAGTCAAACATCCCAAACGGTCTGTTATAGGAATAGCTTTGCTGATAACACAGACGACTAAAATTGCTACTGAAAGTTTCACGCTGTAAAGCGATCGTCATTAATAATGGTCATTTTTTATTGCTTGACCATCGGCTCAGTGTTTCTGTTAGCATGTTTTGTTTGGTTTATTTATTTAACGACATATCAACTTTTAATGGGTTATTTGATGTCGGAATTTGATTACTTGTTTAATTGTAAAAAAGGGAGGAAAAGACAAAGAGACAGAAATATTGAATATATGTATATAAGTAAAAAAAAAAGTCGTCGGGGTGGGCTTAAGTCGGTATCAATCAGACAGCGAGGGGATCTATCCCCTTTTCACTAGCGCTAGACCAAAGAGAGTGATTTTAGCGTCTGAGGTGGAGCGTCACACCCACCATCAGCTCCTCATTTTACCGCAGAGATACGCTGAGTTGGCGAGGGCTGGTATCGAACCAGAACCTTGTGATTCCCAGGCTGAAGCTCTACCGACTGAGCTAAAACGGACCTTGTTTAATTGTAATTAATCATAACTATTTTCAATGTTCTATTGCATTGTTCAAATTTCACTATTTATTTGCACAGTTACATAAAGTTTTCCCATCTAATAATACTTTATACACAATTATATGGTTTGAAAGAAATGATCCTGATTTAATTACTTGTTTGCAAACGGTTATATGGTTTCACATATTTTTCATCTAACCCCAATAATTTTCAGGCAATCATATGGTTTGAAAGAACTAATAATAATAATTAAGGAGAAAAAAGGAGATGAGAAGAAGAATAAGGAGAGACAAGTTTGGTTTATTTGTTTAATGGCATATCAACCCCTTATGGGTTATTTAATACCAGAAATTTGATTAATTTGTGAACGTTTGATTGTAATAATAAATATATTTTCAAATGTTCGATTTTTTTAGAATTGCACCTTTTTCGTCTATAATTATTTGTTTGCACACTGTTATATACTATCAAGTATTCCTTTCTAACACAAGACATGCTGGACACTGCTGGAGAAGTAAGGTTGAACCCATATGCTACGTCCTCCTATGGAAACCAGAGCACGGGTCGTCCAGCAAAGACCTACATAGACCAGCGGATACTATATGCTGCGCGGAGCACCTACCGAGGACAATGAATGATAGGGATGGTTGGCAAGAGATTGTTATGAATATCTGAGCTGCTGGCGCGACTTCATGAGGATGATGATTTCAAGTAACGAATAATAACAATCCTTAGTAAACAATTATAGCTACAATTAATTATTCTTAATACAAATAAGTTATATGGTATCAAGTATTCCTAATATGAACAATGTTCAAATAGATATATTTGACTCATAAATAGGATCCTAATAATTACTACCGCTCCGGGTCAGAGTAGACCTAAGAGCAATGACAATGAAAGTGTACTTCATACAACTCAAAGCTCTAGAACTGAAACCTCATCAGCGGATTCAGAGTGGTAAGAACCCCTCAACACATACACACCGAAACTCTGCAGGGAATACAGTGGATATATTATAAGGCAACAGACAGAGCGGTGTGTTAACAACGTGTATGGCGGGTTTAGTTCAGTCTGTAGAGCACTTGCCAAGAATCGCAAGGTTCCGGGATCGATACCAGCCCTCGCCGACTCAGTGTATGAGTAGCAAAGGGGTCTGTGCAGTAAAGTGAGGAGCTGATGGTAGTTGTGGCGCACAACGTCAGACGCAAAAACAATCTCCTTGGTCTAGGGGATAGACTTCCTAGATGTCTAGCTGATACCGACATTGGACCACCCCGTCGACTTTACTTATATATATATATATATATATATATATATATATATATATGTGTGTGTGTGTGTGTGTGTGTGTGTGTATTGAAAGGATAAATAAATAAATAAAAAAAATGTTGAATCGATAAAATTGATTTAATTTGAGTTACCAACACGTGTTTCGGCCAGGAGTTTCTTCATGTACACATGTATCCTATTTATTGTTATTTTAAATATGAAATAAAATAATAATAGAAAATTCTCAAATATTTAAGCATACAAAGAAAAACGGTCTTCATCAGGGTAAAATGTTTGATATTTGAAGTATTATCCATTCAACATTTTCTTTCCTTTATTCATTTATCCTTTCAACATGTTGTCGGATTCCTTTCCATTTTCAAGTTACACACACACACACACACACACACACACATATATATATATATATATATATATATATATATATATATAATATATATATATATATATATGCATGTTGAATCTCTGTTTAACAATTTTATTTATGATTTGTTCATGTTTTCTCGCCAACTTATTAATATTTGGGTGGAATTCGTGGATTAGTCCACCAACGTTCATGTCCCGAGTACTATCGGCACTTCGAAGTGCCATCATCAGGAGTGATGTGTTCCAGTTTTTCAAATTATATTAATGGATGTGGAGGCTGGAAGGAGGAGAATTGATGGGAAAGGTGCTATAGGCATTTTAAAATGTGTGTACTGCATTGGAAATTAATTTTGTTTAAGGATGGTTTGTATTGTTTTATGTATAAAGCTTCTAATATTTGGAGTTTTTGTTTATTTTTTTCTTTCTGCAGAATGTGTATATTTTCCGTTAGGATATTTTGTTAATTAGAGTGGGGGCATGAATGTAATTTTAGGTGTTGTGAAATGGAGCTATTATCTGTCAAATGGAGAGTTACACGACGTGACAATGTTGTTGAGGCAATATATATATATATATATATATATATATATATATATATATTATATGCACATGAGCACAAGACCAATATACACACGCAAACACGAAGAATTTGGAAGTATACTAATTCATTAAACAAACATACAAACGCATAAACTACCACAACAAGTACAAAATAGCAACAATCAGCCGTGAGCAATCGTCTATAGAACTCCGACCATTTAGAAATCTTCTGGCGAAGAAATATTAAGAAAACAATGATTCACAGGTAATTGAACAACATCATCGTTACCTTGCCGTTTTTACACTCGCATTATGATAACGTTCAAAACCAACCCCAAACCATATATATATATATATATATATATATATATATATATATATATATATATATATAAAAGTAATTGGTAATTTGCTTGAAGCATTGTTGAGTATGTTATAAAATAATAAATTCGAAGGCAATACAATGCGTAAAAAATGCAGACAAAAAGATGTTTTATATGTCTAATCGATTTCAAAGCAAAGCTTTATCATCAGAGTTTAATTTCAGAAACTCTGATGATAAAGCTTTGCTTTGAAATCGATTAGACATATAAAACATCTTTTTGTCTGCATTTTTTACGCATTGTATTGCCTTCGAATTGTATTATTTATATATATATATATATATATATATATATATATATATTGTGTATAAACTTTGTTCTTGTGAACGTTGTTCTTTTTTTTTAGTGGGGGGGGGTATAAAGCATGGAAAAATAGAACAAAAACAAACAAAACAAAAAATAACAGAACAAAAAAAAAACAGAATTTTAATATCCAGCTGTTGTTCTGTCCCTGGTTCGATTAATTCCGATATTTCGGGTGAACCTTCATCCTTTGTCAAGGTATAAAGACTGTGTGGAAAAGTGAACTCCAGTATATGGGAGATAAAAGATTGAAGTGAAAGGATTTGTTTAGCCGTTATTTTTCTTTAGAAATTGTGTGACGTAACTCACCCGAAATCTATCACGGCAATCGTTCGAAATTCGGCATGTCTTTGATTGTGAAAGTCCTGCGCAAGTTGATGAAAATAAAGGAATAAAATAAATAAATATAGAATAAATAAAAATAAAAATATGATATTACGTCACAGATACATATATATATATATATATATATATATATATATATATATATATGTGTGTGTGTGTGTGTGTGTGTGTGTGTGTGTGTTTACGGTCGATTTGGCTCGTAACCAAATGAAAGGAAAATGGATTGCACATGCACTATGAGACGAACTCGCAGTCATGACATTCAAAATGGAGAAACATTCATTGTCGTCTGCTTTCTTCCCGTTTTTGTTTTGCGTTTCCTTCTTGTCTCACCGGGTTTGCAGGGCAGAAAGGGACTCGCCACAGGCACCATCCTCTAATTCGGTTATAATGGCGGGAAACTTGTAGACCGGAATGACATTTGCCATCTTGTAGATTTGTTTTGAATCCCATCGCCTGGAAATACTTAAACTGTCAGCCTTTTATATTAATGATACCAAGTGTTGAATTGAAACGCATTGCTGCAAGGTGAACATCCATAGCAGTCACCGTTTAGAAACGTCAATTACTAATACACACAGACACGTATATATATATATATATATATATATATATATATATATATATATATATATATAAGGTTAAGCCTATTGAGTCAGATACACCTACTAATACTTTCGCTTAGTAGTTCATCTTGCCCTGATGAGTTACTAAGCGAAAGTATCTGTAGGTATATCTGACTCATTAGGTTTAACTTTATTATTTGCTCTACTTATTGTATTGGGCACATTTTACATTTTAGTTTTAGATAATCCTAGCTATTATATATATAATATATATATATATATATATATATATATATATATATATATATAATTTTCGGCTAAAGGCCATATCAAATAAACATATTGTTTGTTTACTTACTCTCATACTGTCGTGTAGCAAATCAATAAAAAGGGAAATATAAATAAATTCAAAACAAACGATAAATCTGGGAATGGCCAGCTAGCGTAATGGTTAGAGTCCTCGCCTGTCAGCTTGGCAGTCGAGGTTTCGAGTCACACACGTAGCAGTCTCCCATGTCTATAACTTTGCTGATGAGACATAATAAGTCGAAATGTAAATTCAGGGATTGACATTTTCTCGATTTGTTTAGTCTTACATTTAAACATATATGCCCGCCTAAATTCATTAATTATTAACTAATCAATTTTCAAAATTAGGTATGACTTCAATTAAGCACATATCCTCCAAAACATGTCGGCTAAAAGCCATATCAAATAAACACATTGTTTGTTTACTTACTCTCATATATATATATATATATATATATATATATAAGGTAGTACCTTGACTTACGTGTTCAATTCGTTTTGTGCGTAACTCAGTTTCTTCGTATGTCAAATCAATTTTTCCCATTGGAGTAAACTGAAATGCAATTAATCTGTTCTAGACCCCGCCGCACAAAAATAAAAATTATTACGTCGTTGAATAAGAAAACAATCCTATATAAAAACGTAAAATGGAATATTATTATTTATTTATATTAAGAAGGCAATTACAATGCGTATAAAAAAATAAAATAATGTCCAGTGTCTAATCAATTTCGAAGAAACTTCATCTTCAGAGACTGTTTTTGAATGACATCATCATTCAAATTTTTCCGTTCCAACACACACACCACCATTCAAACTTTACCGTAACTAATCAGGCCCATTTTGTAACACAGCTCGTAACTCGGAAGATTCAAAAACTGGGGCATTTGTAAGTCAAGATACCACTATATATAACTATATATAACTAGAAGCAGCTACCCAGCGTTACCTTGGTAGAGGGAGTATAATAAAAAGTTAGTCTCGCAGAATGTTTTGGTCTTCAATAATTGATTTATGTTTTAATCCCGAACGCCACCAATGACTTTCCCTTTTCTAACTATTCAAATCCTAATTTTAAATATCTTTCCAGATATAAATAAAATTCATTATTTTTGCACAAAAAGCAAGCTCTGGTGATATTGAATGTGTATGTACATACATTTATATCGTCGTTGTTTTATTTTCGTAGTTTCCTCTGGACATACATACACACCAACTGCATTTTTATCTATGTTTAGATAAGGATTTGACATATATACAGAGGTATGTAAAGTGGCGTGCACTGCGTAATGGTTATCTTTGAAGAAAATGGACTCGCCGCACCGAGTTTAAATTTTTGAAGAGGCTATTTACGTCTTACACCGCGATTGGGATAAGTACGAATCACAGCCAGTTCACATACCTAGGTAGTAATATCTCATCTACAGAATTTCATGTGAATATACGCATAGGAAAGGCATGGACTGCTATAGACTGAAAGATTACACAAGATCATCACAATTACAAGATTATAATTGTGTGCACTTAGTGAGAATTGAACTCATTCCAAATTCACTAGACACAATTCTTCGCTCAGTAACTCGGTTTTTCTTTTTGTGCAAATTAAAAATCATTTCCTCGTCGATTACATTTTTGGAAAGTTTAGAAAATAAGAGAAATTACATTTGCTAAATTTTCCATATATATATATATATATATATAAGGACCTACATGAGTCAGACACTATCTACCTAGGTTTCACCCGAATGATTCTTCAGGATTCCATTCGGTTGAAACCAAGGTAGATAGTGTCTGACTCATGTAGATCTTTATAATCATGCTCTACTTAATATATTGAGCACTTTTTACATATATAACTTCGAAAACTCCCCAGGTCTTTTTTCTTTCTTTTGGCCACTATCTACGGTATTATGATTATTTTCAGAAAGTGCAGATGTGCCGGTCTTTTCTTGAAATTTTCTTCTTCAGATGTCAGTTTGAATTTTTTTTCTTTTTCTTTTTTTTAATTGAAAAACTGAATTACTTGGGTTTTTCCCACACCGGTAGAGTTTAGAAGTAAAATAAATTATATATATATATATAATATATATATATATATATATATATATATATATATATATATTCGATTTTTATTTTTTGAAAATAAATTATTTGCCAGTCAAAATGAAAAAAATAAGTGAATAAAATAAAAAAAAGATAAAATAAGATAAGATAAATAGGAGTATTTGGACTTTTATAGATGAAATTCTTATATATTGTTATATTGTACAATGTTTTCTAAAAAAAAAAAAACAAATGAGAAAACGATTTTCAGTAAGTAAAAAGAAAAAAAAAAATATATGTAATTCTTATATGTTCTTCAGTTCAAACACTAAAAGACATTTTCTAAAAAATTTAATAATCGTCTTTTTTTTCTCTCGTGACTTCGATATAAAATGTCTCCAGAGATTTTATACAGGCTAAAGATTCTTAGGCTCAGACAAACAAGTGTTACATGCTATTATCATTTTGTTCAATTTTCTTTATATATGTATTATGTATTTTTAATGATTGTTTTTTTTTTTGGGGGGGAGGGGGGATATTTTTGTTTTGTATTTAATTTCTTTTTTTCTTGAGTTATCTCCCCTTTTCACTTTATGCTTTATCGTCTTTTTATTCAACATTTTTTGGTTTGATTGGTTTTATGGCTCGTTAAACAATGTTGAATTATTGAATACCGAATTCAGTCTTTTTTTTTTACGATCAAGATTAAAGATCGCATAGGCGCTAAACTGACATTTAACAAACGTCAATGACTATGCCTACGCTACCATAACATAGATATATAGCAAATAATTGTTTGTGAGTTTGAATCTCACTGGATGCACAATACTCATGTCCTCGTGCCACATCTAAGTTAAACTCGTATTTACTGAACCTCTCCGCCACGAATAGGATGCGACACAAAATAACTTTTTAAACGGAGTACAGCTGGATTGAATTCAGAGTTTTCCTTCTTCTAGACTGGTTGCCGTACCAAGTTTAAAGAGTCCAGTCTGTCTTACTATTTACTGACGGCTGGAAAAGAAGGGATGGATTCATGCCTTTCACAAGAGCATTGAAGTGAAATTCAAACATTTTCTTTGAATTTCTTAGATGAGGCCTGATAATTAGCATTATTAGGATTATTCGGACTATTGTCCTCATCTTTATATGTACAACGTTAAGACTGATATGCCCTCCGATTATGATAAGAATGTTGCCGAGTTCGAAAAGAAGGTTCCGGAGTTCGAGAAGGCTCATGAGTCCGACAAGAATTATCTGAAGAAAGCCAGAGGACACATCGGCCGAAACATTGTACAGATAACAATAAAGATGGGGACAATAGTCTGAATAATCCTAATACTAATTCTCCTACAGGATTGAAACTCGGCTTGACAATTTCATTTGTTCTGGACAATAACATCGATATCTTAGGCATCTCTTCGTATAGTTATTCGTTAGAAAACTAGTTTCGAAAATCCGTTACTACTGAAAAGCGAGTTCGATCCTCGCCGGATGACCCACACTCGTGATCTTGTATCAAATCCTAACCGTAGGGTAAATAATTTTGAATTACTCTTCTTAGCCGGCCCAGACTGCTGGACAAATTAAGAGCGTTGTCCACTTATTTTTTTACTAGCCATCGCGTGAGTTTCGTTTTTTTCATGGTTTCCACCATTAAAAAGGCCTTGTGTTTCATCCTGATGGGAGGTTAAGGTAAATACTATGATATTGACATCTGGTTGTTTTTCTTGTTTGGGTTGTCTCCCTTTATGTATTAATTATCTCTACCGTTCTTGAAAATAAATTTATTATCTCCATTTTTTTCTTATTGTTTTTATTACTTTATTAAAAGTGTAGTATCAGGCAACTAGAGAGAGAGAGAGAGAGAAGAAGAAAGAAAGAGAGAGAGAGAGAGAGAGAGAGAGAGTAGCAATGAGGGAGGAGAAAAACAAAATAGCTGGATGACGACGTACGTGGGACAGTAAATATATTAAACATATAAATCCTCCTGTACCATGAGGAAGAAAAACAAATTTTGTCGAGTTTAAAGATATATTGAACTGATTTTGTATCATATTTCGTTGTTCCTAATATTTTAGGTTATAACAGTTTTATTGGCTTTTTAGAAAACGTTTTTATTCGTTTTCTAATTCTTCATTGGGCACCATGCCGTGATTTAATGGTTAACAACCTAGTCTCGCAAATCCGTTATTGCTGAGTAGTGAGTACAATACTTAGGGAAGCCAATATATATATATATATATATATTTACTAACCCCTTCACACGAGTGGGATGAGACATATTGTCAATATCTTAAGGGGAGGTCAACAGGTTTAAATTCAGAGTTTTTCTTCTACACTGGTTGCCATGTCAAGGTTAAAGTGCCTAGTTTGCCCTTCTATTTACCCATACATGACGGAAGAATAGTTCACTGCATACATTTCTCAAGGGTATTAATAGTATGTGAAATGCAAATAACCTCGTCCAGGATTTTAACTCGTCTCGCCGTGACCATTACATACGACGATAACTATTACACCACGCGCCTAAAAGTAAAGTCGTTGGGTGGCCAAAAGTCGGTATCAGTCAATCAGCGAGGGAGTCTATCCCCTTTTCACTAGCGCTAGACCAAGTAGATTGTTTTTGCGTGGAGCGCCACACCTACCATCAGCTCCTTACATTACCGTACCGATTCTTGTGCTACTCATACGCTGAGTTGGCGAGGGCCGGTATCGAAATAGGAACCTTGTGGTTCCTCGCCGAACGCTATACCGACTGAGAGTAGGCCCATATATGCGGCCTTGTTCTAAATCTAAGGTACACTTAACTTTTAGGGTCACTATTTACTGGAGTAATGGGTAACAGACTAGATTAGTAGAGCGTTGTTCGTGAGTTCGATTCCAGGAGGATTTAAAAAAATGCGTAAATATTGTTCCGAGATTTGGAAAGTTAAACGGATTACGGAGGAGACGAGATCTTGTTATCGCAAACAAGAAAATATTAAGACATAAAACATTCTGGGGAAAAAATTAGAGAAAAACAATGCGACGGTGAAAGAAGCCTTAATAGGATGGAGATAGGATTGAATTACAATTGCAGTATACAAAGAGAGAACAAAAAATGACTATAGATACATAGAAAGAAAATTGAGATACACATGCACAAACACATTATATATATATATATATATATATATATACATCTACATACACATATATACATGAATATGCATCTACACACATATATACATGAATATACATTTAAACACACATACATATATATAAATATACATCTACACACAAACATATATATATATGTGTGTGTGTGTGTGTGTGTGTGTGGTGTGTGTGAGAGAGAGAGAGAGAGAGAAATAAGAGCTGACTTAGACAGATAATTAGATAAGATGAGACATAGATATGCAGATAGATAGGTATGAATCGACTTAACTACATATGAACAGAGTAAGGTACATAATATATATATATATATATATATATATATATATGTGTGTGTGTGTGTGTGTGTATGTGTGCATATATATATGTATATATATATATATATACGTGTGTGTGTGTGTGGCTATATATATATATATATATATAATATATATATATATATATATTTGTAAATTTTGGGGGTCTACAGGATTTTATTAGTGCTTTAAAAAGACCCACTAAAAGATTCATTGTATGAAGAAAAAATTATGTATTTTACAATAGAAGGGGGTGCAAAAGGCAGAAAAAACAAGTCAGCATGCAATATATATATATATATATATATATATATATATATATATATATATATATAAATGTGTGTGAGAGAGTAACAGACATACATAATTAGATTGGTATGAAGAGACTTAGATATGAACAGACTATATATATATATATATATATATATATATATATATATATATATATATATATATATATATGTGTGTGTGTGTGTGTGTGTGTGTGTGTGTGTGTGTGTGTGTGTGTTGGACAGATTCGTACAAATGATCAATAACTATATGCATCGCTGTCAGACTGTAGGTTATAATTTATCTTTAAAACCGTAAAAGCTTTATCGTCAACAAATCGAGTGAAAGAATAAATAAATGTATGCAGAGAATGAAAAGAAAAGAAACAAAGAGGCTGTGTCAGAATTTGGCAAAACAGCCATGTGTTGTTTCTCAAAATGCACCTACTACTTCCGGTTAGACAACGAAGCCGCGAAAAGAAACCTCTGAACTGAAGTTGGGGGAAAACGAAGGTAAAGAAATAAAAGAAAAGAAATAAATGAAAATGATAACCGGTTTACATGAAGCATGGAAATGACTCTCAGTCGGTAGAGCATCCGGCTCGGAACCACAAGGTTCCAGGTTCGATACTCTTCCTTGCTAACTCGTCGCAGTTCATATCTATTTATCTATCTTGATTTGTTCAAATCTCTCTTGATGTCTTCATATCTATGTATCTATCTATCTTGATTTTTTCATATCTATGTATCTGTCTATCTATCTTGATCTCTTCATATCTATCTATCTATCTATCTATCTATGTCCCTTGATCTCTTCATATCTATGTATCTATCTATCTATTTATCTACCCTGATCTCTTTATATCTATTTATCTATCTATCTTGATCTCTTCATATCTATCTATCTATCTATCTATCTATCTATGTCCCTTGACCTCTTCATATCTATCTATCTATCTATTTATCTACCCTGATCTTTTCATATCTATCTATCTACCTTGATCTCTTCATATATATATATATATATATCGATCTCTTCACATCTATCTATCTATCTATCTATCTATCTATCTATCTATCTATCTATCTTATATCTATCTATCTACTATTAAACTTTTTCAGTACTACCAAGATATTCATTAAACTGGGAATGCATAAATTTCGTGTTTCGCTGATTCCATTATTTGTGAGGCTGGGAACTTTCCAGCATTCTTTAATAAAGGAAAACAGAATGATTAATTGGGTTTTGAACATAAAATAAACGAAAAAAAGGCTAACATAGATCTTATTCAAAATTTCATTCCACAAGAAAGAACAATATTTGTTATGTTTTCTTATTAAACTTTCAAACTCGGCACTTTTACAACACACTATGTATTCTGAAAAAAAATTAACGTTTCCTTCATTCTTCATTTCTATCTTGGTAAATACAGCTTCAATCTTGATACTTTTATGACATACCTTATATGTAGGTGCGAGTGGAAAGGATTATTTAGTTTGTGCTTCATTATGGAAAGTTTTTTCTAGATTATACTACGTGGTTAGGGTCGGTTTAGCTCAGTCGATAGAGTATCCAGCCCAGAATCACAAGGTTCTGGGTTCAATACCAGCCCTCACCAACTCAGCGTATAAGTAGCACGGCTTGTATATGTGTGGTTAAGTGGGGAGCTGATAGTAGGTGTGGAACTCTGCCTCAGACGCAAAAACACTAAAGGATCGGACAGAATGATTCATAGGGCTTCAAACATAATACAAACGAAAAAAAGGGTAACATAGAACTTATTCAAAATTTCATTTTACAAGAAAGAACAATATGTGTTATATTTTCTTATTGCCATCATTCTTATTGAAGCTCAGTTCGCTTACTGACAGTAGAATTCTCTGTGAGTCGATGTGATAAGCTGTTAGGTTTCTCTTAACAAATCAATCCCATTTCCTCGTGACGTTCGCTGAATGTAGTCTTTTGATAATACCTGTTGATAGTACATAGCCAGTTATGATAGTGCTAGAGGAGGCGGTCGGAGAGGCCCTCTCCGATTAATCGGCTGGTCACGTCAAGCCCTAAACCTATGATTGCCCCAACCATATTGTCTTTATGGCAAGCCCCAACCCTTTTATCATATGGGTTCTAGAAGGCGGTGGCTGAGGGTCTTCATGTCCTGGGAATGACGTTAAACTATCTGATGGTGAGGTTCCAGTTTTGGAGGTTTGGGTAATAAGGAGCACCCCTTCATCACCATTGCTCCCCGGTCCACTCTGACCCGGAGTGGTAGTACCAGTTTGGGTCCCATTTATGGGTTAAATAAGAAAATGTGTTTATAAAAAATTGAGTATCCATTAAGAATGAATTTATTTCAAAACTTTGTCGGCATTAAATGACCCACTGAGGTTGATACGCCGTAAAACAAACCAAACCAGTGATGGTAGCTATGTAAAAGACAAACATTGAGTTTTACAGCTGAAAATGCGCTCTATCCAACGACGTTTTTGTCGTTGTATCTGTTGTTGTGTCTGTAGATATACAGTGTCCTTATTATGATGTTAAATTGCATCTGGTGGTGAGGTTCCTGTTCTGGAGTACACCTTCATAGCCATTGAAATAGAGTGATAGTACTTGTTAGGGTTCCATTTATGGGTTAAATAGATAAAAGATGAGTTTAAATCATCTTTTAAAAATGAGTTTTAAAAATGTGAATACCCAACAAGAATGAATAAAACAAAAATGTCTTCGCATAAAATAACCCAAGGGTTGACATGCCGTAAAACCCAACCAACCAAGAAATGTACAGAGTATTACTTTCGAAGTGGCCTTCATAATCTACTACATAGATCGCAATTACTGCCTGTGCATAACCAGTTGGAGCCTACACACAGTGCGATCATGATGAATATTTTACACACATGTTCAGCCAATATTCAGAAACGGAACTGGCTAATCGAATATCACAAATCAATAATTGAACCCCTGGAGACATATTTACAATGAAGGAGAAAGATAAGACGTTTCAGAGAGGAGCGGAGTAGTAGTAACATTGAAATAGAGTAACAGCGAGAGAACCTCAACTGTGTCACGAACGCTTAATCTGATTGTTTTCCAAAATGCTCTTCTGATATGAATGAAATAATCAAACACTTTATAGTAAGAAATGAAATATAATAATGTTGTTCTTTACTTTGCTGTTAATAACGGGCAATATTTAAAGAAACTATTTTTTTAAATCGAAATAATTTTTTAATGAAATAACTCACACGGGCAATATTTAAGGGAAACTTATATCAAAATTACAGACATTTTTGTGAATTAACATCACTTAATTTTCTTTCTTAATTTAATTAAAAGGGCGAAATTCGAGCCTTTATCAATTTTGAAAATTCAAGTGTCAAATATTTTAAATCTAATAATAATACTTTTTTTTAAAAAAAAGGAACATTAATTAATTAAAATGGAAAAAACATCAAATAACGGAGTCTTCGTCGACGTCGACGTCGTAGTAGAAAAAATCAATGTATGAATATAGATAAGGGAATTATTCCTAACTTTTTAAATCCTTGCGGCAACGCGCG
>CM042177.1:15545713-15555713 GCA_023376005.1 Doryteuthis pealeii | reverse complement strand
GAAAAGAAAAGATTATTCTAAAGTAGACTGTGCTAGGGAGAAACAAATAACAAACTTTTATATAGGTATTAGCACACTACCCATAAAAATCTGGACTTCTACCAAGGAACAAAGTATCTGTACTCTTCGGATATACAAGGTGTGTCGTAAAAGTATCGAGATTGAAGATGTATTTACCAAGATAAAAATGAACAATGAATGGAACGTTATTTTTTTTCAAAATACAAGGTGCGTCATAAAAGTGCCAAGTTTGAAGCAGTATTTACCAAGATAGAAATGAACAATGAATGGAACGTTAATTTCTTCTAGAATACAAGGTGTGTCCTAAAAGTGCCAAGTTTGAAGCAGTATTTACCAAGATAGAAATGAACAATGAATGGAACGTTAATTTCTTCTAGAATACAAGATGTGTCCTAAAAGTGCCAAGTTTGAAGCTGTATTTACCAAGATAGAAATGAACAATGAATGAAACGTTATTTTTTCCAGGATACAAGGTGTGTCATAAAAGTATCGAGTTTGAAGCTGTATTTACCAAGATAGAAATGAATAATGAGTGGAACGTTGTTTTTTTTTCAGGATACAAGGTGTGATAAAAAGTATGAAAAATCTCGCTACTTTTACACAGCCTGTATATATAAGTTTGGGTAAGGTTGACTTGTAGTCAACAGCGCTTGGTTACTGACAGTTTCTCGCCTATGCGATTTTCAAATCAATCTTGGTTTGAAAATCGCTTAGGCGAGAAACTGTGCTTAACCGTGTGCCGTTGTCCATGCTACACTAACATAGATATATATGCTCTATCAACGATATTGAATACTACTTACTTATAAATATAGCACACTACACACACACACACACACACACACACACACACATATATATATATATATATATATATATATATATATATATATTGGTTTGGTTTTAAAGACTATGATAATGTAAAGAAAAATAAGGTAACAATAGTGTTGTTTGTTAACCTGTGATTTATTCTTAAATCTCTTCTACAGAAGATCTCCGGAACTGCAGTTGTTGTCTTGTCATGGCATTCGTCAGGTAAACCAAATTGGTTTTGAAAATGATACAAATGGTATTTTTTAACTGTATTCTCGTGTTGCATGTTTACGTCAATGCACCTTTTTGTTTGTACGTGTGCGTATGTTGTCATGCGCGTGCGTCTGAAAATGCGTGAAAACTGTGACGTTATGATCGTATCCACGCACGTGTGTGCGTATGAATGTGCGTATTTGTGTTTGGTGTCCTCGATGAGGTATAATAATAAGTGTTGGACGTAATATAACGTATTTATTTATTTTAAATAAATAAATACGTTATATTATTCATTTATATAGGAGCATTTCAAGTATAAAATAATAGATGAAGCTCGATAAAAAGCCATGACTCAAAAAAGTTTCCCGCTTTGATACCTGATGAATTAGTATTCAACGGTCTGATTTATATTTTTTAATGATTTTATAGAATTTCATATAATTTTTATAAAATAATTCGATTGTAAGCCAAGTTATATTTTCAACGTTTTCTTTTAATTATAATCAGGAGTTAGATGGCAACGCCATTTTCTTAAAATTTATAAAAGAAGCATATATTATAATTACTAGCAAATATATGCACCCTCCGGGTGCAAGTATTTAAGTTTTAATGTAATAAAATATTGTATTAAATTAGAAAGACTAATGAAACTAAATAAGAATGCAGATAAAAAGGTTTAAAACAGAGGAAGTATAATCGAAAAATAGAACAACTGAAACTTACTCTTCCATCACTCCCGTCTATCATAGTTATTTTTTCTAATTTAAGTATTTAGTTAAAAGAGGAAGTAAAGAATAAAATGACAGTTATTTTTCCTTGTTAATGGATTTCATTTAAGATTCATTGAAGAGATTTTTGCTTATATTCATTAAAATAAAACCAAAGAGTTAGAAATCAATAATACTAAGCACATATTTGTTAAATTCAAATTTTTAATATCAATATGCAAATTAGCCTTCCCATTCACACTGTAAACCGCTATTTTGTTGTATATACAAATACAGTTGCATGTTATTAGTATGTAGATATAGTTAACAGTATTAATAATGTAAAACAATTTTATTAATAATTGTGGTTTAAATAAAAATAAAATCATTGGTAATGTGACGTAAATAACAAAGGGAATTGTGACTTGAGTAGTGATATAGTTTCAGTTACAGACAGAAAAACACACAATCTCCATTATAATAAGATTCGTGCAATTTCCCACTCCCCCCTCAAGTCTAAAAGTTGGACTGCGTCTCATACCAGCCATGTGTATCATTATATTCGGGCTGTTATGGCCAAAAGTAAGTTATATCTATTGTCCAACGCTTATAATTTTGTTTCTCCCTTTTTGCAGCAAACTTGTAGACCTTTATATATATATATATATATATATATATATATATATATATATATATATATATTTCGAGTCACACACGGAGCAGTCTCCCTTGTTTATAACCTTGCTGATGAGACCTAATAGGCCGAAATGTACATTCAGAGATTGACATTTTCTCGATTTGTTTAGCCTTACATTTGAACATATCTGCCCGTCTAAATTCATTAATTATTAACTAATTAATTTTCAAAATTAGGTATGACTTCAATTAAGCACATATCCTCCAAAAATTGTCGGCTAAAAGCCATATCAAATAAACACATTGTTTGTTTACTTACTCTCATATATATATATATATATATATATATATATGTGTGTGTGTGTGTGTGTGTGTGTGTGTGTGTGTGTGTACATGAGCGTATTCAGATCTATAAGCATATTCTATATTCAATAATAATAATAATAATAATAATAATAATAATGAAAAACAAATGGGAAGAAAAACAATTATATGGACACTTCAAACGACAAATCGAAGAGATTGCACATGAAAAGACTTGGCCATGGTTAAGAAAAGGAAACCTCAAAAGAGAAACCGAATCACTAATAATTGCTGCACAAAATAATGCCATAAGGACAAACTGTATCAAAGCGAAAATTGATAAGACCCAACAAAATAGTAAATGTAGACTTTGCAGTAATAGAGATGAGACTGTAAACCATGTACTATGCGAATGTAGCAAACTAGCACAATGGGAATACAAAACTAGACACGACTGGGTTGGGAAAGTGATCCACTGGGAATTATGCAAAAAAATAAATTTTGACCATACAACAAAATGGTATATGCATAAACCAGAATCTGTTCTTGAGAACGAAACGCATAAAATTCTCTGGGAATTTGAAATAAAAACGGATCACCTTATCCCAGCAAGAAGACCAGACCTAGTGTTGATAAACAAAAAAGAAATAATTGTCAACTGGTGGATTTTGAAGTTCCAGCAGATCAAAGGGTGAAGCTGAAGGAAAATAAAAAAAAATGGACAAATATCTGGACCTTTCCAGAGAACTGAAAAAGTTATGGAAATAGTGAAAGATCAATTGTAGTTGTTGCACTTGGAACGGTCCCAAAAGGATTGGAAAAGGGTTTGGAAAGTTTGGAAATCAGAGGAAGGATTGAAACCATTCTGAACACTACACTGCTGCAATACTCAGAAGAGTCCTGGAGACCTGAGGAGACTTGCTGTCACTCAGACTCCAGTGAAAGACCATACTGATGTGAAAACTCAAAAGGAGTAAATAATAATAGTTATACTAATAATCCAGAAAACGTGTGGGTAACTGTATACTATATGTAGGTAGTGCATTTGGAATTGACCCAAAGACCTGCTAAAGAGAATTTGAAACCTGAGATAAGAGGAAGAATCGAGACCATCCAGAACCCAGCAGTGTTAAAATTAGCAAGCATATTTAAAAGAGTGATGGACAACGGAGGAGACGTGCTGTCATTAAGATATCTGAGAAAAACAGACAGTTGAAAATTGTGTGAATAAATTCGCATATATATATATATATATATATATATATATATATATATATATATATATATATATATATATAAAAGGTACGCTGTGTAAAGAGATTGGCTGTACATATCATTGGAATGAGAACTGACAATATTCCAAGTTGCTCCTTATTTACATATTCAAATTTTCGAACCCGTGAAAATAGACATGAGCATATTATCACTGTATTATCATGGAAAATGTAAAGGCCCCATTACAAGGAAGGCATATTTATGGCAGAATGTTGTCAGAAACAGTTAAGCTTCGGCATGGTTATCGGTGTTGGTAAATTTTCTAAAACAGGGGTAAAATGAAAGAAGGCAGGGAATATGCAAATTTGGGCGCGAATAGGGAGAGCTAGATAGATCGATATATAACAGGCCTAAGATAGATAGATAGATAGATAATATAAACAGACTTTGATGCGAAAATATATAGAGCGGGAGATAATAAAGATATATAAATAGATAGATAGAAACAAACTTTTATATGCAGATAGATGCAAAAACGTTTCAACGAGCAGAATTAGATAGATAGATAGATAGATAGATAGATAGATAGATAGATAGATGTGAAAAGTTTCAACACGCAGACCTGAATAGATAGATAGGTAGTTACATACATAGATACATAAATAGGATAAGATAGATGATATAAACAGACTTTAACATTCAAATATAGATAAGCAGACAAGCAGATATATAGACAGAGTGATAGACAATAAAAAGAATTACTAAACAGACCAAGCGATAGATGATAAAAAGAATGAAGCAGGCAGATAGATAGATACAATGATAGATAGATTGATAAATAAGTCTGTGTAACATGTCATCTCAGCTCTACACGAAGTGTCTAAATTTTATAGCCAATTTTAACAGTGCTGTGGTCTGCACAGTTTTAATTCTTCCTCAAATGTCCAGTTTCCCCTAGTCCGTTTTTAGGTTCTTCAGTATTGTTTTGAATGCACCATACATGATTGGACACCCTATCACATTCCTGTAAAACCAAATATATATATATCTATCCATGAGTCTGTGTATCTAACTCTTTACTGTTTGTGAATAAATCTATATTAGTAAAAGAATGTATTTGTTTGTAGTGTATAGACGGCCAAACATTTTGATGTAGACTTATGTAATATCTACGCATATTGTCATCATCATCATCATGTCGCGCTTTCAGCGCGGATATCCATGACAATCTCTCTCCATCCGTCCCTATCACTCATCATTCTCGGGAGGTCCTCTATGCAGCATCCTGCATCCGCACAGAGCTGATCAACGTACGTTTTTGCCGGTCGGTCCACACTGGCTTGTCCATGTGCTGGCTTCCACAGGAGGACTTCGCTTATGAGTTCCTCCTTGCTTCTCCAGCAGTGTCCCGCGTGTCTTGTCCGTCTTATTCGGATCGTTTGTGTGGTATGTGGCAGGTGGCCGTACAACTGTTTTCTCGTAGGGTGCTGTTTCCACGTCTTGTTCATGATCACCCGCAGCATTCTTGTGCAGCTCCCATCTAGTTTATTCCCTAGTCGCTTAGTTAGGGTCCAGGTGGTGCAGCCATACAGCAGTACTGACACGACAACGGCCTGGAAGAACTGTCTCTTTAACTTGTCTGTGAGATTGGACCTCCATATGATCGATAATTTATTTATAGCGGCCCATGCTTTTCCTATGCGTCCAATCTCTCTCACGCATATTGTCATCAACAAATATTTTAACATAAAACAACTTCGCTCTTTGGAAACAAAGTTCGGTTATCATCAACAGAGAGACTTTGAAAAGAAACAAACACGAGTGGGAAGTCGGGTTAATAGAATACAGTGATAATCAAACAGGTATTTATTTACCAAAATTAAAAAGAAAAAAATCTTGTAATAGATAGATAGATAGATAGATAGATAGATAGATTGGATGCGTGTTGGTTAGTGGTTATCGTCGAAGGAGTCGGTGACACGACTTCAAATCCTGGACGAGACTGTTTGCATTTCATATAGCGATAATAACATTGGGAACGTGTGTATCCAATTATCCCCCCTCCCCAGCTAAATAGTTGGGTGGACTGGGCTCTTTAACCTTGGTAAGATAACCAGTCTAGGAGAAGAAAAAAAATCTGAATTCAAACATGATAAACTCTGCTTAAGAAATTGACGTGTCACATCCTTCTCGTGCGTAGGGGTTGGTAGATAGATATATATATATATATATATATATATATATATATATATATATGGTTAATTAACGCCTGAAAAGATACCAGATCTGAAAAACGTGTCGCTAATAATAATATTTTTTTTTAAATAAACCATTTTACGGACCTTCTTTTTTATAAAATATTTAATTTTCTCCCGTCGGATCCTTAACAACACTTATATATATATATATATATATATATATATATATATATATATATATATATATATATATATATATATATGTCTGTGTGTGTGTGTGTGTGTTGTTGTTGTTCACGTATGTTTCTTTGTTTGGTATATCTGATGAGTCTAATTTTCAGTATATATATATATATATATATAATATATATATGATCGTAATATATATATATATATATATATATATATATATATATATATATATATATATATATGATCGTAAAATATATAAACAGATGTATGTATCTAATAGTTTACGGTAGCTGTCAAATGGTCGAGACGTGACCGAATCGGGTGAACGTAAAGCCAGTCGAGTTTCATTCCTGGTCAGAGGTAATTGTTGTTTTTAGCCACACTGAAGAGACATGAAACGTCGAAACATGGTTCTGTGGATGACTTATATGTATATAATATGTATTTTTTTATTTAACGCAAAGCAGCAGTGATGTGTGAAATAAATGAGAAACTGAGTTAGATATTATGTACTGAGTTCCATTTTATTCCGTTCCAATATTTCGAAATATTTCACATACCACACAATATTTTAAGTCTTTATTTTCCGGTTACCGGAAAAAGGTGATAATCAGGGTTTCTTGGGAGGATATTTTCAGCTAGGTATCTGCTTTATACAGTTAAACAAAGAATACAGATTCAGTTTAGCTAACATGACAGACACAAGTCTACTCCTAACGAACATGACAGACACAAGTCCAGTTTAGTTGTAAATTTTGAACTCCTCGCTAAAACTTCGAAATTTTCGAATTTTCGAAATTTTACTATAACCACCGCCCCGAAAAATACAAACTTGCTCAGTGGTAATACTAGTAACCTGAGAAAATTAGGTGGCACTAGGTCTCGCCGTTTTCCAGTTATATGAAGGCAAACAAATCAAAAATAAAAAAGACTGATGAATTATAGTAATTAAGTGAAATTGATGAAATCTACTTTGGTCGAAATATCATCATCTTTTGTAAGTTCGTATTTTTATGACCAAATTCATCGAAATGCGATGTTTGAATTTAATTACATTTTGAGAATCGAAAAGAGCAGAGAAAAATATTTAAGATCCCAGATGTATAAAGAATTGAATTTCATTATTGAATGAATTTACTTTCCAGCACAAGTTTGTTTTGTTTTTTTTTTGTTTTTTTTTTTTTTGGGGGGTGAGGGGCAGAGGGGCAGATACATAAATCAGACCTGAAAAATTTCTTTACATTCTACATAGAAAAACCATATCCCATGTCAAAATAACAAAAAAATAACATTCAAAAATTAAAGATGGCATGTTTACAAAATAGAATTAACATTTTCTCGATTGAAAAAAATTTACCAAAGATCAGAGAATTATCCGATTTTAATAAAATTTTCAATATTGATTTATCAATTAATGAATTTTATAATGCATCAGTTATTTTATTTCAAAACTTTAATTAGGTATTTCTGCTATGATAAATTAATATATGAAATTCATTTAAAATATGAGCAGCATGATTTTAAGTTTAAAATGTCATATTATTAGAGTCTTACTTTAGAGTCATTCACCCATATTGGAAATTTAGCACCCCACCTTTAAATGGAACAAATATTGATGTATATTTTTCTTTTATAAAATAGCCAATTAAATAATTATCAAAATGAGTAAGAAAAAAAAATTTCCAAAAATTATTTTTTAAAAAAGAACATGTTTATTTCAATAATATTAGACATGTAATGGCAAACATCAACAAAATTTAAGAATTCAAATTATTTAAACCCAATTTACAGGTTTGTCAGAAAATCTTTTTACCCCTACATATTGTTTTAACTTTCATTATTTCTTTTTGTTTTAATAATATATAATATTAATAATTATGATATATAATAATGAAAATACAATTTTCTATTTCATTTTAGTGACTTATTTCATGTAATTATCGCTGATTAATTTGTAGTTATATTTTGGTTGCAGGTGACAAAATCTTTGGATCAAACTGAACAGAGTTGATTTTCATTTTATAAATTCTGTTATTACACAATAAAAGATTATTAATTTTTTCTTCTTGGTTAAAAGCAAATGAATGATGAATAGACGTAATATTAACTTTTGGTTATAAAATGTCATGTAATTCCAAATTAAGAGTTGAACGCTTTAAAAATAAAAACAAAGCAATTTAGGTAACAAATTTAATCACCAGCAAAAAAAAGTCATCAAAAAATGGTTCCTACCTTGGGCAGTCATGTCATACCACAATAAATTCTAATTGGAGTAATTTCTTTAAAAATCATGCACTGCCATTTTAAAAAAATGTGACGGTACAATTTCGTCATTTCCCGTTTGTTTCTCTAATTCTCAAGGCAGAAAATGTATGTATCCTTTGCAAAGTTATTTCATATGTCAATAATTTATACTAAATCGAATAGTATAATAAAATATCGAATTGGTTACCTTCACAGAAAAAAATAATTTCACAAATTCACACCAAATGAAAATAAATGCTCAGAATTTATATATTACAATGTTTGGACCATAGGACCTTTAGGCACCACTTTTTGATCTCGATTAAGAAAGGACATGTTTTTCATTTACACCGTTAGTATCCGGTTGTTTTAACAGACAATTTTTAGATTTTTTTTTAAATGATAAAACTAACCACTAACCCTAACCCCTAACCCTAACCCCTAACAAACACCCGGATATTGACAGTGTTAATGAAAAACATGTCCTTTCTTAATCGAGATCAAAAAGGGGTGCCTGAAGGTAATATGTTCCCAATGCTTGTGTCTTTTAGGAAAAGGTGTTTTCTTGTATTCAAAATATTAGAGGCGTCCCATTGTGGCGTAAGAGTTAGCAAGCTAGTTTCACATATCCACTTGCGAACCTTTGTTTCATTACTACAAAAATATTAAAATTTTTAAAAAAATTAAAATTAGTGAAATTGATCACTAATTAGGACTGAGCCTATTCTAGTAGTAACCACCCCAAGCGGATTTAACAGGTTTGGATTCAGAGTTTTACTTCCCCTAGACTGGTTGCCTAACCAAGGATAAGGAGTCGAGTATTATATCTAAATATATAAGTTTTTGGGATGTACGTGTCGACGTATAAGTTCAAAACGGGAGGTCACTCTGATTCGAAATCTTGCATATATATTAATATTCTTCTAACTAAGAAACACGCCAAATTTGGTTGTTGATTTTTACCGATTAAGGGATATAATTAATTAATTAAGCCAAAATCACCCAATTTGTGAAACTGTCCGTATACCAACTCCTGATAAGATATTGTTCCCTGCCTGACTTTTTGTTAAAGCGATTATCATTAGTGAATTCAATTTTAGTAAATAAATTTCTCAGTCATAAGCCGTTCAGCTCGGAATTTATCGCCTATTTATTGTCCAATCTTAAAAATATCCATATGGTTGATAAGAAGACAAAATAATCTTTCTCAATATCTAATTTGTATGAGTCTTTATCCATTGAATTTTTTTTTTATAGAAGATCTACTTAACAGATCGAAACACTGCAGCGTCGGCTCATAAACTCACCACTCATTTTATTAAAACCTTTGTTTTTTTTCAATTTCTCACTATACTACATACCGTCGGATTCACTTGCATTTATCTTCACACACGAATATATATATATATATATATATATATATATATATATATATATAGAGAGAGAGAGAGAGAG
>CM042177.1:15535713-15543213 GCA_023376005.1 Doryteuthis pealeii | reverse complement strand
GATCATGCTTAGGTTTATAATTTTTGGAATAATAGTGGATTTAACCCTGAAGGTCCTTATGGTGAAACTCGAGTAGGTTATCATTTGTACCTATATTGTAATATATATATATATATATATATATATATATAGGAACAGACTGAGATAGACATATTGTATAGGGATCATATTACTCTATGTAAAAATAAGTTACTTCTTACTGGGTATTGTAAGAAAGCTTATAGGACTCTAGCAACAATGTTAAATAAATCTGTCACCCTCAGGTGAATGAACCATTGCTTTTGTGTCTTTGTAGACCAGCATTATAGCATAACAGTTTCTTTGGGGAGACCATATACTAGTAGTTTTTGTTCCATCTTCTCTGTGTATGGATCCAAATGTCTTGGAGAAATCTACAAACAAAAGTGTTGTCTCGAAATTCTTTTGTTCGAATCCCTTCTACGATTCGACGAAGTCTGCTTTGGTTTTTCTTAAGAATTTTCTCGACTTCAGGTCAGATCCGATTAAGAAGAATGGCATTATAAACCTTAGATGTTATGGCATACATAAGTCGTTAGTGATTCCGAGATCGTATTTCTTCAGGAAGGGAAGGATGCGGCTCTTCGTTCATTTCTCTATAGTATGATGTCAAATTTATGTTGTCAAATAAAAGTTATACCTCTGTAGATCTTAGATTCCGAGGTTGTCTTCCTTTAGGAATTGGAGCATATTGTATTTTGATGCACTGCATTGCATAATCAAAAAAGTATGTTGCAAATTTCGTTGTCTTCCATACTTCAGTGGGTATTTTGCCAAGACTTGCAGCTTTTCTGATTTTAATTATTTTAACTTGGTTGAGTTCATCCCCAATAAAATGTTCTATCTTGATGTCTTGTTGGCCATTAAAGATTTCTTGAGTATGTCCATTTGTAATTTTTGGATAATTTCCCAATATATTATTTAAGTGTTATTTCCACTTCAGATGTCTATCTTCTTGATTGGCAGCTTCTCGGAGTGCTTTTTCCACCACTAAATTCCTTTACTCTCTACTATGCTAATTGATATTGTCTATTTACAACTGATTTTATTTAGTTGATTTGGATTTTTTAGTTAGTACTATATGAGCTTTTTTACGTTACTGCACATTGGCTTTAGTTTGTTTTTTTGTTTTTTTTTACGTAGAGGTGCTTTTTAGGGTTGTATTTCGTTTCTTTCTAACAGCTTATGACTCCTAGGGTACTGCATATTTGGCTGTTTGTTTGGTTGCTACTACTTCTAAGTGGGCGGTGACAAAGTTTTTTATATTCCTCATTTAGATAATGCCTTTCCGATATCCCCTGAACGGTATTAAATTTATTTAGTGGTTCCATATATCGTTATTGGCAAGTGAGGATTAGTCGCCTCGTATAGATTTACCGGTTTGCTTCTTATTTCTGTGTAGACTCGGGAGTATCTCTACTGAGACGATTCTGTAATCGGTAAATACTCCTTCAAAAGGGGAGTATGCATCGCAGTTCATAGCGCTGTTTATCCACTTCTTATTTATTTATATATAATCTAGCTGAGAGTTATTTGGGTAGGTTGGGTCGACAGTTACCTTTACTTTCTTGATATTTGTTGTTTAGGCATGCAAGCCTGTTATCAAGATAAAACCCACGGTTTTGGGGGAGTTGTGAAAGCAACATTTATTATTTTCGTCTTTGCTATTTGAGCATTCATATCTATACTCTCGTGATCAGGACGTTGTGTTATGAAAGTGTCAGATAAGTAAAGCTACCTCATTGTAAAATGTGGTGATATCCGTTTCATCGCTGATATTAGTGGGACTCTTGCACAAGACGATGGTTGTGCAGGGGTTGCCATTAAATGTGGTATATATGATTCTCTGTTGTATTTTCTCGATTACATTTAGTGATTTCAAAGCACAAAGACAGCGTAACATTCATACACCTCTAAAGGTTGTATTGACGAAGTTTTTCCATGTAGACGCCGACACAAAAATCCATTAATTTCCGAATCCATGATATTTTAGTGCTAGTTCTTTATGGTAATATCTATGCACTTATACGATATTCTTATCAGCTGCTGCAGGCGCTGTAAACCCCGGCAGTTGATTCCTTGTTTTTAATGATCTAGCGTTAAAGGTCGCAATGTTGATTTTTCTTTTGTTGCTTTTTAGTAAGTTTGTTTGATTTTGGATGATTTTTTGGAACACTAGGACCAGAGCTATAACCTCTGCAGAACATGCCTCTTGTTGATCCACGTGAAGGGCAATGCAGTTTAAACGTTTGGTTTGATTTCTAGTCATGGTAATATTTCGGTGGCTATTTTTGTTGTCTGACTAAATCTTGATTATGACCGTTGAGCTATAAGTCTTATCCGCCTAGCAATCAGGTAAAGCACATCGTTTTTGGGATCATTCACTTTGCTTTACATCCATCATGCTGCATCCCATGGTTTTCAATGCTACATGCTTGTATAGCGCTTATAATACTCTCTTCCGCCTTAATTTACTATACCATGACTTGGGGTAGAGCTATAACCTCTGCAGAACACACCCCTAGTTGATCCGTGTGAAGGGCGAAACCGTTTGAACGTTTGGTTTGATCTCTAGACATGGTCAATGGACACCATCCTTAAAGTAGTAGTAGTTTTCTGACTAAACTGTTTAATTCTGACCGTTGACCTATAAGACTTATCAGCCTAGCATCAGGTAAAGCGCACCGTTTATAATACTTCCTTCCCCTTAATTTGATATACTGTGACAAGCCGGGTCATGATTACTGAATGATTTTGGAGGTCGCATGGTTGTGAGATTGATCTCTCGTGTTTGAATATAGTTTTATTGCCACGTGCTTGCTACACCTGTGCTTGCTACTGTGCTTGCTACACCTATAGGGTTTTGATAGTGTGAGATTTCATTCTAGGTGAAAAAAAACAATTGTTTTTCTTTTGTTTTGTTAAAGTCTAGTTATTCAGTTTTATTTAGCTCTATTAAGAGATTGTAGGTTTTTATTCCTTTATTTCGCCTTTTAAATTGCTAAGTTTTAACTAATATAAAGTCAATGTGTCACTTTTTGATTAATCGGCTTGTGGATTCTACTGATACACCTTTATTATTGTTATTACGTTTTTCTCTCTTTCCCTTTCGGTTCCTTCATATATGTCTGGATATTTTCGACATTAAATTTTCAAAGAAAATATGATAGTTTGTTAGTTTTGAAAACAACTTCAGAATTTAAAATATATATGTCAACATCACTTGTTGGCTATTTCAAAACGTGCTTTTAAAGAGGAAACAGAACTTTAAATTTACGTTTTTTGTTTTTTTTAGTAAACGTCTGGACATTTTCGACATAAAGATTTCTTTGCTTTGATAAATTAATTTTCAAAGAAAATTTGATAGTGTGTTAGCTTTGGGAAATGATTTCAGAATTTAATATATATTCATATATATATATATATATATATATATATATATATATATATATATATATATATGGGGGGGGAGAGAGAGAGTATATATATATATATATATATATATATATATATATATATGTGTGTGTGTGTGTGTGTGTGTGTGTGTGTGTTTGTGTGTGTCGACATTGGTTCTCGGCTATTTCAAAAACGTGCCTTTAAGGAGTAAACAGACTTTAGATTTACTTTGTTTGTAAATATTTCAACAGTAAAAAAATATTTAGTTTTAATTTTTTTGTCCATGATAATAAGATAAGTTCACTTTGCCATATGGGTTGACTTTCATACCCATTCTGAGAATATATATATATATATATATATATATATATATATATATATATATATATATTGATTTAAATGGGAACGAGTTTGCTACCGTTGGTTTCATGTTATGTAAAATTAATTTTTTTAAACGGAGCAATCGTTGGGCAGCGAAAAATCTTTGAAAGATTTTTTTATTTATTTTTCACTGCCCGACGACTCTGCCGCTTCGACTGTAACCGAGTTCGAATTCAAGTGATGCTATTACGTTCACTTTCGACCTAATACTCTTAGGAAATGTATGTTACGATTTTTGTGGCCATTTTTAGACTTCAAGTGAGAGCACTTTACAGTGGAGATCCCTTGTGCTAAGCAAAGCGCGATCTTTAGTGAAGAAACCTTTGGTTGTTCCTTGGTGTCCCTTAGTGTTGGGTATGATCCTTTGTTTGTTCTTAAGTGTTGGGTAAAATTCTTGCGTTGAGGAAAGTTCTTGGTTTCAGGTTCGTTTATCATTGTCAAATAACGTGCTTTCAATATCGTCAAATTACATAGTTAACTAACAAGGTATTCGAATTGTTAATTGGTTGGGTTTAATCCACGTGACCACGCCGAGTCTATAAGTTTAAGTGGTGGACCACAGCACACCTTATATATGTAGGAAGCGCGTGGTGTAATGGTTAAAGTCATGGGAAATGGACTCGTCGACCCGAGTTCAAATCCTGGACGCGGTAACTGCATTTTCACTTAGCGCTTATACCCTTGGGAAAGGTATGAATCCTACTCTCCCTCCAGCTATGGGTAAATAGTAGGGCAGACCGGGCTCTTTAACCTTGGTTAGGCAACCAGTCTAGGAGAAGGAAAACTCTGAATTCAAACCTGTTGAACTCCGCTTAAGAAATTGACCTTGTGTCGCATCCTGCTCGTGTGGAGGGGTTGGTAAATATATATATATAGAAATATTGGGCACCTCACGTGGTGTAATGGTTAGCAAGCTCGCTTCGCAAACCATTGTTAGTGAGTTCGATTCTCATTGGGAGCCCCATACTTCTGGCCTTGTGCCATATCTAAGCTAAGCTTAGTAAATAACTATATACAGAAATATTCCAACAAGGTGTGAATTTCTTTATCCGCTAGCTACAAGTTAACAATAGAACCGCTAATGCGCGTGGTGTAATGGTTATTGTCGTCGGAAATGGACTTGGTGACACGAGTTTAGTCCTGGATGATGTCATTTGTTTTTCATATAGCGTTAATACCTTTGGGAAAGGTATGCATCCATTTATTCTCCCCTAGATATGGGCAAATAGTGAGGTGTACTGAACACTTTAACCTTGTTTAGACTACAAATTGAGGAGAAGAAAAACGCTGAATTGAAACCTGTTAAACTCCATTTAAGAAATTAACCTTGTGTCACATCCTGTTTGTGCGCTGGTAAATACATACAATGGACTCGGTGATACGAGTTCTATCCTGGGTGAGGTTGTCTGTATTTCACATAGCATTTGGGAAAGGTATGCATACAATTATTCACCCCCAGCAATGTGCAAATAGTAGGGTGTACTGTGCTATTTAAATTTGTTTAGGCTAAACGTCGAGAAGAAAAAAAACTCTGAATTGAAACCTGTTAAACTCCGCTCAAGAATTTAACCTTATGTCACATCCTGCTTGTGTGCAGGATCTGGTAAATCCATATAATGGACTCGTTGATACGAATTCAATCCTGGGTGAGGCTGTCTGTATTTCACATAGCGTTAATACCTTTGGGAAAGGTATGCCTACATTTATTCTCCCTAGCTATGGGCAAATAGTAGGGTGTAACTTTAACCTTGTTTGGGCAACAAATCGAGGAGAGAAAAACTCTGAATTGAAACTTGTTAAACTCTATTTAAGAAGTTAACCTTGTGTCACATCCTGCTTGTGCGGTGGAATTGGTAAGTATATACAATGATGACTTGGGATTCGAAGGTTGATATATCATCAAACAACGAAACTATAAAATGAGAATGTTCTTATAATCTGTTAGAAGGCTCAAAGTAACCTTCCAGCGTGGGTACATATGTGTACATGAATTAATCCGACAAAGAAGTTATATATAACAACAACATAGACTTTATTCTGTGAGCACGTCAATACATACATAACAGGGTACATTATAGATATATGGAAACAAATACATAAAGATACACAAAGGATGTAGGACTAAAGAAGTGATACAGAGTTCATGAAGGAATGTAACTTACTGCTGGTTGGTTGGGGGGCAAAGCCCCCACTTAATTGATATAGACAACAAGTGTTTATACCACGTGTAATGGTTGCCGGACCGAGAGAAAGAGACAGAATTCCCGGGCTACAGCAGCAACCTATGGGCGTAAACTAGGCAGCAAGGGAAGATAACCATTTTGGCCCTATGTCCATCCCAACAGGGGCGGACAATCGCAACAAAAACAAACAAAACCAAACCTGGTATCTAGCATAAAGCTTCCAAATGAAGAAATGGGAAATACTATTCACATTCAAGTCCAACACCCACCCACTTTACTTTCATTTTGGACTGGGCCATTTTTGTTTCTGTTACGTTTTTAAGGACCATTCATCGGCCTTAAAGCAAAAGCGCTTACCCAGTGGAATTGGATCCTTGATAAAGAGTCCCTCGATAATGAATCCTGTTGGTTACTAAAGTGTTCTCAGTTACTGGTATAGGGTCCACTAATAATGAATCCTTTTGTTACTCTGGTAATCATATAAGTCCTTCCTGAGTATTGGTAAAGATCTGGCAATCCTATGTCTGTCCGTCCTCAAAGAGTGCAGTTTTAATTATGACCAATGTGGGGGGTTTAAGTATTCTATCAGGCCAGTAGTATTGCTAGTGATTGGTTGCAAGACTCAATCACGTGACCTTGACTAGTCTATAAATCTAGGCGGGTATTTAGAGCACATCTTATATCCAAATATTCCAACAGTTTCCCACTCGTAACTCTCATTAACTCTGCCGACCGGCTGACCAGCACCATTTCGGGGTGTCCATTTTTTTCTTCTTTTTTTTTTGTTGCTGCGTCTGTCGCCGCTTTTGTACCGGCGCAAGATGGCGTGTGATTGGACGTCGCTTGAATTGCTTGCCACGTTATTGGCTCTTAAAGAACGCGCAAGGACTTATTAAATCGAACGCTGGTGCCAGCACAAAAGGAAGGCAGTCTTGTGCGACAAAGGAACCCCTTGAACGAAACGATTTCGCTTCTTGTGCTGGCGAAGAGCACCGGCGCGAAAAAGGAAGGAAAAGTTTAACGACGTTAGAGCGACAATTCGTTTGCCGCCATTTTGCTTTTCTATTCGACGTATCATCAAATGAGATTCTGCTCTCCATTGTATATGCCAACATCATCATCATCATCATCTTCTTCTCACTCTCATTCGACATCTCTCGTTCTCTATCATTGTCCGTCAATGTAAGTACACACACACGCACACACATGCGCGCATATATATATATTATATATATATATATATATATATATATATATATATGGGAGTACAATTATGAACGGTTATGAACCTTTTATGCATATTTCCAAACTCAATTGATTCAAAAACATCCATCATCTTTTTAACAATAAAAAGTATTTTTTACTTTACTTATTTCATATTGTTTCGAAGAAGGTTTCTATATCAACCGAAACGTTTGAACGTCAACATTACAACCAATAATAAACTTCCATCAAGTTTAACATCCCGTATTTGTCTATATTTTTCCATCTATATATATATATATATATTATTATATATATA
>CM042177.1:15528213-15530713 GCA_023376005.1 Doryteuthis pealeii | reverse complement strand
GTTTTGGAAAATGTTTAAAATAAGCCTAAACTACATTAATACAATGGCTTCTAAAACATTAAAACACTGATATTACGTATAAGATGTTTTCCTGTTTAAAATGATTAATTAGCTCTAAGAACGTTGATATTGCAAATAAATATGAAGTATTTAAAATGATCGTGAACAACATTAATACATTGGCTCTTAAAACATACATATTGCAACTAAATATAAAGTATTTACCTATTTAAAATGATTGTTAACTTTAATTTGTGGTGTAATGGTTATCATTGTAGAAAATGGACACAGCAAACAGAGTTCAAATCTTGGACAAAGTTGTTTGCATTTCACATTGCACTAATACTTTTGGGAAAGGTATGCATTAAACTATTCTCCCTTCAGCTATGGGTAAATATTAAGACAGACCGGGCTTTTTCAACTTGGTATGGAATGGGTCTAGCAGAAGAAAAACTCTGAATTAAACCAGTAAAACTCTGCTTAATTTTTTGCTTACCAAATCTCCTCCATGGCAGTACCAATATTTCTTGGTATTTTTTAATACATTGGATTTTAAAGGAGTTGTCGGTCCTGTGTTGAAAGATTTTTGACAAGATCGAGGCTTTTATTAAAAATAAATAAATAAAATAAAATAGAAATAAAATTAATTAAAAAAAAACACAAGCATATATATATTGGTGTTTACAGTTAACACGTTGTATTCAGTGATATCTTGCTCGGACGATGCAAATAAATTCGTTATCCACTGGTTGTGAAGGTGATAGTTAACTTCATCTTTGACTAGGTAAGAAATTCATCATATAAATAAAAAAGATACTTGATATGATACTAAATTGAATCCGGTGCTGAGGCTCAAATTTTGCAGCTCTGGGGAGTGCGGAATCACCCTTTCGTTGCAAGACACGTTCCTCGGACCCGGAGTGGTAGTTTCTGTTAAGGGCCTATTTAATGGATTTGCTTGAGATAATGTTTAAAATAAGTTTAAGCTACATAAATGCAATGGCGTCTAAAACATTAAAACATTGATATTACAATTAAGTAAAAAGAGTTTACCTATTTAAAATGATTGTTAACTTTATCAACAATTGGACCTAAAATGTTGATATTGCAACTAAATATGAAGTACTAAAATGATTGTGCAACATTAACACACTAGCTCTTAAAATTGCAATTATATATAAAGTGTTTACCTATTCAAATTTATCGTGAACTTTATCAATCCATTGGTTCTGAAAACGTTAATATTGCAACACAGTGTAAAGTGTTTAACTGTTTAAAATGATTGTGAACTTATCAATACTTTGGAGCATAAAACGTTGATATTGCAACTAAATATGAAGTGAGTGAGGCATAGAACTCCTAATACACCTACGTGGAGTCGTAGGAAATGGGCTGGTCAACCCGAGTTCAAATCCTGAACAAAGCTGTTTGCATTTCCCAAAGCGTTAATAATCTTGGAAAAGGTATGCATCCAACTACTCTACCCTGGCTATGGGTAAATAGCAAGGCAAACTGGGCTCTTAACCATGGCTAGGTAACCAGTATAGGATAAGGAAAACTAAATTCAAGCCTGTTAAACTCTACGTAAGAAATTGACAATGTGTCGCATCTTGCTCGTTGGAGGGGTTGGTAAGTATATATATATATATATATATATATATATATATATATACGTGCGCGCGCGCGCGCGTGTGTGTGTGTGTGTGTGTGTGTGTGTGTGTGTGTGTTATCTCATCCCCTTTTCTACACCAGCTTCAATATCATCTATTTTTCAATATGGCTTTACCGTTACCGGACAGAGTCAGAGATAATATCTCGACTGTACAAAGAATAGGAGAAAAAGAGGTAGAAAAGGGTTTTTGTGACTGTCATATGAGTCGATAACGAGCTGCTCACGTCTATTTTGGTATGTATTTGTCGACTTATAACTTAAAAGAGATGCCATTGAGCATTAAAATCGCGCATATACTTTAATATGTTTATAATAAGGACGAGTAAAACATTTACTTTTTGTTTTTTACAATGAGCTCATAACAGATATGTAAATTTTCTATGGTAGATAATTAATTCTAGTAACTAAAGTTTCATCCTTTTGTGTTGAAAGATTATATTAACCAAGTGCCTTTTTAACGTTTCTGATTGTTTTACCTTGTATGCCTTTAAACCCCACAGTTACTCACTCCATCATGCACTCACTGAACCATTCCTTCTTCCTATCGGTTAGACTACAGGATAAACCTATTGCACCTCTGCTGAGGGCTATGATCCCCTCCCCAATGGGGCCACATGTTGGCCGTGGGTGGCGACTTGTGATGTTTAAAGATGGAGCCCTGGTGGCTCTGCTATCCATAACCTGCACCACCCCTTAGGCCCTTACTTATCCTAGACTGGCGGTCAGAGATGCACCCTTCGATCAATTGGCTGGTCACGTCAAGCCCTAGCACCAAACCCTATTGCCCTTTTTGGCAACCCCCAATCTTTTTTATCATATATATATTTA
>CM042177.1:15510713-15523213 GCA_023376005.1 Doryteuthis pealeii | reverse complement strand
AACAATCTGGTTATAAAGATCAGTTTGCTTTACCAAGGTTAAGGAACATAGTTCACTCTACTATTAAGACTTGAGGGAGAATAGTTGGGTGCATACCTTTTCCAAGAGTATTAATGCTATGTGAAATGCAAACTGCTCCGTTAAGGATTTGAACTCGACACGCTATGTCTATTTCTTACGACGATAACCATTACACAATGCGTTTTCATATGTATATGTGTATGTATATATGTATGTATACGTGTATAAGTAAAGTCGTCGGTGCGACCTAATATCGGTATCAGCCAGACAGCAAGGGAGTCTATTCTCTTTTCACTAGCACTAGACCAGGGAGATTTTTTTTCCTCTGAGGTGGAGCGCCACACCTACCATCATCTCCTTACTTTACCGCACAGAATAGCACATATGTGTATATATGTATGTATTTTTCATGTTTCTTAAACACTCTGACACTCTGTCTCTCTTTCTTTTTTTCTCAGTTGCTCACTTATTCTTTCGTTCGACCCAACTCTCTTTATCGATATTCCGTAACTTTAATTTTCTTCTCGTTTTTTAAAAATTATCTTTTAATTTTTCTTTCTTTCTTTCTTTCTTTCTTTCTAGCTTTTCCTGTACTACTGTCAGAGTCTCATCAGTGGGTACCTTTTTGAATAGACTTACTACATCTAGACTCACCATTTGGTTGAAATGAATGGGAGCATTGCTGATTTTTTTCCACGAAGTGAGCAGTCATGACATTTACCTGTCATATACCTTGACTTACCTGTCAATTGGGTCACTATCTCATCAAGGTAACGGCTCAAAACCTGAACCTCGACAGCTGACAATGGGTCTCAATGGAATACCATCCTTATGAATCTTAGAAAGGCCATATAAGTGTGGTAGCTTGCTGTAATGTTGAATTAGCTGTCTGTATTTCTTCTGGGGTAAAAGGTGTTTGTTCTTACTAAGGATCTGTGACAAATTCCTTTCGTTTTTCACGGTTGGGTTCTTCTAAACCTTGCAGTAGCCAACCGTTTTCAATTAGGTCTGCCAATTTGTTGTAGTATTCAACCTTATCCAACCAGAGTAGCATTACCTTTGTATGATGGTAGTATTATTATATTCTCATCACGTTGTAGTGATTTGATGGCCAGTCTTTCCTCCTTTGTGATGTTCGATTTTGGAGGTTACGATTTCTCTAGTGCTCTTAGTTCATCTGATCGGGCTTGATGGATATTTAAGGCTGCCTCCTCAATTGGGACTATCAGGTCTAAGTATGGAATTCGCTTGTTTGTTGTTGCGAAGTTGAGACCATTGTATTGACTTCTGTATCCACTTATCTTTGAGTGACGCAAAGATATGGTAGTCGAAAGGGGTGAGATCTGGTCTGTAGGCAGGGTGTTCCAGCACCTCAAAACCCAATTGGTTAATGGTTTCAACGGTCTGGCCACTTGTGTGTGTGAATTCATTATTATGCAACAACAAACATTTATTTGTTTTTTTCTGGCCACTTTTAAACGAATCTATTTACTCATACACACTTCTTCTACGCGGTAATGAACAGTCCCCGTGTTGTGCCAAAACTTTCCGATGAATTTCAGTACCTGTCACTCCTTCCAACCCGGGAAATCGGTTCACTGCTCTTTGTTCTTGGTGCATACTGCCAATGGAGTATACTGTAAAGATAGCAAGCAAAATGGCGCGATCAGGCTCAAAATTTAATCATGTGAATACAAGAGTGTCAAGTATAAGCATGCAGGCTCATAACACAGAGTGACTATAATAAAAAAATAATATGTTATGGTGAAAGTGCGGATAATTTTTTGCTCTTCCTTGTACATGTTAATTTTTATTAGTATGTTCTTTTTTTTCCAAACCTTATGCGAATGGACATATACAAATTTATGCGTTTTTACACATATAAATTCAGGAACAAAATTTATGTTACAAACTGCTATCCAGCGCATAAAAGCAATGTTTGAAGGAATAATGAACATGTTTTATTATTTTTCAAAATAAACAATTGAGAAACAACACATATTATCCAGGGACAATTTGTTTTACATAGTGCACAAGGTACAGTAGTACAATAAAAAATTTTCGTAGGAAATTATTGAATATATTAGTGATTTACTATGTCTGTATATACTATTAGAAGTAGTAGTAATAATAATAGTAGTAGTAATAATAAATAGTAGTAGTAATAGACTTTGGAGTAGTAATAATTGTAGTTGAAGTAGCTGTAAAAATGATAGTAGTTGTAGTATTTGTAGACTTATTAGCAATAGTTGTCGCAATGATATAAGCAGTAATAGTTCTATTAGTAATAGTAGTATTTGTAATAGAAATATCAGTAGTGATAGGAGTAGTATTTGTAGTAATTGTAGTAGTGATAGTAGAAGAATAGTACTGGTACTATGGTACCATAGCTGGGGGATGAGGGGGACAATACCATTACCAAGGGTATAAGTTCGAAATTGAACTGGTGATCGACCTCACTTACTACAATGTGATAGTAGAAGAACAGTATGGTACTATGTAAATCCATAGCCGGGGGATGAGGGGTCCATACCTTTACCAAGAGTCCGAAAGTGAACACAATGGCGCGACTTGTATCCGAACTCGCTTATTACGATGTCACAGTCCAGCACTTTAGCCACTACACAAAGGGGACTTCTCTCTCTAATGATAGTTCTAGTAGTAGGAATAATAGCAATAGTAGTAAAAATAGAAATAGTAGTTGTAATAGTTGCAATAATTGTAGTAGTCGTAGTAGTATTTTGGGAATTTGCATCGACATAATTTATATTAGCTTTAACACATACCGAAAGAGGAACAGAACAAGTTGTATTTTTTTATTTTTTTTATTTGTTTCTTTTTTTTTTTTGAGTCATCAAATATCGATCTGGTGGCCGCATGCTCTCTCATCCCGGTTCCCTCCCCCCTCTTCAAGGACCGCCACTGATTCATTGATTTGCATCGGTCTCTAGCCTCTGAGCATTGAGTAACTTTGCACCCAATGCCTGAGAGGCTTACATCAAGGCCTTGCCCATTACCGGAAGAGTGAGCCGGAAGCGGATGCGCTGTTTTCCCGCCAGTTCTCTCCGTTCTAGTCGGTTAAGCGCGGGAAAGTTGTCCGGTTCGTTTGAATGAAAGCCACTTGTACCCTGTGACTCTAAATCAGCAATCATACACATAGGCACACATATATGATTGTATATACCTTTCATATATATATATATATATATATATATATAATATATATATATGAAATAGGTATATTTGAGCAGCATGTCTTCATTCAAAGAAATTCTGTTAAATATAATGGAATCCTTATTGTTTTGGAGATATTTTCTTTTTTCTTTCAATTTTTCAAACAAATTTTATGTTATCATCTTGAAATGAGTTAATGAATTTCCCGAAAGAGTTTTCTTTTGTGATCCTAGTACTTTCAGCTCTCTTCAAGGCTGTCAATATTTGTCTAAATCATTGTTTTGTTTTTTACGCTAAGGTGACAAAATAAAACGCTAGCGTTATTTAACGCTAGCGTTTTATTTTGTAAAATTTGAATTATAATTTTTAAATCTATCTAACGTACTAGGCAAACACGATTTAGAATAAAAATGATTCTATTTAAAGCATTTGAGAATATCATCGCCACTTTCATTATTAATTCAATTCATAGTGTGTTGTCTAAATTTTATACAGAAAGTTTCAAGAATTTTTACTCTTCTGATATTATTGTCGGCATGAATATTTTTGTATTATTAACTAACATATTTCTCTATGTTGTAGTAAAGATCGATGTGCCAACATTCAAAAACATAACTGCTCCAGCCCTGACGGTGGGACGTTAGAATGCACCGACTGCACCTCTGCAGAGGGGTAAGACTCCCCCAATGGGCCACCTGTTGGCCGTGGGTGGCAACCCGTGATGCTTAAGGATGGAACCCAAGTGGATGAGCAGTTCATGACTTACAATACTCCACTTTGGCCCTATCTTGGGCTTGACGGGCGGTCGGTCTGGTCACGTCAAGCCCTAGCACCTAAATGATTTTCCCCAACCCTATTGCCCTTATGGCAAGCCCCAACCCTTTTTATCATATGGGTGCTAGAAGTTGGTGACTAAGGATCTTCATGTCCTAGGAATGACGTTAAACTCTATCTGATGGTGAGGTTCCAGTTTTGGAGGTTTGGGGAATGTGGAGCACCTCTACATCACCATTGCTCCCTGGTCCACTCTGACCCGAGTGGTAGTACCTGTGAGGGTCCCATCTATGGGTTAAATAGAAAAATGTATTTATAAAAAAATTGTATTATCCATATATATAGAATATTATAGAAGTATCGTAGATATGGATAGTACTAAAGGATAAAATTAAACAATAAAATAAATTAAAATAAATAAAAAGATGTAAAGAGGGAAATCGAAAGAATAGAAAGAGGTTCATATATGAATATGAAATACAAAATATAAGTAAAGAGCTCATAGATATAAGTGTAAGAATATAAATAGCAAAGTATGGAAAAACATGCTTTAATAAATGATACACACTAGATACCCCAATAAAGATAAAAGGCTGGTAGCCAGAATAAAGTAAACCCAGATACCCCCACCCGCTGAGAAAAAAGACATACCTTCCCTGCTTCCCACTTGACCCAATTAGAGCGAAACGGCATCTAGACCATAAATTAAAATCCTGTTGGTCAGTCAAAATAAACTTAGGAATTTACCAAAGAGACTAGCAGACAAATTTAAAAAAACACCACCAACAAAGGAAAAAAAAAAAAAAATTTCCACCAATAAAAAAGACACTTGAAAAGAAAGAATGCAATATGACCACCCCTGAATGAGGGAGGTGAAATGTATGAATATAAAATGAGTTTGGCCATGTGCCTGTCTAAATAAAATATATTAGTGGTCTGAAGAAGCTCGTGAGCATACACGCGAGTGGAAATGGTCCATAACCACGATACCCATGGTATTTAAGGCCTTTTATTCCCAAATATATATATATATATATACAGAGAGAGAGAGAGAGAGAGAGAGAGAGAGAGAGAGAGAGAGAGAGAAAGTGAAGACAATATGCTAAATCAGATTGACTTATTTCGCTATTGGAATAACGTCGTCGGAATGAATTTGCTAATTTACAAAAATTAAACCTACACGTAACAAAGGAGACAAGCGTCACTTTTTTAAAAAAATACTATATTGGTTAGATCAAATCCTTATTTTCCTTTATTTATTTATTCTATAATTTTCTTCCATTAATCTATTGTCTTTTAGTATCACATATTTTTTTTATTTTTTATTTTTTAGAATTCATCAGGAGACAAAAGGGGATATGCAGAAAATGGCTGGCCGTAAATTGACGCTAGGAGACTCATGGATTAGAGTGAATTCTATTTAGCGTCATCGAACTAAATAGCTTCATTTTCTTCTTTTTTTAGCGGGATATTTCTTAAAGTCGAAGGTGTTCCAGTGCTATACTGTAGCATTAAGTATGTTCATTTTCAAATGTACATTTTCCAGCATTGCTTACATATTAGTTTAGGAAAGACCAGAAGTATGGACCACCAAGTGAGAATCGAACTCCCTAACAATGTTCGGCTCGTCTAGCTCGCTAATCATTACACAACGCGTGACACCCACATTATCATGATAGATGATCGTTCAGTATTCGAGAATTGATCGGTTGATTCCAAAAAGCTGGCATCGTTCAATTTAACGTTTCCTTTTTTTATATATAGAAAACCAGAATGAAAGCCATAGATATTTCAAGGAATGTTCGAAAGCAACAAGTTGTATGCAAACCTTATTTAAACATCCAGAACAGCCTTAATATTGACTGCATGCGTATGTTTTGCCACAAAAAATATGAATGCTACTATTAATAAAACAGATGTGTAAATAATTTTTGTATGCCGAGGGCAAAAATCCAATAGAAATTCACCATAAACCAGTTGCTGTGAACGAAGATTCGCCCTATTTGGGGTATTTACGTCAAACATAAAATAATCTTATTGTGCCATTCATCGTCATCATCAGGTCGCACTGACAGCACGGATTCCTATGACTCCTCCTCTCTCTCTCTCTCTCTCTCTCTCTCTCTCTCTCTGGACAAAGATGATTGATGTAGAATTTTACTGATTGGCAAACACTAGTGTGTTCATGTATAGGTGTCTACAGAAGAACATCATTTATGAGTTCATCTTTGATTCAGTGTCCAGTGTATCTTGCTTGTCTTATTTGGATAGTTTGTGAGATAGGAGGTAAGTGAACGTACAGCTGCTTTCTGTAGGGATTCTGTTTCTAAAATTTGTTTAAGACAGCACGCAGCATCCTTGCTTTTTCTCTAAGCGCTTCGTACAAGCGATGCAGCCATATAGTAGCACGTACACGGCTACGGCTTGGAAAAATTCTCACTTTATATTTATCAGAGATCAGATTTCCATATGGTCTATAATCTATCTATAGCAGTCCATGCCTTTCTTATGAGTATATTGACGATTTCTGTAGATGAGATATTACTACCCAGTTGTGTGAACTCGTCTAGTTATTTTAGGGGCTTGCCATCCAGTATGGAGATGTCTCTATCTTTTTAAAACCACATGAACTCTGTTTTATTTTAGCTCACATAGAATCCAATGGCTCTTGCTTCCTTCTCTAGACTATGCAGTAGTGATTCAGATCGTGTATTTACAATGCATGTCGATTCCAAAAGGATTTACATTCTCGTCATTTGAACCCCTATCCATCCAAATACCAGCCCTGTCGGCTGGGGCATAAGAATACATATACTGAATCTCTGGAAGGGGAAATACCCCCAATAGGGCCACATGTTGGTCATGGGAGCCGACCTTTGATGCTTAAGGACAGAATCCTGGTGATTGAGCAGTCCAATACATTCAGCACTTCCCTTGGCCTTTACCTTAAGCTAGATGATCAGTTGGAAAGGCCCTCCCAATCAATCGGCTGGTCACGTCAAGCCGTAGCATATATTTGACTGTCCCAATCCTGTCGCTCCATGGCAACCTCCTGACAATTTGTATCATATATGTGCTAGAAGGCGGTGGCTGAGGGTCTTAGTGACGTTAAGCTGGATCTAGTGATGAGATTTAATTTCTGGAGCTCTGGAGAGTATGGAGCATCTCTTGTTATTACTGGAGCGCCCTGTGTTCGTGATAATTCCAGCCAGGATTTCATTTGATTTGGGCTTTTATAAAGCAACACATCTTCCTTGGTTTTGTTAGTCATAGGGGACGTGAGTTTGAATCTCACCGAGAGCTCACACCTTCATTTCTGATTTGTGCTTTTCCTCGTTGTCATAGATTGATATCCCGAGTGAGTTGCAATAGAGAGATAAATAAATAAGCAAAATATACATGAAATAAAATATAAGTCCAAATCATTGATTGACAAACAATAGGTTTTGTTCCGGTTCCTTCTTGGAAATGTTTTTAATTCTAACCAAATCCAAGATAATTTTATCCATAAGTTTCTTTTGTTTAATGTTTGCTGTAAAGCGTAAACTTTTCATTTGAACTATTGACTTCAATGAACAGTTCATTGCAACCTCCATCTTTGATTTTTTTTCCCTCTCAAATCTGTTTGGCTTAAATGCAATTTGTCTCTTCTTCCTTTTCGTCTTCTCTGTGGCTTTCCCATTGTCACTTTATTTCTATCATTGGTTCTTCTTCTTCTTCTTCTTCTTCTTCTTCTTCTTCTTCTTCTTCTTCTTTCTCTCTCTCTCTCTCTCTCTCTCTCTCTCTCTATATATATATATATATATATATATATATATATATATATATATATATATTAGCAGCATTTCCTTTATACGAAAATATCTAACTCCTCTACACCTGCCAAAAGTACTCGTGAAAGAACCTTCGGTGGATTCATTCCCCAATTTCCCTCCCAGACATAAAAAGCTGTCCAGACAATTGGAAAAGATCGAAAAGAAACTCTTCAGACATGAAATGTCGGTCGCGTTCAACCAAAAATGTTATTATAAATATATGAATATTTACTACCCCCTCCACATGAGTAGGATATGACACAAGATCAATTTCTTGAGCGGAGTTTAACGAGTTCAACCTAAAGAAAGCATATTTATTTGAATTTTGACTGCAAAACTATTTTTATGTCTATTATGAAAAAATATAAGATTCAAAAGATCTGATTACATTTTTTTATGAAAGAGTGTAGCAAAAATTAAATTCACCACCGCCTGGAGGACTTTTTTTTTGCTTATACGATTAATGGTCCAAAACTTTAATAAAAGCAACTCTTTATTATTTAGGGTATTAGCGCTATGTAATACACCACACGCCTTCAATAATATGTTCAATATTTGTAATTAGAGTTTTTTTCTGAAACTTGCGAAATTGTAGGTAATTTTCTTTTCCTGGAAAATGGCAAACGAATTAGATAAAGAAAATATCCGATGATTTGCTATGTTTAAAAATTGTAGAAAAGTTGAGTATGCTTAAAAGCAGTAGATAAAAATATTCCATTTTGATATCTTCTTCAGGATTCTCCAATCTTTAATCAGGGTTCTCTGTTTTTTGTGCCCACCAAATAAGAGGGAAGGGGTCAAAGTTAAGTGACTTGAAAGAAACAGATAGTTTTGAAATAAAATAATTGATGCATTATAAAGTTCACTCATTGATAAATCAACACTAAAAATTTCATTAAAATCGGATAATTCCCTGATTTTCTTTTCATTTGGGAGGTTAAATTTATTTTGTAAAATACGGATTTTACACCATCTTTGGTAGTACCTAGTATAAAATGTATTAAAAATGAATTACATATGTAATATTATTTTGATTTTTTTTTACTGATGCTCATTATGTTACTACTTTTCAACTGCTCTAAAAAGTTGAAGTTTTTTTCCGTCTAGGAGTTACTTCTTCGTATCGGGTCACAGGTTTCTCTCTGTCCGAAAGTTGTCTCTCCCTAAGTTCTATCTTGCATTCTTCTCATATAGTACCAAAATAATGAGAATAGAATCGTCTGTTTTTCCAACAAGTAATTTCTAATAAAACCTATGAAGAGAGAACGAACGAGATCTCACGGGATTTGTTAATTCAAACTAGCAATTGCTAATTACTTTGTTCACCTTTAATCTTTGCTTAGTTAACATTTTCTCCTATTCTTAATACGCGTTATGTTTCTTCCTATTATTATCTCGTAGCCAAGTCTGATACTCAAATTCCAACATTTCTTTAAATAGGAAACAACACGGAGACATTTTCATGTGTACACATTTTTATCCCACCGAATGACTCGATACATTGTTAGCCCATACCCGCATGGAAGGGTGTAGCAGAGATTCTGTGTTCAGGGTGCTAGTCTCAACTCCACTAAATTCCAATTCTACTATCCCAGTGTCATACGTGGACGATTGTAATGTGTGTGTGTTTGAAAGTATATGTGCGTTTGCTTGTGTGTGAGAATACATATTTAAAATGTGTGCACGTGATCATGTCTTCGGTGCACGTAGATATGCATGTATGTGTACGTGTGTATGTGTGTGTGTATGTGTGTGTGTGCATACCTATGTGTATGGATATGTATATGTTTGTATGCGTTTGATTTCGCATGAATGTTCGAAAAAGAGACAGACAGAGAGGCAGAGAGAGAGAGTGAGAGAGAGAGAGGAGGGTAGAGAAAGAGAGAGATTGGTGTGTTGTTGTGTGTGTGTGTGGTGGTGTGTGCGCGCGCGCGTGTGTGTGTGCTTACCATGTGTGTGTTCATGTAAGGATATGCATATGTTTGTATACGTTTGATTTCGCGTGCATGTGTGAAAAAGAACAACAGAGAGAGAGAGAGAGAGAGAGAGAGAGAGAGAGAGAGAGAGAGAGTGTGTGTGTGTGTGTGTGTGTGTGTGTGTGTGTGTGTGTGTGTTTCTTGCGCATGAACACACGCGCGCGTGCGCATGTGTACGAGAAATTCCCATCCTATCAGATTCTCTTTCAAGCATCATCTGTTTTCTTCGTGTATTAAAAATATTTTTTAGCTTATTTAAAGATTTCCGAAATATAAACAAATAAAACACATCCTAAACATACAAACATTTTATATAAACATTTTTTTTTCTTTATCTGGCAAGGGCATTCGTTCTGAGGGGTGGAGATGGCAAGAAATTACCATTTCAAACCGCCCCCCCCCATATATATATATATATATATATATATATATATATATATATATATATATATATATTAGCTTCGCTTTTCGCCTTCATCAAGCAACATCCTCTGGGTTAGCACTTTTTCCTTTTTCAATTACTTCTCGTCTGATGGGATTACTGAAGCGTGGTGATAAACTGGGCAACGTTTTTTTTTTAAATATCATTACGCTTGTTCTTATTTTATTTATTATTATATGTTCCTCTCAATCCACCCTTCTCTTCTTCTTCTTCTTCTTCTTATTATTATTATTATTATTTTATTATTATTATTATTATTATTATATACTTGACCCTTTACATTATAATTTCTTCTTCTTCTTCTTCTTCTTCTTCTTCTTATTATTATTATTATTATTATTATTATTATATTATTATTAGTTTCATTTCTTTTGCCTTTTTCCTATCAGTGTTAGCTGATGGTATTTCATTGGGGGCTGAGTGACCACAAGTCTCCGCAGGTCTCCATGACTCTTCTGAGTATTCTAGCCGATTGAAGCAATGCAGTAGTCTGAATGGTCTCAATTCCTCCTTTGATTTCCAATTCCTCCAGTCTTTTTTCCAAGTTTTTGGGACCGTTCCAAGTGCACCAACTACAATTTGGTTTCACTTTCACTCCCATATTTCACAGCTTTTTCAATTTCCTGGCAAGGTCCAGGTATTTGTCCGTCTTTACGTTTTCTTTCAACTTCACCCTGTGATCAGCTGGAACCGCAAAGTCCACCAGTTGACAGGTTCTTTTTTTTAATCAACACTAGGTCTGGTGTCTTGCCTGTGATAGGGGGATCTGTCTTTATCTCGACGTTATTATTATTGTTCACTCATTTTGAGTTTTTCACATCGACGTTAGCAGATGGTCTTTCACTGGAGTCTAAGTGACAACAAGTCTCCTCAGGTCTCCAGGACTCTTCTGAGTATTCTGACAGATTGCAGCAGTGCAGTATTCTGGATGGTCTCAATTCTTCCTCTTATTTCCAGATTTTCCAATATTTTTCCAAGCTTTTTGGGACCGTTCCAAGTGCACCAACTACAATTGGTATCACTTTGATCATATTCCATAACTTTTTCAGTTCTCTGGCAAGGTCCAGATATTTGTCCATTATTTCGTTTTCCCTCAGCTTCATCCTGTGATCTGCTGGAACTACAAAATCCACCAGTTGACAAGTTCTTTCTTTTTTTGTTAATTAACACTAGGTCTGGTCTTCTTGCTGGTATGAGGTAATCCGTTTTTATTTCAAAGTCCCAGAGAATTTTATGCGTTTCGTTCTAAAGAACAGATTCTGGTTTATGCATATACCATTTTGTTGTATGGTCAAAATTTATTTTTTTGCATAATTCCGAGTGGATCACCTTTCAAGCCCAGTCGTGCCTAGTTTTGTACTCCCGTTGTGCTAGTTTGCTACATTCACTTAGTACATGGTTTACAATCTCATATCTGTCACTGCATAGTCTACATTTACTATTTTGTTGGGTCTTATCAATTTTTGCATTGATATAGTTTTTTTCCTCATGGCATTATTCTGTGCAGCAATTATTAGTGATTCAGTTTCTCTTTTGAGGTTTCCTTTTCTTAACCTTGTCCTGGGTTTTTCATATTCAACCTCTCTGATCTGTCGTTTGAAGTGTTCATATAATTGTTTTTCTTCCCATTTTTGTTTCCTAGTTTTTGTTGTTTTTCTGTTTGTCCATATGTTACATCTACTATTGTTGGCTGCCATAACTAATCTGTCTATGCTCTTTTTTGTTTAGTCTTCGAGTTGTTGGATTGTGGCCTCTGCGCAGTCCTCTATGTTGGCAAGACCTCTTCCCCCTTTCTTTCTTGATACATATAGTATATATCTATCGTCTCTAGGATGGAGAGCCTTGTGCATGATCATTAATTTTCTCATTCTTTCGTCAATCTGTCTGGGTTCTTCTTTTGTCCATTTTAAGAATGGTCCAGAGTATCTTATAATGGAGACAGCCCAGGTGTTAATTCCTTTGATCAGATTTCTGCTGTTGAGTTTGGTTTCTAGGAGTTTTCTTGTTCTCCTGGGGTATTCTCTTTTAACTTTTCCTTTCATTTCTGCTTGCTTGATATTTTCCGCTTCTAAAATTCCTAAGTATTTGTAACTTTCATTTTCATCAAGGGATTTTATAGTGTCCTGATTTGGCAGTTGTATTCCGTCCATTAATTTTCTTTCACCTCGTTTTATTACAAGCATAACACATTTTTCAATTCCGAATTCCATCCCTATATCCTGGCTATATATTCTAATAGTTTGTACTAGGGTTTCTAATTCTTTTTCATTTTTTGCCAGATTTTTTTATGTCATCCAT
>CM042177.1:15503213-15505713 GCA_023376005.1 Doryteuthis pealeii | reverse complement strand
CCACCAGGATCCTGTCCGTAGGCATTATGGGTCGGTATCTACGGCCAACAGGTAACCTCATTTACATGTTTTGCCATAAGGGTATTGAAGTGGTTCTATATATTCAGGACGTATATAGATAGTCAGCCTGCTGTATGGCAACAACAGTAGGCTTACAACAACAGAAGGCTCACTATCCGTATAAAGGTACAAGTGTATAGGGCATGTGTTATCAGCACCCTCTTGTATGGAAGTGAATCCTGTACCCCGTACTCCCATCAAGAGCAGCGGCTAAATAGCTTCTACCTTCGCTGACTTAGACGTATACTGAGCATCAACTGGAGGGACATTAACATAGCAATTCTAGAGAGAACTCAATTTCCCAGCTTGTGTTCTCTACTGAGACAACGTCGTCTCCGATGGCTGGGCCATGTCCGCCGGGTGGACGATTCCCCAAGGACATCTCTATGCAGTGCTTTCGTCTGGTAAAAACAGATTGGTCGCTCCAGTCGCGTTTTAAGAATGATCTTAATTGGGAAAATTTGGCTCAGGATTGCTCTAGCTGGTGGTAGGCTCTACGGAGAATAGCAGATTATTTATGTCTGAAGTCACCCTGGCGCAAAACTATGAAGCCAAGACTTCCAGAAGAAAGTGACGGTAACAAAGCACCGGCACATCAACATCTGCAGGGACAGTTTTCACATGCAACATCTGTGGTCGAGAATGTTTTTCGAACATTGAACTGCAATGCCGATACGATATAGAAAGTATCTGCTCGGGTTTCATTTATGGATCAAATAGATTTATTAGAAAATTATTTGTATTACACACTTAGTACCATAAATGGATGTGCAAATAAATGGTTATTATTAAAAATAAACTGTGATTAGAATAATGAATGCAAGAGTATGTTGCAATATATATTGCAATAAATAATCCATAAGGAGTTGATATGCCGTTAAATAAACTGCACCATACCGAACATATAGATAATTATGATTATTATTATTAGCGTTTTTCGGACTATTGTCCCCATCTTCATTGTTATTTGTACAACGTTTCGGCCGATATACCCTCCGGCCTTCTTCAGGTATTTTTTGTCGGACTCGGGAACGTGATGGCTCCCGAATACGACAAGAAAGTTCCCGAGTTCGAAAAGAAGGTTCCCGAGTCCGAGAAGGTTCCCGAGTCCGACAAGAAATACCTGAAGAAGGCCGGAGGGTATATCGGCCGAAACGTTGTACAAATAACAATGAAGATGGGGACAATAGTCCGAACAACGCTAATAATACTAATCTTCAAGCCTCATCTCAAACATTCAGAGAAATAATTATGATTATAATCAAATATTTACAAAGAAATCATACTTCGGAAGAAAATAACACTGGGGAACAACTTTGAAGATAATTTCTGTTGATTTTTCATTGATTTGGACTAAAATTGGCAGGTTGATTTCAAAACTGAAATCAGTTTTCTTCTCTCACGTCAAGTCTTTTCTCTACAGCTTACTCCCCAGAAAACCGGGGTCATTTTTGAATTCAGAGGTCAAGAAATAGTAATAAAAAAATAAAAAATAAGTGTCAGATCCAACTCAACCAAAATCGTATTTCCCAGTTTAATTCATAAGAATTTTATAAGTCGTTAAATAAATCAACCCAAAACGAACGTATAGATAATTATGATTATAATCAAACATTTACAAATAAGTCATACGTCTGCCATAAATAACTCATAAGGGGTTGATATGTCGTTAAATAAACCGAACCGAACCCTATATTTTACGACCCATTGTATGTACATTATTCATTTTTAATAAGATTACCCCAAACTATAAATGTGTGCCAATTTTTTGCTGGAACCCAAATATGCAAACAGATGATAATAGACAAATAGTGCAAATTAAAAAAATGCAACAGAACGTAGATACTTGGTAAGATATAATGCATACAGACTTAGATTAATCGATAGATATATGATATAATATATGAACTGACTGAGATAGCTAACTAGATAGATAGATAGATTAGATAGATAGATACAGATTTAGATTGATAGATAGATAATAGAAAATAGACTATAAACAGACAGACAGACAGACTGACAGATAGATAGATAGATAGATAGATACAGGTTTAGATAAATAGATTGATACAGATTTTTATATAGATACAGATTATATATATAATATATATATATATATATATTATATATATAGAGAGAGAGAGAGAGAGAGAGAGAGAGAGGGGGGGAGAGAGAGGCGGGGGAGAGAGAGAGAAGAGAGGAAAGAGAAATAGAAAAAGAGAGATATGGAATAGACTACTAACAGATAGATAGATAGATAGATAGATAGATACAGATTTTAGATAGATAGATAGATAGATAGATAGATAGGGAATAGACTACAAACAAATAGATAGACAGACAGATATTATTTTAGAGTAATATTTTTTTCATAAAAATCGTTGGTGGTTGGATGATTTTTTCCCCAGCCTGGAATCCGTTAATGAGAAATTCAAAAAAA
>CM042177.1:15493213-15498213 GCA_023376005.1 Doryteuthis pealeii | reverse complement strand
TTCTTTCTTCTATATTTCATTATCATTCCCTTCTACCTTATTCAGTCCGTACTCTCCCACCTTCTTCTTCTTCTTCTTCTTCTTCTTCTTCTTCTTCTTCTTCTTCTTCTTCTTCTTCTTCTTCGTTCCTTTACTTTCTCTTCTTCCACCCCACCACTTCCTCCTACTCCCCCTTTCTTCATTATTATTATTATTATTATTATTATTATTTATTATTATTATTATTATTATTATTATTATTATTATCCAGTTCCTAATCCACCACCTTCTTGTTCTTGTTCTCGTTCTTCTTCTCTTTACTTTCTCTTCTTACCCCCACCACCACTTCCAGCTCCTTCTCCTCCTTTCTTCATTATTATTAGTATCATTATTATTAAGAGATTTTATATTATTATTATTATTATTATTATTATTATTATTATTATTATTATTATTATTATTATTTGTTTGTTTGTTTGTATCTCTTTCTAATTATTCTACCTCTTCAACTTCTTCATTATCTTCCTCACAAACGTTCTCTCTCTCTGATTTGTCTTTTATCTTTCTCTAACTTCTTCTTCTTCTTCTTCTTCTTCTTCTTCTTCTTCTTCTTCTTCTTCTTCTTACTATTATTGTTATTATTATTATTATTATTATTAATGCGATAATAAGCTGAAAAAACGACGACGATGCTGAAGAGGTGTCTTAAATCCATTTTCTAACCCCCCCCCCCTTAAAGAAACATTTCCAATTAAATTTAAAGACAATAATTCTCTGTTCTTCATCTTCAATTTCCTGCCAAAACGCCATCTTTAAAGAAAGAATCTGTTTATCTTCTCTCCTCTTTTCGTTTTAATCAGCCAAAAGCCTCATTTAAAAATATTTTAACAGAATAGATCTTATACTCTGCCCGCTATTTCGACTTCCATTCATTTATTTGGGGGCGAAAATTAATTTTTCAATAAAATAGAAAAAAAGAAAAAGGAAAAGAAAAGGAAAGAAGAAATATAATAATGGCGGCATGGAAATAAAGTTCCAATTTTAATAATTGGAAATTTAGGAAATGTCACTCTCTAATTGGAATCTAGCGCTGAGAATCCGTTTCTTGAAATCCTGGAAAATATTTTCGCCATTTCGATTTCTTTCTTTTTTTTTTCTTTCTTTTTTCTTAACAGAATTTGTTTTATAAAGTTATAGCACATCCTGGCGGTGTGAGCACAAAATAGAATATCGGGGTTCAAATGCGGGGCCTGGAAACTCTCCATGATCAGCAATTCGTGTGTTAAAAGGAAAATTATTAAATTCGGATTACTAAATAAACAAAATTACACGAAAGGTATCCATCGAACTATTCTCCATTTACCTATGAGTAAATAGTAGGGCGCAGTGGGTTCGTTAACCTTGGTTAGACAACCAGCTTAGGAGAAGGAAAAAATTGGAATCTAGCGCTGAGAATCCGTTTCTTGCAATCCTAGAAAATATTTTCGCCATTTCGATTTGTTTTTTTTTTTCTTTTCTTTATATTTTTTTTCAGAATGTTTTTTTATAAAGTTCTAGCACATCCTGGTGTTTTGAGCACAAAATAGAATATCGGGGTTCAAATGTGGGTATTGGAAACTCTTTATGACTTGTTCGATCAGCAATTTGTGTTTAAAAGAAAATTATTAATTTCGGATTACTAAATAACCAAAATTACACGAGAGGTATCCATTGAACTATTGTCATCCTAACTATGAATAAATAGTAGGGCGCAGTTGATTCGTTAACCTTGGTTAGGCAACCAGCCTAGGAGAAGGAAAAAATTGGATTCTTGCGGTAAGAATATGTTTCTTGAAATCCTGGAAAATACTTTCGCTATTTCGATTTGTTTCTTTTTTTATCTTTTCTTTTCTTTTTTTTTTTTTTTTTCAGAATTTGTTTTATAAAGTTCTAGCACATCCTAGCGGTGTGAGCACAAAATAGAATATCAGGGTTCAAATGCGGGCTTGGGAACTCTCCATCACTTGTTCGATCAGCAATTTGTGTTTAAAAAGGAAAATTATTCATTTCAGATTACTGTCGGGGTGGCCTAAAATCGGTATCAGTCAGACAGTGAGGGATTCTATCCTCTTTTCACTAGTGCTAGATCAAGGAGATTGTTTTCGGCGTCTAAGATGGAGCGCCACACCTACCATCAGCTCCTCACTTTACCGCACATATCCCTGTGCTACTCATACGCTGATTTGGCGAGGACCAGTATCGAACCCAGAACCTTGTGGTTCCTAGTCCGACGCTCTACCGACTGAGCTAAACCGGGACCTGCATCGAACTATTCTTCTTCTACCTATGAGTAAATAGTAGGGTGCAGTGGGTTCTTTAACCTTGGTTAGGTAACCAACCTAGGAGAAGGAAAACTCCGAATTCAAACCTATGTAAAGAAATTGACCATGTATCACATACTACTCGTGCATAAAAGTAAAGTAAAGTCGTCGGGGCGGCCTAAAGCCAGTATCAGCCAGTCAGCGAGGGGGTCTATCCCCTTTTCAATAGCGCTAGACCAAGGAGATTGTTTTTGGCGTCTGAGGTGGAGCGCCACACCTACCATCAGCTCCTTACTTTACCGCACAGACCCCTGTGCTACTCATACGCTGAGTTGGCGAGGACCGGTATCGAACTAGGACCTTATGGCTTCTAGCCGAACGCTCTACCGACTGGTAAATATATCAATAATGGAGATTCAGTCTTTATTTTCTGTAACCGAAACTACGCCACTGCTTACGATTCATTACCCAAAATCGTCAATACAGAGAATAAAGACTAACCTTGTTGAATAAATTTGAACTTATCTACGAGAAACTTGATTTTATTAGAAAGGAAACATTTATTTTATTTTGACAGGGAAGCTATTTTATTAAAAATATTTTTCAAAGATCTGTTTACATTTTTTTTACGAAAGAACGTTACAAAAGTCCCTTTACGTACTTTTGATAAAATCGAGATAGATTTTTTTTAAATATTTTTTATGATAAAATTAGAATATTCGTTCAATTTTAATAAGATTTTGTAGAATTGTAGAATCGGGTGTATTTATAAAAGCATTATCGTTTGTCGTAAAACAAAATAACACTGGAATAACAACATCCACAATAACCTCTTCCTAATCAAACCCATTTTGGGAGGCTGGAGACCAACTTTAAGGAAGTCTAGAAAGGAACAACTCATTGGTCCCGATTACGCATTGGTCATACAAGACTAACACACTCCTATATACTCAAACAAGAACAACAACCACAATGTGAAACATGTCAAACACCTTTGACAGTTAAACTTTTATTCATGGAATGCAGGTTTATTTGATCACATCAGAAACCGTTATTTTAAAGTAAACAATATGAAAGATCTGTTTGAAATTGTCAACATGGAAGATATTCTCTGTTTTTTGAGGGAAATAAAATTATACCATAGGATATAGACATGAAACAAATCATTACCATACAACATAATCCCCAATAATGCTAACACATTGTTAAAGTCAATTACTAAAAAGTATAAATATAAATACACGATATGTATAACTTCCTAACCGGTAGGCAGTGTTGTTGGTATTTTGTATGAAGAAATCTATTAATGTAGAAATCTAGAAATCTCGGAGGGAGTGTCAGGGGCTGAAATCCATCGGTGACTTCTAAGCACAATACGGCGTAGAAGTGCACTACGGTGTAGAAGTGTGTATGTGGCGATAGATAATGTTAGAAGTTGTCGGATAAGCGTGACGCATGAAGAGAGCGTAGGAAGCCCGTCAACCTCTACCAAGCTCTAGAGATGGTATTGGTGAACCGGCGAAGTATCATCGATAAGGTAGCTTATTCTCTGTAGATTAATTATGGTTATGCCTATAAAATCATCAACGTGAGCTCAGCTTCCAAAAAACAAGAGTGCGGATAATGTTTGAATCACCCTCGTATTTTTCTTTTAACCCCACTTTTATCCTCTCTCTCTCTCTCTCTCTCTCTCTCTCTCTCTCTCTCTCTCTCTCTCTCTCTCTCTCTCTCTCTCTCTCTCCTGAGCCAAATTTTCCCAGCCGGAAGGGGCAATGTCAACAATGATCTCAGGTGCTTTGGCATTGCCCCATCCAGTTGGGAAAATTTGACTCAGGGCCGCCTTCGGTGGCGGCAGAATCTCCGTAGAGGACTGTTCATATCAGAAGTCACCTGACACAACACCATGAAGCTAAGAGGTCTAGAAGAAAGCAGCGGTAACAAAGCACCGGCACATCAACATCTTCAGGGACAGCCTTCAAATGCGAAATCTGTGGTCGAGAATGTTTTTCAAACATTGGACTTCACAGGCGCTGTAACTTCAAGGGCACAAAAACTTTATTATAGTTTTCCTATGCTGAAATGCCAATACCAAGCTACAGGCAGGTATCTTCTCTATTATTTCCATGTCAACAGTGTAACTCAGTGATTAATTCTTAAACTGTCCATAAAAATTGTATAATAAAAAAAATAGATTAAATAAACGATTATTTGTCCTGTACAATGAAATATTTACAAATTTAAATTAGTAAAAATATAGATTTAACAAGAAAAAGAAAAAATTGATTCATTTGTTTACTTTTAGCAAGAAACGCCGAAAATGGCCGAGTAGAATTTTAACGCTATATTATAATGCTATTTGATTTTTGAATGTATTCGAAAATATGAATCAAATCTTCATTATTTTTGCTCAGAAAGCAAGGTCTAGTGATAGTGGATGTGTATATATATTTACTTACGAATTTCACCCCGGACATACATACAAATAACTGCCCTTTATATATGTATAGATAGATTTAGTGGAGAAAGTTGATACAAAATATTTGCCCACGAACTTTTCTCAATTCGACATTTTTTGCCATAATTGAATGTGAGTTTTCAATGTGTGTTGTTCATGAAATTTGCCTTGTGATATTTTAACTTCATATTTACGAGTTTCTTTCTACACAAATGTGCTTAGCTACTGCTATTATTAAATACCTCTATTATTAGAGGCAGGTATTT
>CM042177.1:15445713-15488213 GCA_023376005.1 Doryteuthis pealeii | reverse complement strand
ACAAAAAACAAAAGACACGCTGGGCATTGCTCGACGAACTCCAAAGTGAAGTTTTTCTGTTGGTTCTCACTCATGGACACACCAGTGTTGGTCAACCACCAAATACTTATATTTATCAGTTCTGTGAACATGCTGGATGCCGTGTAGAGGACCTGCAAAGAACGATGGCCGATTGAACGGATGGAGAGAGACAGAGAGACAGAGAGAGAGAGAGAGAGAGAGAAGAAAGAGAGAGAACCAATGGAATCCGTGTTATCAGCACAACTTCATGATGATGATCATGATCATGATCATGATGAATTTTTGCTATATTTTGTCATTTTTTTCTTTCTGACTGTCCTTGATTCGTCGGCTAATTCGTCCCACACAGATCGAATAATATTATTGATCTATCACTTAGCAGCCAACAGAGACGAGTTAGAAGATTGAAAATATCGATTTCCTTTCAAAAAAGAGAAAAAAATAATCTAATTTTTTATGGATTTTATCTATTCTACTTTTCCTTTAATTCATTTGCCGCCCCTACCACCTAACAGCCAGAAACCAATATATATTATATATATATATATATATATATATATATATATATATATATATTACGGTGGCGTAATGGTTATCGGGGGAAATGGTATCGGTGAGACGAGCTTAAATTAAAATCGAGGCTGTTTACGTTTCATTTCAAACTCATTTTAGAAGAGCAAAAGTCTACTACTTCTTCGAACTATAGGTAATTGATTCGTGTGACTAGTTTGCTAACCATTACACCTCGATGAGACAACTAGTGCAAGATGAATGCAAAAAACATCGACAAAAATGTAATATATATATATATATATATATATATCCCAATCATAGGTTGCCTTTCCGACGCAAGAGATGAACTCTCTTGCGTCGGAAAGGCAACCGTTTTTGAGAAGGGAAATCGGAGTTCAAGCCTTTTACCATACGTCATGGGTTAGCGTTACAAACTAAATCCTATTACTCTACGTGTCTTACAAGTGACGGCCTGAGTTCTAAAGTGTAATAACAAATGCTGATAGGATTGGGCTATATATATATATATAATTGTTATAATTTTTCAGCACTTTAAAAAAATTTGCATCAGAAAAGGTAGTGTGTGTATATATATATATATTTAGAGAATTATATATACATTCATATATACACGTTATTGTTACATTGTTACCCATTATGAGTAACAACAGCATTCAAATTGGCTAGTATTTACTGACCAGTTAACTGTGGCCCACTTGTGCGAGATGCACTTTCACCCCAAAATACAATGTCAGTTAATTATTCAAAGAAACTCTTTGAAAATCGATCAAAGAGAAACTTAGTAATTTTTGAAAGTGCATCTCGCACAAGTGGGCCACAGTTAACTGGTCAGTAAATACTAGCCAATTTGAATGCTGTTGTTACTCATAATGGGTAACAATGTAACAATAACGTGTATATATGAATGTATATATAATTCTCTAAATATATATATATATACACACACTACCTTTTCTGATGCATATATATATATATACATATATATATATTACATTTTTGTCGATGTTTTTTGCATTCATCTTGCACTAGTTGTCTCATCGAGGTGTAATGGTTATCAAACTAGTCACACGAATCAATTACTACTGAATATCGAGTTTGATCATTGCTTGATGCCCCATACTTGCGCCCTTGTGCCACATCCTAACCGTGGCGAACAGTTTGGGTAAATAACTATCTGCTGAATAGCGAGTTCGATCCTTATTGAATGACCTATAATTGTGACCTTGTGTCACATCCTACCCGTAGCAAACGGGTTTGGTAAATACCCACACTCAATTTGCACAGAGGCTCTCGATTGAATTATAAATCCACCAATCACCAGCTAAAACCTAAAATAGCATGATTTTATTATTTCTTGTGGAACATTATTGTTAGATCCAGACCTAATGAAATCTAGAGTTACTCCTCTTGATGTGAACCCGGAAGTAGGGTTTCTGCCATGACACTTTTGGATTGGGGTTCGTATTGGATGAATGTATGCACAGCACTTGTGAGCTAAGTTACTTTTGGGTAGAAGCATTCGCTACCCTCTGTTAAATAAAACCTTGTTAATTTCCAATAACCTGGTCTTGCATTTTCATTCAGGGCTACGTATTTTATATGTGTATAAAAACATAACTCTTATAAAATCAAAACTGATACTATTGTCTACACCCCTCTCTCATTTTTATAATATATATATGTTCTTCTAATCCAAACCAAACAATATTTTCTAATTTATACAATCGAAATTAATACTATTCCGTTTCATTTATTACCAAACTCACATTATTGAAACTTAAAATTGCATAAATATGTATCTTATCTATTAATAATGGAGATTCGCTTCCAGTTTTTGTCTGTAAGAAAAATTACGTCACTACTTACGTCACATTACCCCAAATCGTCATAACAGAATAAATACACTCAAAATTTGAACATGCAACATTAGAGAGTCTTCATTGTTTTTTAAAACAAGTTTTAATAAAAACATGACTGGTATTATACATCTATATATAGTTTGTTTTATTTCAATACATATTTAAAGTTTACATTTCAAATTGTTTTATTTTTTAATCCTTTAATGAATTTGATGATTTTACTTACTTAGGGTACAAACTCGCTGACATTGAATTTTTAACTCCAGCCCCTCAGGCAATATGTTTCAAAAATCTATTTTTACATCGCCCGGAGGGTGTTTTTTATTTTGTACTAGTTATTATAATAGAGATTGTGTATCTGTCCGTCTGTAACTGAAACTACGTCAACACCAACGTCACAATTCCCTTTCTTATTTACGTTATATTCTCAATAGTTACTAAATGATCATTATTTATTCATTAGCATCTTATTTATTAACAATGTCTCTAATAAAAGGTCTAGCTGAGATAGATTTGCCTCAAAATGACCCATATTATTGATATGTTTAAAATTTTGCGATGTGTTTTATATATCATTAAGAAATAAATGTTTATATAATATATTGTGTGAAAATTTTGCATACCGGTTTTGATGAAACCGAATTTAATAAGTAATTACTTAATATGAGATATTTCTAATAATATTGTATTATTCTCCAACGTATTAAAAGCGAACTTATTCATAATTTATATTGAAATCAGTTAGAATAAAGTAAAAATGATTAATTATTTTTGTGTTCATATTTAATTTCATTGTTGGTTTTGAAGGCTATGATAATGCAAGTGTAAAGAAAAATAAGGTAAGTATGGTGTTGTTTGTTAACCTCTAATTTATTCTTAATATTTCGAGATAAAATCTCTTTGGCAGAATATTTCTGAAACTGAAGCTGTTGTTAGTGACCGTCCATTTTGCTTTGTGTCTTATAAGACAAACAACATCTTAGTTACTTTATTTTTCTTTACACTTTCATTGTGATAGCCTTTAAAACCAACCAACAAACCAATATAAACACAATGCTTCAAGCAAATTATGAAACACTTTTAATTTAATTCGTATTACCAATTCAATATAGTATTTAATTCTATTAAAACTGAAATATGTACTAGTATACTTAAAAAATAAAAAATAAAATTGTGATACCCCTGTCACAAAGAATAATCAAATTGCTATATATATATATATATATATATATATATATATAATATATATATATTGGTAACAGAGCCATTGAAATTTTATTATTGGTTACAGAATTTAAAAGTTGTTTAGTATATTTCTTTTTGACTGCTGTATAAAAAGTCGTCGGGTTGGCCTAAAGTCAGTATCAGCCAGACAGCGAGGGAATCCATCCCCTTTCAACAAGCGCTAAACCAAGGAAATTATTTTTAGCATCTGATGTGGAGCGCCACACCTTCTATCAACTCCTCACTTTATCGCACAGATCCCTCTGCTACTCATACGCAGAGTTGGCGAGGGCCGGTATGGGACCCGGAACCTTGTATTTCCCAGGTGGAGGCTCTACCGACTGAGCTAAACCGGTCCTATTTTCAATATAGTCAACTTTTGTTATGAATAATACCAACTAATGTCCCTTCTGATTGCATATGTTCTGTAAAGTAAAGTCGTCGGGGTGGCCTAATGTCGGTATCACCCAGACAGCGAGAGAGTCTATTCCAATTTCACTAGCACTAGACCAAAGAGATTATTTTAGCGTCTGAGTCAGCTCATCACTTTACCGCACAGATCCCTGTGCTATTCATACGCTGGGTTGGCATGGGCCGGTATCGATCCTGGAACCTTGGTATTCCTAGCCGAACGCTCTGCCGACTGAGCTAAACCGGCTGTGTTCTGCTAAAAATCATAAAATCCTGCTATCTTTGGTTTGGAAGAAAATTACCTTTTTTATTGAAAGAAAATCGGTAAGGTGTTCTTATTTATAGGCAATATTGTAAAACCAACCATCTCATTTATATCAGATGATTCTAAGAATACAGTAGAGTCTCATCCGGATAATATTCACCTCAGTCGCGAGTTTAACTGGACAAAAATCATAGGTCAGATATCAATTGTATCATGAGATTTAGATTGCTAAAAAATACCCCGAGCCAATGATTGAGTCTAAAATGTCTCCCGGACAAAACTACTAGACAATATAACTTCTCGAATACAAATCAACTTGCATCGTCTGCTTTAATGAGTAACGTCTTTCACGCCGACACCTTTAACCAAGATTTGCGCTCATAAAAAAGAAAGGCATTTTAAATCCCGACTTCCCTAGTCAGATAAGCTGTAAGATTTGTGCAATACAATAGCCGTAATCTCAAGTGGACTTTGCGACTCCTGTCTTCTAAATAGTTGATATAACTCTATATAAGACAAATTTTGTTCCTGGGTAGTATTTGTTATTTCTTAATTGTTTATTCTGTAAAATTATAGAAAATGGTTATTAATCTTTCTCATACTTTGCTTGTCTATTCTAGATAACATTACGCAACAGGAAAAATTTGTTCCTGTGTAGTATGTGTTATTTCTTAATATTTTATGCTGTAAAAGTATAGAAAATGGTCATTACTTCGCGACTCCTGTCTTCTAAAAGTAGATATAACACTATGTAAGACACATTTTGTTTTAGTATAGTATGTGCTATTTCTTAATTGTTTATACTGTAAAAGTATAGAAAATGGCCATTGTTCTCTTCAAATTTGGCTTTTTTTCCCTTGGATAACATTATGTAATAGCCATCTGGTTCCTGGAGAAAATGTGTTATTTCTTAACTGTTTTTGTTATAAAAGTATAGAAAATCGCCATTATTACCTTCAAAATTCGCTTGTGGTTCCTGTGTTAAGTGCATGTGTTCACCTGGTCAGTGAATAGGGTAGCTGGTAGCTGGCAAGGAATTTGGGTCAAATTACTACTAGTAAACCTTAACTCTCTCTCTCTCTCTCTATATATATATATATATATATATATATATATATATATATATGTATGTATGTATATATATGTGTGTGTGTATGTGTGTGTGTGTGTGGTGTGTGTGTGTGTGTGTGTTGCTACTGATGTTATAAGGAAGGTATGAAAGGGTTAAAGTCAAAAAGGGGAATCCACTGTCCAGCCACGTGACCAAAAATGACTTGGGAGTAAGAAAAAGAATGTTCCGTCTCTTTTGCTGTGACCGCCACACCTAGCTAACACTGTATAATACACATTTTCTTCCTGGATAATATGAGTTATTTCTTAATTGCTTATGTTATAGAACGATGAAAAAAACTCTTATTCCTTTCAAACTTTGCTTTTCTGTTCTGGAAAATGAGACCGATTTTCTATAGGAGCTGCTTTAGCTCAGTCGGTAGACTCCCCGACCACGAATCACAAGGTTCCTGGTTCAATACCTGCCCTCGCCAACAGCGTATGAGTCGCACAGACTGGGTAATCAGATCTATGCGGTAAAGTAAGGAAGCTGATGGTAGATGTGGTGCTCCACTTCACCAATAACAATCTCCCTGGTCTAGCGCTAGCGAAAAGGGGATAGACTCCCTCGCTGCCGGCTAATACCGACAATAGGCTGCTCCACCAACTTTGTTAATGCTAAAATTGGCAAATTTGCACACTTTCATTTCTATCCAACATATGCATCAAAATGTATTTATCTTAAAGTTATACAAAAATGAACAAATATATTTAAAAGTGAGTAGATGTTTTGAGATTTGTGACAGTCATGTAAATCCCTTATATGTATCGGTACCTAAATATACTTTTTTCGGTTTTCGCCATACCCTACTTTGTGTTATAAGAATTAAATGTAGTTTTGGTTTTAGTGGCTAAAAACTGCTTCTTATAATACGTTATAAGGCTTCAGAGAAGTCTCTAACGTAGGTGATACCGGCAGATAGCAACAACAATAAAATAATCTAAATCACATCAGTATAACTGATGTATAGCCATGAAAGGTATTTTGATCCCAATTTGGTTTTCGATTTGAGACCATGAATTAATCGGGGCGCTCGCAGCAAAATGGTTATCGTCTGGAGGCGACCATTTTTCAAATCATCGATGAAGGCAGACTGAGCGCTTTAAACTTGGTAGGGTGATCGGTCTAGTAGGAATATTGTCAAACCAAATATTAGGATAACAACTGTATATCCATTAAAGCATTATGACATAATCATTGGTTGAAGAGTGTCATGTGATAAAGTGTGGAAGAGGAGGAGTGAGAGTTGAGAATAGGGAGGGAGTTTGAAACGAATTTGTGGCTGAGTGATACGTGGCTCTTACTCAAAGCAGTTTTGAATTGGGGGGAAATAAAAAAATCTAATGAGAAAAAACATGACACCTTGTGTTATTACTAAAAATCATAATTATATTCAATGTCTAATAAAATCCAACAAAGACGTACATAGAACAACAATACAGACTTTATTGTCTGAGCACATGGAACATGAAATATATAACAAGATACAAACAGTTAAGACGAAAGTCTTTACGAAGTAAGAAAGAGTTCTTAATGAATAGAAAAGTTCTTAATGAATAGAAAAGTAATTTTCTGTATAGGGCTACATACTCATATGGGTAGAATCCTATAATTGGGGGGGGGCAACTAATGGACAGAGACACATCTCGTCTAGTGGTGTCTTTGTGGAAACCAGACCAAAGAAAGACAGATAGCTTGCCAGGCTGAGTTTAAATAACCAGTTAGTTGTGCCACCTAGTGGAAGATAACCCTTTCCCACTCAACCTCATCCCCAAGGGGAAGACAATCGCTAGAATATCATAAGCGCCAAGTCTGAAGAGAAAAAATAGGTCTTTTACGTTTATTTTAGACATAAGCTACTGAGAGATAATATTTTCTACACAGCAACAAGGAAAAGCAAAAAAATATTGTTAGATAGTGTAATCGAATCAGGCCTTAAATATGATCCGGTAAGTCTGCAAATAGAGCTTGCCAAAATCCGGTCGAAAAATAAATTCAGTCTAATCACATTTTTTTAACCAATCAGATCCACTTGAACAATTTTTTTCGGTCTCGGAATCGACTTCTTGGCAGAAATCGACGCCAAAGAAAACAGTTTAAAATTATCTATTTCTTTGCGATTCTGGTTTTCTTTTGTTTGGTAAAGAACTTTGTAGAATTTCTCTTGAGGATGATGATGATGGTTTATTCTTCGGAAATGGTTGGCCAAAGACAATTCATCAGTATCATCAATCATTATGTTATTGTTTATTTTGAAACGAGTTACAAACATCTGTGACACTACTGTCTCGAGATCTGGGGAATGTGGAGTGCCCCTACATTACCATTACTCTCAGGACCAATACATATATATATATATATATATATATATATATATATATATATATATAAGGGTTTTATAATTTGTTTGTGGCATTGTGTTTATATTAGTTTGGTGGTTGGTTTTGAAGTCTATCACAATGCAAGTGTAAAGAAAAATACGATACCTATGGTGTTGTTTGTTAACCGGTGATTTATTTATAATATTTCGAGATAAAAATCTCATCTACAGAAGATCTCCGAAACTGGAGTTGGTGTTAGGGGCTTGTCTTACGTCTTCCAAACTCTGTGTGTGTGTTGGGGGTTCCTTATGTATATGTGTGTGTGTGTGTGTGTGTGTGTGTGTGTGTGTGTTCAACAGTTTCTGATTATCATTCCAGGAGACAATTTGGAACTCACATCTGCCTTCTTGGTAAAAGAGCATAAGGTTTATACATAAGGTTTTGGATACAATACTAAACTGTATCCGTTGGTGGGGCCCAACTATCAGAAAACTGATAGTAGAATTATCTTCCCCTGTCGCTAGGGGGCGATTCGCAAACATACGATGTTGGCGGCAAAATCAAACCTCATCACTTATCTGAAGGCTGTTGACCTGAATAGTCACATTAACAAGGGCTCCAGTCACCGCCCACTTAAAAGGGCAGTTAACCAGGCGAGTCGCTAAAAAAAGTACTCCCCAACACTTTTATTTATCGAACGAGATCCGACCAGGAGAGACGCATTTTTAACCACAGCGAGTAGAATCCCTTTCTAGCGCCACTTCACCAACGAACTGTTAATTTCACCTCTCGAGATAAGTCTCGTAGCAAATGCCAACAAATTTGCAGCAATTTTTGTATCTTTCCATTTGTGTTGTTTGTCTTTTTTCATCCGAAATAATTGCCGACCACCGGGAGATTTACGGGCTCCCTACGACCCCCGTAATTCCTCTAACCACTTCATGAGCGTTGTGGTGTGTGCATTATCCCTTTATTTTTATCAGGTTTGCTTCTGTTAGGGTACCATATGTTAGGGTACCATATATGGATCAAATAGACATTTAATTTTTTTATTTTCTAGATTATTCATATTCGATAGGAATATTTGATGCCATATAATTGTAAGTCATTTATATTAAGAAAGGTTACTTAAAGCTATAAGTGTATAGGTTGGTTAGATTTTACGGCATGTCAACCCTTGCGTTATTTTCTACCAACGACATTTATGTTTTATTTATTCTTGTTCGGCATTCAGATTCTTTTTAAAGTCATTTTAAAAACATTTTTCAAACTCATTTATTATCTAACAAATATATGCACCCTTCGGGTGCAAGTATTTAGGTTTTGATGTTATAAAATATTGTATCAAATTATAAACTATTTAGAAAATGATAAACTGGGGGGGGTATAATCAAAAAATAGAACAGCTTTAGATTTAACTCTTCTATCATTTTCTTTCACACCCGTCTTTCATTTTTCCTAATTTATCTATTTAGTTAGATTTTGAAGTATTTAATAAAATTACAGTTCTTTCGTCTTGTTTATGGATTTCTTTTAAGATTTATCCCCGAGATCTTTGCTCAGATTCGTTAAGAGAAAACCAAACAATTAGAAATCAATAATACTAAGCATATATTTATTAAAATCAAATTTTAAATATCAATATGCAAATTAGCCTTCTCGTTCACACTGTAAACAGCTATTTTGTTGTGTATATAAATACAATTACATGCTATTAGTAGGTGGATATGGTCAACAGTATTAATAAGGTATAACAATTTTATCAATAATTGAGGTTTAAATAAAAAATAAATTCATGGTAAATGTGACGTCAATAACTAAGGGAATTGTGACTTGAATAGTGATTTAGTTTTGGTTACAGACAGACAAACACACAATCTCCATTATAATAAGATTTGTCCTATAGATCGGACCTTAACTGATACTAATACTACGCATCAAAGCGAACCAGGAAGTAATGGCAATGGAGATTTGTAACTATCATGTAAATCTCTTATATATATCAGTCCCTAAATATAGTCTTCTATCAGGTTTTGCTATACGTTACTTTGTGTTACAAGAATTAAATATAGTTTTGGCTTTAGTGGCTAAAAACTGCTTCTTATAATACGTTATAAGGCTTCAGAGAAGTATTTAACGTAGGTGAACTTGTATATAATAAAATCCAACAAAGAAGTACATAGAACAAAAATACAGACTTTATTGTCTGAGCACATGGAACATGAAATATATAACAAGATACAAACAGTTAAGACGAAAGTCTTTACGAAGTAAGAAAGTTCTTAATGAATAGAAAAGTAATTTACTGTATATGACCCACGTGCTAGGATCTATAAAGGGCTACATACTCACATGGATACAAGCCTATAATTGGGGGGAAAGTCCCGCTCCCTATTTAATAGACAGAGATCCCAATCGTCTAGTGGTGTCTTTGTGGATGCCAGACCAAAGAGAGATTTCATTGTCTGAGTACATGGAATATGAAATATATAACAAGATACAAACAGTTGAGTACCATCTACACTCCCCATATCTGCGCTCAACAGTAAAAAAACAGATAATGAAATAAAACTTTGGAGTTTTATCTTTTTCATTCCGTTGTTCAAATTATCGTAAGAATTTTTCTTCTTAAAATAAAAATAGAAAGACTGATTAGTATAAATATTTAAGAGAGAATTTTTTTTTTTTTTTAGGGTAAACTTATTTAAAAAAGAAATTCTATTTCTCTGAATTTTTTTAGATAAAAAAAAATTTCAGTGTAAGTCTAACTCAGAAGCTGAATATTTATTTTTGAACTGTAGAATTATCATCTATGGCATGTCAACCCTTGTTGGGTATCTTATAAAGATAAAATCAAAACACCTCTGACTTTTATCAAACTATTGTATTCACCAAAGTGGACCTGGAAGTAATGGCAATGAAGGGGTTCTCCACACTCCCCAGAGCCCAAGTATCGGAACTTCATCATTAGATGCAGTTTAACGTCATACACTATAAGAATTTATATTTATACTTATTCATGATCTTTTTATCTTACTTATTTTGCGATTATTTTTCCATGTATCTTTTGAATAAGAATAACGGCCAATGAAACAAGGACTCGATTATATCTACTGAAATATTAGAATTAAAAAAACAAACAAACAAACAAAAGAAAAAGAAAAAAAATTCGATTTGAAAATATAAATCGAACGGAATATTTTCCTGTCATAGAAATATAAAGAAAGAAAAAAGAAAATCATTACATGTTTTAAATATGAAAGGCCGTTTGGACATAATTCAGAGAATAGAATTAAATTTGATTAGATTCAACCGGACAAAAACATTTCAAAATTTATTTATTTTCAGATCTCAAAAATTTGCGGTTGTCCAAAAATAGACTCCCGGGAGGAAAACATGTTTGGAGGTTTATTGAAAATGAAAATGTTTCTTTCAATTGGACTGGTTTATGGCATGACGGCCGATTGAGTTTTGGTCATCTTTTCTTAAGTGGAATTAAATTTAGGAAGGAGTATAGAAGAAATGGCGGGGAAAATATGGAGGAGGAAAAGAGTTAAAAGAAAGAAGAAAAGAAAAGAGTGGGGGAAAAAGATGAAACATTGGTGGATTGAAGAGGAAAATGTAACAAGATTGGCGGGATAATAGATAATGAGAGAGAGAGAGAGAGAGAGAGAGAGTAGGTAGCGTACAGAAGAAAGAGAAAGAAATAAAATAAAGCAGAGAGAAAGAAGAGAGAGTGTGTGAAAAACCGGAAAGGAATTTATGGTGATTTCGAGAGAGAGAGAGAGAGAGAGAGAGAAGAGAGAGAGAGAGAGAGAATGAGAAAGAAAGGGATGGCGTAAAGAAAAAAAAAGAGAAAAAGAATAAAATAAGCAGAGAGTGAGTGAAGTACGTAAAGGATTTTATGGTGATTTGAAGGAGAAATAGTAAAAAGAGAAATGAGAAGAGAGAGAGAGAGAGAGAGAGAGAGAGAGAGAGAAGAGAGAGAAGAGAGAGAGAAGAATAAAATAAAGCAGAGAGAATGAAGCGAGAATGAGTGAAGAACCAAAAAGAATTAATGGTGATTTGAGAGACAGAGACAGAGAGAGAGAGAGAGAGAGAGAGATATATATATATATATATATTATATATATATATATATATATTAATGCGATAGAAAGGGGTAAGGTAAAGAAAAAAGAAAAAGAATAAAATAGACAGAATGAAGAGAGAGTGAGTGAAGAAAGGGAAAATATTTTATGGTAACTTGAAGAAGACAGTGTGTGTGTGTGTGCGTGTATCTGTGTGTGTGTGTGTGCGTGAGAGAGAGAGAGAGGGGAGAGAGAAAGAGAAAGAGAGATAATTAGAGAGAAAGTGGGGAGCGTAAAGAAAAATGAGAAAGAGAATTGAATAAAGTAGAGAGAGAAAAGAGAGGGTGAGTGAAAAACCAGAAAGGAATTTATGGTTATTTGAAGATATATATATATATATATATATATCAGGAAAAAATAACGGAAGATTTAGCTTTTTAGCTTTATAGACTATTTGAGGCAATCTAGAGAAATTGTCTAGTAGCTCCCATCATCAGGATACAGAATTATCATTTTACATCTGATGATGGGAGTTACTAGACAATTTCTCTAGATTGCCTGAAATAGTCTATAATGCTAAAATTCTAAATCCTGATATATATATATATATTATATATATATATATATATATATATATATATATATATATATATATATATATATTATCATAAAGGTACACTTGCTCTATTAATGTATTGAGCACTTTATATTTGTTATATCGCTGTCTTATTATTTGAAACTTGCATCAACTAACCATTGTGACCATTTTCACCGGTAAGTCACTTTTTTCACAAATACCATATATATATATATATATATATATATATATATATGTGTGTGTGTGTGTATGTATGTGTGTGTGTAAGCATGTGTGTGTGTGTGTGTGTGTGTGTGTGTGAAGAATTAAAGCGTAAAATAATAAGGGAAAAGAGCCTTACGTTTTCTCGGTTGGTGTAAGAATATTTCAGATTTATAAAAAATATATTTCTTTATCTGAGATCGTGAATCAGATTTTCCACTTCGCAAGCCATTGATATTCTGTTTGATCCCATCACGTGCTTAGAAATGGAACAGTTTATCAGGATTCGTATCGTTTAGGTCAATTTTAAAAATTTTCAGCCAATAAAAACAAACAAATAACCTAAGAAAAAAAAAACAAAAAGAAAAAAGTAGAAAAGTAAAAACCGTAATGATAGTTATCTCCCTTGTTTTGTAAATTCTTTTCTCAGAAGAAAAAAATGTAGTCTATTGATATTTCAAACACTACTTACTCTCTCTCTCTCTCTCTCTCTCTCTCTATATATATATATATATATATATATATATATATATATATATATATGTTGAAAAGAGAAATAAAGGAAAGAAATTATTCAATGGATAGAATAGGATTTTAATTAATTTAACTTACACGTGTTTCGGTCAGGATTTTAACCATGTGTACATGTAATTCTATCTATTATTATTTTTAAATAACAAAATGAAATGAAATAATAATTATAGAAAAAATGTAGAAATGTTCCGCACACAAAGAAATATCGACCTTCCTCAGAGACTATTAATAGATAGAACAATGTACACATGGATAAACTGCAGACCGAAACACGTGTAAGTTAAATTAATTAGAATATCCTATTTTATCCATTCAATACTTTTTTCCCTTTATTTCTCTTTTCAACATACCATCGGATTCACTTCCATTTTCATTTTACACACACACACACACACACACAGACACACACACACACACACATATATATATATATATATATATATATATATTCCTTTATTTCTCTTTTCAACATACCATCGGATTCACTTCCATTTTCATTTTGCATATATATATATATATATATATATATATATATATGGGGGGGGAGAAAATGTAGAACAAACATGGAATGTTACAATGGATGGAAATTTATTAGTCGTAGTGTCGATGTTCGAACATTTCGGTTTATAAAGAAACCTTCTTCAGGACAATGAAACTAGTTAAGGGGGAAAAAAGGGATTTATGTAGTTAAAATATGATGGTTGTTTTGAATGCGTTGAGTTTGAAAAATGAGTAGAAATATTCGGCTAGGAATCACATGGATTTTAGTTCAATGCCGGCCCTCGTCAACTCAGCGTAGTGCAGGGATCTGAACTGTAAAGTGAGGAGCTGATGATAGGCGTTGCGCTCCACCTCAGATGCTAGAATAATCTACTTGGACTAGCGCTAGTGAAATGAGGATAGACTCCCTTGCTGTCTGGCTGATACCGACATTAGGCCGCTCCGACGACTTTACTTATATATATAAATGTTGGTTATGAACGAAAGGACAAACGCATAAACATGAAAACACACACTCGCGCATATATATATATACTAGCATATATATAATATATATATATATATATATATATATATATATATATATATATATATCTGCGTGCAATGAGCTGGAAGATAAAGAGGTTGGCTTTTTCAACAGAAATAAAGTTTATATAAAATGTATTTACGTACTATGTACAGATCGTTTGCATAATTTGTATACTACTTTGAACAATCACGGTTTAATAAATGATTATTGGATGTAATTGACTTCTAATATCAATGTTTTATTCTCAAACGTATTCAAAGTAATCTATAATTTTAAATCGAAATCAATTTAAATTGTATTGAAAATTTCAATGCTGAATAACGTGTCTTTTATGAGTTATGAGACGAAGTACTATGACATTCTGTTATATAGAGATTAGAATAAACTAATGAAACTGTATAAGACCGGATATCAAAAGATTACAATTATTTTAATTGAATTTTGAAATTTAATTTTAATTTTGAATTGATTTTATATAAACTTTTCTGTTGAATATGCAGAATAATTGTTTTCCCTCTCAAAAATTTCAGAGAAAGAGAGAGAGAGAGGGGGGGGAGAGAGTAAGAAAAAAGAAAGAAAAGAGTTAGTTATTATAGCTTGTATTAATAGTTTAGTTTGTTCTACAATTGCAGTTTGAAATTGAACAAAATAGAAAAAATTGATATATTGTTTCCAGTTTACATCAAATATGGGTTGAAATGTAAAATGAGGAAAACAGAATCTCGGATGACAGATAATGTCAATACAAATGTTAGATTTTTTTTATTTTCCTTCTGTTAGAGAGATTTTTTAAAACCAAATAATTAGAAATCAATAATCACATAAATAATCACATATTTATTACAATCAAATTTTTAATATCAATATGCAAATTAGCCTTCCCGTTCACGCTGTAAAACGCCATTTTGTTGTATATATAAATACAATTGCATGTTATTAGTATGTATATATGCCCAACATATCAAACTTCCGGGTTCGACCGGGGGTCAGTGAGCTTCGGCCGCTGGACCTTACAAGTTAATAGCGTCGATCCCAGGGGGCTATCCCCTTAGGCAATACCTGCCCAGCGCCTGAAGCGCCCCTTGAGGAGGAATACCGAAGGGATCGACGCAATTTTTATTCTTTCCCACCCATGAGCTTCAGCTTGTGGGTGGGCCCACATTAAAACGAGGCCTGGTGCCCAGCCCATACAAGTGGGGTATGAGGCAATTGTGAGTTGAGTAGTGACATAGTTTCGGTTACAACAGAAAAAAAACACTATCTCTATAATATATATATATATATATATATATATATATATATATGCTTAATTGAAGTCGTACCTAATTTTGAAAGTTAATTAATTAATAATTAATTGATTAGGCGGGCATACCTATTTAAATGTAAGGCTAAACAAATCGAGAAAAATCAATCTCTGTATGTACATTTTGGCCTATTAGGCCTAATCAGCAGAGCTATAGATAGAAAGGCTGATGAGGCCTAATAGGCCGAAATGTACATATAGAGATTGATTTTTCTCGGTTTGTTTAGCCTTACATTTAAATAGGTATGCCCGCCTAATTAATTAATTATTAATTAATTAACTTTCAAAATTAGGTACGACTTCAATTAAGCATATATTCTCCCAAAAATTGTCGGCTAAAAAAAGCCATATCATAAACACACCGCGTGTGTATTTACTTCTCATATATATATATATATATATATATATATATGTGTGTGTGTGTGTGTGTGTGTGTGTGTGTGTGTGTGTGTGTGTGTGTGTTAATCCCAACGCGTCTTCTGCTATCATCGCATGAAGTTTATTTCTTGATTGTTTACATTTCAAGTGTGAAAGTCTTATGAATGCCACATGATTGGCTTCACGTGTGAATGAAACCTGAACTTTAAAACTTAATGATTTAAACATTCAACTTCCAACATGATTATGAATAGTTTCCAATGTAAATATACAAAACAGTTATTGAGTGTGACCTGATTAATAAACAATAGATTTCAATTTGGCCTTTAGATATAAAAAAAGGTTTCGTAAATCTTGGTGTTCTTCCTGCCACATACATACATTCATACTTACATACATTCACATACATACATTGACCCCCTTTCCGAATCTATTTCATTCTTTCTTTTTTCTTTCTGATCTCTGTGCGACCCCCAGCATGATCTTGGTGGATTACGTGACTCGATGTACGCACCCCGCCTCCACCCTTTCCTGCGCTTTTGGACAATTCCGCAGTTCTTTCCACAACACCGGTGACAACACGCGTACTCTCCAATCCTCTCCGATACTCAATACTTTTTTTACAGTAACGTCCGCGAGTTTGTGAGAACTTTGAATTTTCACCCCTTTTTATCATATTGTGAAATTGCTTTTTGGATTCCATATTCATCAATATATATATATATATATATATATATATCGTTCATATTGAATCTGTTGTCTTCAGTTTTCCCTTTTTTTTTTCGTTGTCTGCCAGACATTCGTATACAAGAGAAGGCAGAATATCTGGAAAACACTGAGATAGATATGAATAAACAAAAATAAAATTACTAAAGAATAATTAAAAGGCTTCACTGAAACGGAAATAAAATGAAAGTACAATTGGTCACCAGACCTTATAAAGCAGGGGTCGATAGAGATTGGGGGTCAATTGGCTATGCAGTGTCTCGGTGAAGGGCCATGGTATTAAATATAATGCAAATAAATTTTCTCGGACTCAAACGGAATCAAGGAAGCTGTCTTTTTTTTTATTTTTTTTTTAAAGAAATCTTTGCCTCCGGTATTTAATGGGTTAGCCTGAATCGAACTACTGTATTTCTATTCGATACTAATGGGATAGTTAGAGCTGTTAAGTTGTCAGCCGGACGAAAACAACTCGAGGGACGGATGTGGGCCTCGGGCCAGGGGTTGCTGACCTCTGTAATAGAGGTAGGTTATTTTTAGATCAGAGGAACCTGATTTTAAGAACCTTCAGCCTTGAGGGAGTTTGCAGCCTTCTAAACCACTATGTGTGACTTTAAAATCGGGCAGACGTTAGTATACGATATGGAAATGCTTTTAGATAAAAATCAATCTAAAAACATATTTCTTCTAATTGCTTCTATGAGGAAGATGTCTCGGTAAGATGGATTATCCCTTTTCCTTTCCTTTGTTCTTCTTCTTTGGTTATGGGGGAATCCCCATGGTTTAGTGGCTCACATACTGGACTACGACATTGTAATATGTGAGTGATAGTATCTGTTAGGATCCCATCTATGGGTTACATAGATCCGTTTCAAATTTAGTAGTAGTTGATAAGTAGTAGATAAGAATACCATATATATATATATATATATATATATATATATATATATATATATAAACTTCGATAATATAAAACTCCCGGTTTTATACTCTGTGATTACTTTTGCATGGAGAAAAAATATATATAAAAAAAGAAAAGAGCAAATTATCTACACCTCCTGAAAATAATGAGATGGTATTAAAAAATGACCAAAAGAAAAAAAAATACTGTAAGTGTTGCCTAATTTAAATATACCAAGGTGCTCAATACAAGAAGTAGAGCTAACAAATAATTAAGTAAGCCTAATGAATCAAAGAATATCTACCTAGGTTACTCTTAACGGATCATCAAAATAATTCTGACTCAGTATTATCCTGCTGATTCGTTAGGAGAAACCTATATATATATATATATATATATATATATATATATATATATATATATATATATATATATATATATATATATTGCAGTTACTGCTAAATCCACCAAGCAAACAAGTATTATTATATTATTTACTTCTGAATTTGTTCCTAAAAACCGATTCAAAAGTGCTCAATATAAAGAGATAAATATACGTTTAAAATCGAATGGTTTAAAAACTAACATAAAATTTTATCGTATATATATATATATATATATATATATATATATATATATATATATATGAGAAGTAAATACACAGCGATGTGTTTTATGATATATTTTTTTTAGCCGACAATTTTTGGGAGAATATGTGCTTAATTGAAGTCGTACCTAATTTTGAAAGTTAATTAATTAATAAGTATGCCCGCCTAATTAATTAATTATTAATTAATTAACTTTCAAAATTAGGTACGACTTCAATTAAACACATATTTTCCCAAATATATATATATATTTCATACAACTGTGTACAAACAAAAGATTTTTAAAGACAAGAATAATAAAACCAATCAAAATAAAAGTCATCAAAAAGATTAACTTTTTAATATTTTGAAGTATTATACATGAAATAATTTAGGACATTTTGCGAACCTCTGTGTGGACTTGTTGTTAATAAACTAATATATTAAACCTGGCAATTTTGTAACACTAATCTTCACCGGGTTCCTCAAATGTATGGCTCCGCCGCAAAACTGAGATATGCTTAGTTTCCCTTGTGTGGGGAATCCTTTCAAAGTATCCAATTAATTATCCACCCCATCCTATCACTGGACTTCTGGAAGGTAATTCAAGGACAGTTTAAGATGGGTATCCCGCAAAAATCAAGACTTTCAAGGGCAGTACCAAAAAGCCTTAATTTGAATATTCACTTTAAAAAATCCCCACTATTTTCCCATAGCTGGGGAAAGAAGAGAAGGATTGATGCCTTTCCAAGGGTATTAGCTCAAAGTGAAACGCAAACAGCCTAGTTCAGAATTTGAACTCGGGTTGCAGATTTCATTTTCTATAACGATAACCCTTACGCTAATTTCGCCTCCCCATTTGATTCATCCATTTTTGCTATTGTATGGCGTTTGATAACCCATAATACACCACATAGAGCATTTGCTAAGCTTATATCAGTCTGATCGCAAATCTATACATTTGAGACACCCAGTGCAGATTGAATTCAATTAAATCTATTAACTACTAATAAAACCGCACCTGGTAAATGTTCGGTATGTTTACAATTTTAAGTTTAAGCCTTTCATTAATAACTTAATCCAAATTTAATTGATATATACTTGAAATAAATGAAAAACTTAACTAATCATTTGATGACACTTTAAATTGTTTTTATTTTATTTATTAGAAAGTATATTTTGTTCAAAAGTGGAGGTGTGCAATTTTAATTAATATTCTAAGCCATACTTGAAGGTTTAGAAGGATACCCACAACCTCAAGTGTGAAGGGTCCTAAAAGAAAGTTCCTTTGATCCAAACAAAAGTCCCAACTTGTAACCAATCGTACTAGAATTTTTTTCATTTTAATGTATGTGTCTCGATTCTATATATTAAGCACTGTAGAAATAGTTGAATTTGACTTTTTAAAATTTGCATATATATATATATATATATGTATATATATATATATATATATATATTTTATTATTATTATTATTATTATTATTATTATTATACTAAGGCTGAGCGAATCAACTTTTGTTTCCTAAAGGCGTTTTTACTGTTTAGTTTAATGACACGAAAATTATACTAAATTATTCCTTACTTTTAGGATTGTACTATGTTTGAAAAGATTCCGTTTTAATTGGTTCTAATTTGTCGTAATTTGCAATTAAGTCAAAAACTGACCAATCTCTTACATTACTTTCAGCCTATCACTTTCTTTCCCTCCATGTATCTCTTGATTACATCCTCGTTATATAATGTTAGTTTCAATGGAGAGTAGAGAGACCGGATAATTTGAAATATATTTCTTTGTTAAATTTACAACCAGCAACCTGTAGCTTAAATTAGGTTAATCATTCCCTTTCTTAGAAAGCTTAAAATGATTTTAATGTTTCGTGCGGCCGTATTTATTTATTCTTATTTTATATTATTCACTTTGCTAACTCACTTTTCCCTAATCTCAATTATCTACTCAGATCTGAATGGGTGACCCAACGTGTCATGTTTTGTCTAATATATATATATATATATATATATATATATGTGTGTGTGTGTGTGTGTGTGTGTGTGAGAGAGAGAGAGAGAGAGAGAGAGAGAGAGAGAGGGTGTGTGTGTGTGTCGTATCCTACTCTATACACACAATAGCATAAAAATTGTTTTACATATTTACTAAGCTTAGTACTCAGGCTATCGAAGCACATAACCTAGCAGTGATGCCACACGGCTAATATTATTTCAGACTATGTTAAAGCCAGTACACCTCACACGTGAAGGTGGCCAATGAAAATTGAACCCACTAGTCGTGATTGTTTTTAGAATAGCTTAATGACTCCATGGCCCTAGACGTCCCCAGCTAATATCGAACCCACAAGTAATTGTTTCTAGACTATCTTTATAACCATAACTGCATAGACCTAGACTTTCTTAGACTAAGCACGAACACTATGGGGTTTGATTCAAGACTAGTTTTCTGACAATTACTCCATAGTCCTAGCCGCCCCTAGTTAAGATCGAACCCACTAGCCGTGATTGTTTCTTGGTTAGTGTTGTACCGGCCGTTCCTACAGTGGAGAATATACACCGGTTCTCACTATAAATAGTGAGACACCGAGTGAAAAGGTTGTACTGTTACCGTTTAACGGCAAGCTAGCCGTTCCTGTACCATTATTGTAAATACACTTGTCTCATTTTACCCTACCTCGACTTGACTTCTTTTTTTACTGTTGAATTAACATCACAACAGTTAGTTTACTGACAATTCCTCCATAGTCCTAGATGTAACCTGCTAATATCGAACCCACTATTCATGATTGGTTCTAGACTGGTCTACTAACCACTACTCTATAAACCTAGACGTCTCCTACTAAGTTCGAACTCACTAATCATAAATACTTTTAGACTAGCTTTTATGCAACTACTCCATGGCTCTAGACGTCCCCAACTAAAATTGAATACACTAGTAATTGTTTCTATACTAGCTTACAGACCAATACTTCATTTCCTCAAATATTTATTCAGCTTATCTTAAAGTGGTATGAGGACAGAACCATAGTGCCTCCACTGTAGATAGAACTCACTATATTCCTTTTGACGATCAACTTACTACCCCTTACTCCACAGCAAGGCGGCCCATTAGTAGCTTTATATCAACATTATATTTTTTTTTTATCATTTTTTCCCTTTTCCTTTCTCTATTTCTTGTCTTTGCCCCTACCGGGAAAGCCATTAGGCTAAACAATTTGATTTATGGTGTAATCCTAGATTTTATTGTTACAAAACCGTTGTTTCGATGCTGGCCAGCGAAAGCGACGCAGATAGATTAGTTATTCGCGCCAAAAGAACGCAACATTTAGTCGCCATCTTGTTCAAACATTCTTATCTGCTGGCTTGTTGGCCTGTTAATACTGCCCGCCGGATATGACCTGCTTACATTAGATGTCCGCCATATTGTTTTCCTTTTTTTTATGAGTCAGGTATAATGGCTGGACAGATATGGTGATATGTAATTGTATAAGGTTGGTGTAACTTCGGTGCATCCGCTATTGTCTGTCTACAGCCGTTTATGCTCATAAGGAGTTGTATTCTTCACCCCCTCCCCTTTCCTCCCTCCCTCCCTCCTCTCTCTCTCTCTCTCTCTCTCTCTCTCTCTCTCTCTCTCTCTCTCTCTCTTTAGGATTAGCTTAGTCAATAGACCACTCGCCTTGGAAACGCATTGTACCAGGTTCGATACTGGTCCCCAGAAACAGTGCATGAGTATTATAGATTGGGTAATCTGGTCTGTGTGGTAAATTGGGGAGCTGACGATAGGTGTAGCGTTCTTCCTCAGAAAAATTATTTTCCCTGATCTAGTGCTAGTTAAAGGGGAATAGACTCCCTCCCTTCCTGGCTGATACCGACAATTTTATATGTACACACACACACACACATGCACACATACATACACACACACACACATATTTATATCCATATTATTTTGTATTTAAAATAATACTAGATAGGATACAATGTATACAAGGACAAACTCTTGGTCGAAACATGTGTCGGCATTTCAATAAATATTTTTTATCCATTTTATCCATATGACATTTTGGCGAAATAAACATCACTCGTGTTATAAACGTGTGTTTTTTCAATTTTTCACTATATTACATACTGTTGGATTCACTTACATTTTCTCTTCATGTATATATATATATACATACACACACACACACACACATATATATATACATATATATATATATATATTATATATATAATTTGATTGAAGAGTTTTCTATGCCAGATGTGACGTTTATTAAATACTTTCGTATCTTGATCTATGAATAAATTCATAAATGCATGAGGGCTTAGAATATGCCGACTGCATTTCTGCAGTAAGATCCTGTTCTCCCACCCACCCACATACCAGAAAAAATTGGTGCATTTTATATGACATTAAACAACATCCGGTGTTGAGAATATGACGAGTGTAGAATCAATGTATTGTTTTTTTTCTAAATATCCGTAATGGTAATACCTTTTAGGGTCTCATCAATGGCTCAATTAGATATGTTACAGACAATGATTTTGAACTATATTAATACATAATTAATTAATACATTGTGCAATGGTTATCATCGTATGAAATCCTCAGTACCCTACGTTCAAATCTTGATCGGGGCTGTTTGCATTTCAAACCAAGTTAAGCGTCTCATCATGGTGTAATATTTAACAAGCTAGTCTCACAGTTACTTTACTACTGAATAGTGAGTTCAATCCTTGCTGGTTACCCCCTATTTGCTACCTAGCGTTGGGATAGGTATACATCCCACTATTCTCCCTCCAGCTATGAGTAGAGGGCAGGACAGACCGGGCCCTTTAAATTTGGTTTGGCAACCAGTCTAGAAAAAGGAAAACTCTGAATTCAAACCTGTTAAATTCCACTTAAAAATTGACCTTGTGTCATCCTGTATATGCAGAGGGTTTAAATAAATACATAAATAATTAGTATACTGCTCTACTATTACCCACAACTAGTTGGATGTATACCATTCACAAGGGTATTAGCGCTATTAGATATAATTAACTTCGTCCAAGATTTGAACTTGGTTCGTCGTTGTCCTACTGTGATAATCATTACACATCTGCGCCTCTGTGAGTTTTATACTAAGTATACTAATAATTATTTAAAGTAATAATGTTGTCCTAGGTATGACACTAAACAGTATTCGGTGGTAAGTCTCTAGTTCTGGAGCTTTGAGAATATGCAGACGTATCTTTGCTGACATTATTTCCAAGTCCACTCTGACCCGGAGTGGTTGTATCGGGCAATATCATTCATTGTCAGTATAGCCTCGCCGGATCAGATCCAACGGATGGCAAGTCTAATAATGTGTATGGCTTATTAAAATGATCGGTTTTCAAGTTTCTCCTTAATAAGGAATTGTAAATATTGCTCAGTATTGAATTATAAGATTATCATACATTGAGCTCTCCTGAGATCTTTTAAGAATCTTCCTATATGTCTATATGAATGAAAATATTTTTTCATAAACACACTGAATATATATTGAAGGAGTATAATTTATATATATTATATAATATATATATATATATATGTGTGTGTGTGTGTGTGTGTGTGTGTGTGAGAGAGAGGAGAGAGAGAGAAAGAGAGAAAGAATGTCCTAAACAGAATCATTCCACTACTCTAAGTCATCTGGTGTATCGGATATATATAATATATTATATATATGTATATATATATATATATATGTGTGTGTGTGTGTGTGTGTGTGTGTGTGTGTTTATTAAGAGCGTGACTTAACGGAGAATATAAAATATCGAGTTAGTCGTAACTTCGACGGTCGATAAAATAATTAACTGAATAAGTCGGGGTTATAATGAATACAAGAGTATTCAATACGTTTGTAGAGCAGCTTTATTAAAAAGCCTATCTGATTATACCCTTTTTATTGTATATATATATATATATATATATATATATATATATATATAAAACCAAAGGTTAAATATTATGCATATAATATTCCGTAACTAGTTATATATAGATATAATATCCCGTAACATGTTAACCATTTGATGATTTGCAAGTACGCATGAAACTGTAATTACGGGATATTATATCAGTAATATTTAACGGTTGATTAACATCTTCTCTGCTATTTTAGCATTGAGCGTCTTTATATGCTAATACTTTTCACATTCTTTTTCATTATATTATATTATATTATATATAATATATATATATATATATATATATATATATATATAGATGTGAGTTTATCCAAAACTTGGTTGTAAGGGATGATTCTATATGTGATTTCTAAGACACACTGTATTATTATTGTATGATCCCGTATGTATAAATACAGTGAATCTTTAAATCACTAAAGAGAGCTCAATGTATAATAAACTTTTTAGATTATATACAGAGCAATATTTATCTTTGAAAGGAAGGAAAAACTCAACACCGTTATTCCATAATAAATGTATTTATTATATATATTATATATTATCTATCTATCTATCTATCTATCTATCTATCTATCTATCTATCTATCTATATATTATATATATATATATATATATATATATATATATATATATATATATATATATATATATATATATATAACGCACTCATTAAAAGCAGATAAAAAGAGAAATCAAGAGGCTGTAAATTTTACTTATTGACAGATGGCCAACAACCCCTTCCCCACTAAATCACCCCCCCCCACTAAATAACCCCTCCCCCAACCCGCAGTCCAACCCCTAAACATATATATTGGCGACATTAATTACCTTTTTTACTCATTCTACTTTCAATTAACTCAGCTGCTTCGAGGTGAAAATTTCAAGTAACAATTTCGCGTCTAATGCTTTGCGTAATTATCTCTACATAAACGGAAATCGTTAAACAATTGAATTTCTATTCAAACATTTTTTCTTCTTTAATATCAAAAGGAAAGAGAAGAAGAAAAAAAAGAACTCGATTTTCCATGCATGGATGAATTCTAAAGTGAAGTGGGAAAAAAAAGGAAAAGAAAAAGAAATGTTTGAATTTTCGAGGCGAATGGCGGGGGCGGTCGGGTGGTCACACATACCTACACAAGAAAAGAAAAAAAGACCAGTATATGTACGAAGTATATCCGGAAATGATCCAGACTTTCATTATTAACAAAATAATAAGCTACCTAATACAACGGCGCCATAGTCCTCTTCACTGTGTTTATTCCATCGGCAACTCGCACACTTTTTCTTCCCTTTTTTTGTAAACCTTAAAACGGATTAACCTCTTAGAGGAAAAAATCAAATTCAAATAATACCCGTTTAAGACCTATAGACAGATAGATAGATACAAGGACACACACACACACACACACACACACATACACACGCATACGCACTTAGATATATATGTCTGTGTAGGGAAAGAAGTTTATCTCAGTATAACTAAGAAATGACATCGACTTAATTAAGTATAAGGTAGGGTCCTGATGAGATCATTGAGATCGAAACCATGATAGACCCTTAACTCTTTTACACTATTACTATTAGTATATATAATATATATATATATATATATATATATATATATATATATATATATATATATGATGGACTCTCCCGTCGATTTCAACGTATGAGTTTCCGACTACCTCTTTCATTTAACCTTGTGTGTTAATCGCAGGTGACATTTCAGCCCTGCCAATGATTTGCAAAGAAGTCCACAGATGGAACAAGAGTGTGGATTATTAGAATGTATTGCTGGGACACTAGCCAATGCTCTAGTCCTTTCTCTAGCTTGACGCAGCTCGGTGATGCTGCAATTTCTTGATACCATTGTAACACAATATATATATATATATATATATATATATAGTAAGTTATTCACAGACGTTCTTCAGAGTTTCACGCCTCTTCAGTGTGGCTAGACACCACAACTACAATTTAAATCACCCCTAGAGAGTTCGACCGAATTTTTGGAGCATATATATATATATATATATATATATATTGTTGGCAACCTTCCGTCTATTTTAGACGATGGCATAGTTTGTTTTTTTTTGTTTTTTTGTTTATTGTTTATTAGTGTTTATTTCTGTTTTTTTTGTCTTTTTGTTTTGTTGTCTTTGTTGTTTTGTTGTCTTTTTTGTTTTGTTGTTTTTTCTGTTTTGTTTTGCTGGTTTTTGTTTTGTTTTTTCACTTACTTACAGCCACGCGAGTGGCGGGAACAGACCGATCCTCGAATGGCAGTCTCTGGTGCAATGGGTGCAAACAAAAGGATATATATATATATATATATATATATATATATATATATATCGTGTTTTTGTGTATTTAACCGCCCTTTTGCAGAGGCAGGTTATGTTGACAAGGCGGTTAATATCACCACCAAAAAAGAGAATGGAATAGCGTGACTGGAGTTCGAACTCACTTATTACGATATCGTAGTTCAGCACGGTAACCACAACGTGAAAGTGTTTGTATATGACACTTGCAAATCACACACACAAAAAAAGGAATTAACTTCAAAATATTTTTGTTTATCTTTAATGTTATAACTTTAATATGAATAATAATTGTAATTTTGATTTATGTGTTGTTTTATTCTGATCTTATAAAAATGAAAATGGGAAAAGATGTCCTTTTTATGTAGAAAATAGCTTACTCGGGGTTAAGAATACGCTGAATCTATATCTATCTATCTATCTATCACACCACAGACACACAATAATCAAATAGTGGTTTTTATATTCAATCTCTCTCCCCCTCTCTCTCTCTCTCCCCTCTCTCTCTCTCTCTCTCTCTCTCTATATATATATATATATATATATATATATATATATGTGTGTGTGTGTGTGTGTGTGTGTGTGAGAATGGAAAGGGAATTGAATCCGACAATATGAGGAAAAAATGAGTAAAGAAAAGAAATGTAGATGGATAAAAATGAATTTTAATCGATATAACTTTTAATCGATATCACTTACACATGTGTTTCGGTCCGTTTATCAAAATATATATATATATATATATATATATATATATATATATATATATATATATACCCCTCCGACACACATATAATAGTCAAACAGCGGTTTGGGGATTTTTATCAGTTTTAAATGATTAGTATTGAGTAAAAAACATGAAACCATATAACTATACAAACAATTAGTATCATTATTAAATAAGATTATTAGTATTGGATAGGAGTTAAATAGAATTATTAGAATTGGATATGTAGGATTACATGTATTACTAATCGACAGTTCTATTGTTTTGCGCTGACACAAAAAATAATTATCTCTCTAGTCTGCAAATGGTCGCTAGGTGGTGTGGTCAAAGAAGTATATAAGAGCGCCAAAGTCAATTTTCTCTTTCGATCTCGATAAACGCCTTGAAATAAACGTCTACAAAAAGGTGGTTTAGTAGCTAATACCACTTCTGATAGTGAGTTCGGAGGCCTCAGAAATGCCACCGATACATAACAAATACAGACTTTATTGTCTGAGCAACATTCAACATACAATACAAAAGAACTAGGATGAAAGTCCTAAGAGAAAAAGAAACCTTGAAGAGCGAAGATTTAACCGTAGGGATGAAAGTTCCAAATTAAAACGTTGACACTTCGTAGGAAAACCATTTCCATGAGATGACATGGGAGCACAAAAAGGCACGCATGTTACACGGCTATTCAAAAGCTGACGAGCCAAAAACTACTATGAAGATGTTGGCCTATAGTGAAGGCCAATAGTTAGAGGAAGAGCCCCCCAAGTCCTAATAAACAGAGACACGACTTGTCTAGTGCATATCTGGAGATCCCAGATCGAAGAGGGTTAGTTTTCCCAGGACTGTTTAAATAGACAGGTTGCAACGCCCTCTAGTGGCAAACCCTGATAGCAAGGGAAGATAACCTTTTGTTAATCTCTATCTCATCCAAACAAGGAAGATAATCGCTACACACCCAACAACCTCATGTCGCATGGCATACGATAGCATGTCCCAAACATGTAACTTTTTATTCAAAATATCTATTTCTCTTATATATATATATATATAATATATATATAGAGAGAGAGAGAGAGAGAGAGAGAGAGAGAGAGAGAGAGAGAAAGGTAGACAAACACGGAATGTTATGGAAACTGGATGTTTATTGTCGACGATGCAACGTTTCGGTCTCTTATTAGACCATATTCATGATCTGTTTCAGAATTTTGAGAATGTCCATCATTGAAGCGAGTACTGTATCCAGGTTCTGACTATGGTCTAATAAGAGACCAAAACGTTGCATCGTCAACAATAAACATCCAGTTTCCATAACATCCCGTGTTTGTCTACCTTTCTCCACATACTGTCAGATTACCTCCTCACATTTCTCCCACATATATATATATATATATATATATATATATATATATATCAATTCCTCTACACGAGAATGGTGTGACACAAGGTTATTTTCGTAAGCGGAATTTAACAGGTTTGAATTCAACGTTTTCCTTTTTTTTTTCTTAAAGAAATTGATGAAAGTTTCAAGGTCCCTTGAAAAAAGAAAATTTTCAACTTAAATATGAGAGAGCAGTTTGAGAATACGAACATGGATGACATTTTTTCCTTCTTGAGAGAAATAAAAATATACCGAAAATTTTGAATTAGATATAAAATAAATCCAGGAAACTATCTACAACAATACACCTGTAAAGGACACTTGAATACAAACTTTTATTTCACACTCTAATAGTTTTAGCATTGAATAACGCATATCGTTCATATGCCATTAAACAAACCAAACTAGTTCTCTGAATTCTTTAGATGAGGCTTGATAATTAGAATTATTTGGATTATTCGGACTATTGTCTTCATCTTCATTGTTATCTGAACCACGTTTCGGCCGATGTGCCCTCCGGCCTTCTACAGGTATTTCTTGTCGGGCTCGGGAATATACTCGGACTCGGGAACCTTTTCGAACTCGGCAACCTTCTTTTCGAACTTGGGAACCTTCTTGTCGTAATCGGGAGCCTTCACGGAAATTTGAACCTAACCCTTTATTCAGTCCACTGGACATTCCGCTAACCATAGCTAGGGTACGGGTGTTAAGCTGTGTTAATTATTATTCTGTTACTGTTTCCCCTGACCAGTATTGAAACTGCAGCCTAGAGATAACTGTCTCTTAGAACTGCCTTAACCCAACGCCTTTAGCCACTACACCATGTATAATTGGACACATAGAAATGCCTGAAGAAGGTCGGAGGCTACATTGGTCGAAACGTTGTACAGATAACAATGAAGATGAGGACAATAGTTCGAATAATCCAAATAATACTAAACCAAACTAAACATAACATTTTTCTTTATATTTCTTTGTCCTTTTTCTTCTTTTTCATTTCTTCTTTTTCTTTTTTCCTTCTTTTGTCCGTTGTCCCCACTTAACCCGAACAATGAAAGAACTTAATGGCAAAGCCCATTAATCTATGAAAGGCAATAATCGCCAAAATTCTTCAAAGGGTTTCAAACCTATAGAATTTTGTAACACCAAGGACCATTTTTGTTCTACCATTTTGTTCTTCTTCTTCTTCTTCTTCTTCTTCTTCTTCTTCTTCTTCTTCTTCTTCTTCTCCATCCACTACCACCACCACTACCACTTTCTTCTTTTTTTTCTTCTTGATTCAATCAACACAGACTTCTGCTTGCCGCTGTCTTAGCAATTTTCTTTCATCGTTAATTTACATGACTTCGATATAAGACGGAACAATGGTTCGTTGCCCAATTCACAATTTCAACGACTTAATTAATTTCCTCGGATTAGATAGAATTCCAAAACTATGTCCTTTGACCTTTTCTACAGAGTAGTGATGTTGATTCTTACTAAGTTGATTGTTTTGTTTTACGGCATATCAACCCTTTCGGGTCATTTAATACCAAATCAAGTCACTTTGGTTTTAATCCTCACTAAGTTGGTTGGTTGGTTTTATTTTGACTTCCTATTTTAACTAAATAGTTAAATTAGGAAAACTTAGCAATGAAAGACGGGAGTGATAGAAGAGTACGTTTCTGTTATTCTATCATAACCCCCTCTGTTTTAACTATTTTTCTCTGCATTCTTATTTAGTTTAATTAGCCTTTATAATTTAATATATTTTATTACATTAAAACTTAAATACTTGCACCCGATGGATGCATATATTTGCTAGTACCTATAGCAATTTAAAGCCTAGGTATGATCAAGAAAGGTACAAACAAGCACATTAACAAGATTTCTAGTCGCCCCTATTTACAAGAAATAAAAAAGAATAATAAAATAATAAAAATGTAAAGCTGCTCATCTACTCAAGTGAGTGTCCTCAATGTAAAGAAAATATAAACATGTTAAGTATCACTTAGCATTAGAATTTGTGTAAACAAAATGTGTAATATTCACAAGCTTCCCTTACCGCTGGTCTTGGTTAATGACCCTCTTTAAGCGATTGTACTAAACCAAATGCAAACAAAGACACATATTACGAACATGAGCCATGCAACTGCAACTGAATACGATGAAGCTACTCAACAGATATGCTTATCTAAACTGATAAAGAAATTAAGGCCAACAGACATACAAGTGTGAGTCAAAAGTTTTGCAATATTTTGATAACATGTTAGTTTGAGGTACTTGGTCGGGTTAGCTCAGTCAGTAGAGCGTTCAGCTAGAAACCACAAGGTTCCTAGTTCGATACCGGCGTATGAGTTGCACAGGGATCTGTACGGTAAAGTAAGGAGCTGATGGTAGGTGTGGCGCTCCACCTCAGATGCAAACACAATCTTCTTGGTCTAGCGCTAGTGAAAATGGGATAGACTCCCTCGCTGATTGGCTGATACCGACTTTATGCCACCCCGACGACTTTACTTTACTTATATTACATGATTGAAGCAGTTGAAGGCGTGATAGGTATCGACTGTGGTTTGTAGCATGTATTTACCCAACCCTTCCACACAAGCAGGATGTGTCACAAGGTTGAGTTTTAAGCGGAGTTTTCAGATTTTAATTCAGAATTGTTCCTTCTTCTATCATACCAATTTTAGAGACCAATCTACCCTACTATTTACCCATACCTAGAGGGTTTGGTTTGTTTTTGTTTTTTGTTGTTTTTACGGCATATCAACCTCAATGGGTCATTTAATGCTGACAAGTTTTGAAATAAATTTATTCTTAATGCATAATCAATTTTTATAAACTCGTGTTTTTCTATTTAACCCATAGATTGGATACTAACAGGTACTACCACTCCGGGTAAGAGTGGACCCGGGAGCAATGGTGATGAAGGGGTGCTCCACATTCCCCAGATCTCCAGAACTGGAACCTCACTATCAGATAGAGTTTAACGCCATTCTCAGGATGTGAAGGCCCTCAGGCACTGCCGTCTAGCACTCATATGATAATAATGGTTGAGGCTTGCCATAAGGACAATAAGGTAAGAGTAATCATAAAGATGCATAGCTGAAGGGAGAATAGTCGTATGAATACCTTTTCCAATGGTATTAGCACAATGGGAGAATAGTTGTATGAATATCTTTTTCATGGGTATTATCGCAATGTAAAATGAAAACAAGCCTTGTCTAGGAATTGAACTCGGTTCACCGTGTCCCTTTTCTTCGATGATAACTATATTACCCCAAATAGTTCCTGTGGTTGGATTGACACGTTAAGCATTGATTCACTCCGTATGTGATTTAAAAGTTGCATTGATGAACGTGCAACGTAATCTAATTCGGGAACTTATGCTTTATGATATTGAACTGGCTTCATAACATTTCGGAAACAACCAAAACATTTGTTGTGCAAAAGGTAAAGGTGCCGTTAATCACAGTACAGTAAGCAGAAATTTCGCTTGGTTTATAAGAAGGTCGAAGATCAGGCAATGTCAAGTAGGTCTAAAGCCGTGAATTCTGTGGCCGTGCTTCAAGTCATAGAGCAAATCCGTGTTCGGAAAATATCGTGTGAGCTCACAATTTCATAGTCCAGTGTGGTTCTTTACCTTCACGATCTCAGCAAAACATCTGGAACTGCCTCACATTACCAAATAATTGCAAAACCTTTGATTCACCATCGTACTTGGTGAAATCAATGCCTAAAATAATGAAGGCGATCATAAAGACTCGAGGAGAAGCAACTAAGTATTAATTATTTTTTTGTCAATTAATTCCATAGTTTTTTCATCGGCACTGGATAAATCTCTGCATGGTTTAGAAAAGAAATATACCATCAATTAAATAATTTAATCTAATTTGTTTAAGGAATATTTTATGAAGCAAAAATATTCAGCTATTAAATCAAAATATTTTGTGTCATAGCTGTTATTAGTTTATTTACTGCTAAAGATAAACATAATATTCTAAAATGTTTGAGATCACCTAATTCCGACAGAAGACCGGACATAGGATTAATCAACATAAAAAAGGAGTACTAGTTATTTTGTGGATTTTACCGGACAATAGAGTGACAATGAAATAAAGGGGGAAAATAGACAAATATTTGGACCTTGCCAGTGAACCAAAAAACCTGTGAAATATGAGGGTGACGGTGATTCAAATTGTGGTTGGTGCCTTTAAAATGGTCCCAAATTTTAGAAAAAAAAAACTGGAGGAATTGGAAATCAGAGGAAGAATCGAGACCATCCAGACCACAGCAGCTAGAATACTCTGGAGAGTCCTGAAGACCTGGAGAGAATTATGCCTTATGAGTTGAACTCCAGTGAAATGCTTGCGTGAAAAATTTTCTAGGAGTGATATAATAATAATTATTGCTGGAAGCAATTGCAGAGATTCACATTTGTGACACCGAATAGAACACAGGAACTTTGGAAGAGTAATTGTTAGCCTGTCCGTCAAGGGTTTGGGGCCCTTCTGGCAAACAGAGCAAGGAATGACTCGGGAATATCTCTTCCTGTTATTATGAAGACCAGATTAATTGATTAACATGTTAATTAAGTTGTAAGTTAGCTTTCTTCCAGTCTGTCCGAAAAACAAAACAAAATATAGTCAAACAATTTAAGATTGTGCTCTTTAATCCTTTGGAAGGCAACCAGTCTAGGAGAAGGACAAACTAAATTCAAAACCGAGAAGTGTAGAGATTTAACCTTTAACCTTTAAAACTTATTTGCCACTAAAAATGCAGTCCATCCTGTTCCCGGGACTTAGAATACGCTGACTGTATCCCCTGAAGAGGGTTAAGACTCTTGAAAAAAGAGTGTCCTGGGTATGACACCAAATTGAGGCTCCAGTTCTGGAACACCGGGTAGCGAGTACTCACTTCTTCATGGATTCTACTCCCAGGCCCACTATAACCCAGTGTAATAGTGCCTAATTATTTGTATAAGATAGGAATACTTGATAGCATATAACCGTGTGCACATTATTTCTATAAATTAGGAATATTTGATATAACTTTGTGCAAACAATTAATCATAGACAAGTGCAATTTAACATTGAATCTATAGATATAATTTGATTTTACAAATAAATCAAATCCAGGGAGTGTGGATTACCCCTTCATTGCCATTACTCCCAGGTTCACTCTAAGCCGAAATGGGAGTACCCGTCATAGTTGTATCGAGAGTACAGAGTCGTCTAAAAACTATTCACATTTGACACGACCTTGTGCAAAAAACAAACGCAAGAAAAAATTAGACCAGAAAATGTAAATGTGAATGCTATCACCATAACCTCCGCCAAATGACCTGCAATTAAAATCAATTAATAAATCCTTCTGATAAAAACAGGGGTTAGCATCAACATCGACAGTGTGACAAAATAATTAGATCCTGGTATCTTTGGTTTAGAAATTAATTTTAATGAGCAAGAATATGCGTAAGTATTTAAGTTTTCATGTAATGAAATATATTAAATTAGAAAGACTAAGGAAATTAAATAAGAACGCATATAAAAAGTTTACACTTATTTTAATTACACTTTAATTGGTTGCTATATAAAATAATTCATAGGATTGATTTTGTTATAGGTGATATAACCTATTTACATAATGGAATAATCCTACTACTACTACAAGTAGCAAAGACAATTGTAGCTTGAAGAACAAGCGTCGCGATTCAGTTCTAGACTGTATTGTCGAATGTAACTTCACTTTCCTTCTGTAAATTCTACTTTCTTTGTTCAATACAACTTGTATCAACTTTCACCAGTCATTTGTCTTTATTTGTGACCCTTAATAACCCCCACAACAGATTTTAATACGTTGGAAAATAAAACAATGATATTAGAGATCCATAATACCAAGTAATTATTTATTAAACCCGGTTTTGTTCAAACCAGTATGAAAATTAACCACACCATATATCAAATAAACCTTTATTTATTATTGATATATAAGACACATTGCAGGATTTTAAGCGCACTAATAACAGGGGTGGTTTGGTGCAAATCTAACTTAGATTTTTACAGAGAGCTTGTTAATAAATAATATTTATTCTGTATATGAATGATTTTGACTATAAATTAAGTATTCATAGATAAACTTATACAATTCCTGAGAGTATGATGACGTAAGCAATGGCATAGTTTCGGTTATAGACAGACAGACACCGAATCTTCATTATAATAAAGATATATAAATAATATATATATAAATTAATTATAACATTGGTGTTCATATTTTTGGGTGATACTGTATGTAGAACCGTGTGTAGAAGGGGTAGGTGATCTAGACTCAACAATTGGAGGTATTGTCCTGAAAAATGAAATATCATTTTTGTCAGCGTCGAGGCGCACCCTACTGTCACAAACCCCTCCCCCTATTTTGACTTGTAATGATTTTTTAAAAAAGAATAAAAAAAAAATGTAAGATTTTTAAAAGCGTGAAGGCTTATCTACGGGGATTATTTTGAGAAAAAAAAAACACTAACAATAAAACCACAAATATCCATTTATTTATTTTGAAAAGTTAATTAAAAAATTCCTGAATAACTTGTATTTGGTCTTCGTAAAAAAAGGACAGACATTTTTTTTTTTTAAAGAGACACCAAGGAAAGTTTTTTGTCTAAACACACACACACACACACACACACACACATATATATATATATATATATATATTATTATGATAAATTCTACAAATTTTAAAGTGTGATAAATAAAAGAAGGAAAAAAACTAACACACTATGTTACATATTAATTGGATCCCTATTACTTTTTAAGGTAGTATAGAGATCCTTATGGCAATCAGTACAGCTGATGGCCTTGAGAGTGAGTGACAATGCTTGACCTCACTCTCACCTTGCTTTCTGGGGATAGAATCGTGAGAACGGAACCCCGATAGAAAGCCCGCTTCCGGTTTAAGGTGGGCAACTGAGTAATTCAGTTGCAGTAGACAGAGTTGCAGTTAGTCAGTTGCAGAGTTAGAAGCTAGCAAGATGTGACTCTCAGCGCGCAGTTGTCTGGCCTGGGTTCCGGAATAAACTAACATCCAAAGTAAATCGAAGTCTTGTTGTTATTACTAAAGCTAACAATGACACAAGGCTTCTGATAAGAAATGATCCCCAGCAGAACCAGACACGGAATCCCCAGATAAGAAAGACCAGACGAGACCTGTAGAAGATATACCAGACCATTAGAAGATAGAAGACTAGACAGAGAAGAAAAGAAAAGGCACTACGTAACAACTACAGCCAACAATTCCCTGATGATGACCGATGAAACGATTAAAAGCGCTAGGGTATAGAGAGTATGGGACACTTTCTATACTAGCTGGATTTCGAATTAAGAAAAATAACTAGACGAATAGAAAAAATTAAGATAAACATCAGGAAAAAGAAATATTCCATGGTTTTAACAGTACTTGCCTAGATAATAACTTGCTGCCAAAATACACACACACACTATATATATAGATATATATGGAGGCGTGGGCTAGTGGTTAGAGTCGTGGAAAATGGACTCGTCGATTCGAGTTTAAATCCTAGACGAAGCTGTTGGCATTTCACATAGCGCTAATGCCCTTGGGAAAGGTATGAATCCATATATTCTCCCTCCAGCTATGGGTTAAATAGTAGGGCAGACTGGGCCCTTCAGCCTTGGTAGGTAACCAGTCTAGGAGAGGGACAATTGAATTCAAAATTCCTGAGGTCGGTCGTTGATTGGGTTTGTGGCAACCCTTGATGCACCAATTCTTTTCTATCGACTGTGCCAAAAAGTGTGGATGGTCCAACACAAGCCTTCACCACTATAAACAAATCACTGTGTGTGTGAAGCCTCATGCGTCGAAAATCGACGAGAGAGTCCATAATATATATATATATATATATATATATATATAGGGTGGCGTAGACATAAATCAACGACACTTGGTAACTGTCAGTTTCTCGCTTATGCGATATCACTGATATTGATCACTATTTATAATTTATTTTTCCTATAAACAGAAAATGAACCCAGTTTCATGTCTTTAAAGAAAGAAATTTACTTTTCAGTGTTTACATGCAATTATGCAATGATTTAAGTCAAAATGAATTCAAAATAATTAAAATTTCAATTAAAACAAATTTATATTTTCTTTTCATCAAAGCGAGCACCTATTGCTGCATCCTTTCCAGTAACTTGTTAGTGGAAGTGATTCCCAAGTAGTGTGTAAATTTGTAAACCATAATTTCTTATTCATCGACAGTTCATTTCAAATTTTATGATTAATTTTCTCCAAGACTAGTTCACTCGGGCAAAGATCTGATTTGGTTTGGTTTGGTTTGGTTTGTTTTACGGCGTATCAACCTCGGTGGGTCATGCCGACAAAGTTTTGAAATAAATTCATTCTTAATGCATAATACAATTTTGTTTATAAACTCATGTTTTTTCATTCAACCCATAGCTGGGACGCTAACTGGTACTACCACTCCAGGTCAGAGTGGACCAGGGAACAATGGTGATGAAGGGGTGCTCCACATTCCCCAGACCTCCAGAAATGGAACCTCACCATCAGATAGAGTTTAACGTCATTCCCAGGACATGTAGACCCGCAGCCACGGCCTTCTAGCACTCATATGATAGGAAGGATTGGGGGTTGCCATAAGGGCAATAGGGTTCGGGCAATCATATAGGTGTTAGGGCTTGACGTGACCAGCCGATTGATCGGAGGGGGCTCTCCGACCGCCCGTCTAGCCCAAGAAAAGTCTAAAGTGGAGTATTGTAAGTCATGGACTGCTCAACCACCTGGGTTCTATCCTTAAGCATCACGGGTCAACACCCACGGCTAACAGGTGGCCCGATTGGGGGAGTCTTACACCTCTGCAGAGGTGCAGTCGGTACATTCTAACGCCACAGCCGACAGGGCGGGGAAAGATCTGGGTACTTAAGCGGTCAAGTTATGATTTGCAACATTCCCTTATATTTTGATTTTAGATCATTTGAAAACTGTTCGGTGTTTTGTCAAAAGCCAAAATTTTGTCCAATAATTCGACAACCAGAAGTAATTACATACAGTCTTGAAACAAAATGAATATGATTGTTACAGACGAGCACATGCCTCAGCTATATAACTTTCAGTGGACATGTTTCACCTTTGTATAATGGAATTACAATTTTCGAGTCACTCCCCTGATGTCTTTTGAATCTTTTTTGACATTCATCACCAGATTTCTCATAGCCGAAGTCTCTCTTTGTCCAATCTCTTGATTTCCTTTCTTTACATTGTATGGATGGTGAGAATTGAAATTGAGGTACTGTCCTGTGAAGGTAGGCTTACGATACACGGATGTACTGAATCCTTGCTCTGTGCGAGTCATTAAAATATCTAGGAAGGACAATTTGTTGTCTTATTCTTTCTCCATCGTGAACTGTATAGTCCAAAAAGGTTCCCGAGTCCGACAAGAAATACCTGAAGAAGGCGGGAGGGCATATCGGCTGAAACATTGTACACATAACAATGAAGATGACGACAATAGTCCGAATAATGCAGATAATAGTAATCAAGCCTCATCTGAAACATTCAGAGAGAAAAGAAGTATTCTTTTAACTGTCACAACAAATATTGGATTTCTCTGATTTTTTTTCGATGTGGCTTGATAATTTGATAATTGGAATTATAATCTTATATTACCATTTTTTGTTCAATTATTCAACAAATTATTATTTGTTCAAAGTTTCCTGATGGTTCCCGATTATGACAAGAAGATTCCCGATTACGACAAGAAGTTTCCTGATTTCGAAAAGAAGGTTACCGGGTTCGAGAAGGCTCCCGAGTCCGACAAGAAATACCGAAGAAGGCCGGAGGGAACATCGGCCGAAACGTTGTACGGATAACAATAAAGATGAGGGAAATAGACTGAATAACCCAAATAATACTAGATATTGGATATTGATCGTAGAATTAAATTAAACAGTCCAGAAGCCCTTTTTCTTTTCTTCTTTTGCTACACGCAATTATTTCTCTATCCTGCGCAGTATATATCACTTCCCAGATCTTTTACAGTCAGAATTTGAACCGACTTCTGCATGTCATTGCAGGCAACAATGCACCCCATTTTTTATATCTATAATTTTCTAGCAATCTGACGCTTGAAATATCCTTCTATAGAAATCATTTTCATTTGGATTCTTTTTTCAATACTAATCTGTTTAGTTTTTGGCATTTTAACAGTTTATAAAAAATAATTTCACTTAGAATTAATCTGAATTGAATCTCTACAAAGAAGTGAAAGGGAAACATTTGTAAAAAAAAACGCTCTTCAGGTCAGAAAAGATAAGAGGTAGGTCAGAAAAGTTCCAGAATGATCGCATTCTCCGATGTGAGGGACATCGTCTATTGCGAGTCCTGGCCACAGGGCCAGGCGATCAAACACCATGTCTACTGTGGCATTTGCTTCGGTCAGTACGCGAGAAAAGGCAAGAGATGTGTCAGGACAACTCGTCGGTGCTTCACCATGAGTATACGAGAGTTCCTGGCCCAGAAGAACAGCACTGTGCTGGAGCAACCTCCCTACTCGCCCGACCTGGCTCCATGTGATTTTTTCATTTTCCCCAAGCTCAAGGAGGTCATCGAGGGAACTCGTTTTGAGAATGTGCACGACATCAAAAAGGCCGTGATGACAGAGCTAGGGAGAATCCCGGGAGAATCCTTCCAGACGTGTATGCAAGCGAGGCAGTGAAGGATTGGAAAGTGCATTAGACTTCAGGAGGATTACTTTGAAGGGGATAACTTGTAGTTTGTAGTTGAAATAATTTTTTGTGACACCAGTCCTGGAACTTTTCTGACATACTTCGTAACAAAACTCCCGAAGCTTATGCAAATAAATTTTTAATGCTTGTAAAAGAATTTGGTTGAATTTTATATAAGGTTTTGCATATACACTGATGTATTCATTTATCCAAATATGCAAAACTAGCCTATTTTTGAACTCAGAGAAAAACTCCAGAGAGCTCCTAACTGTCGGTCATATATATATATATATATATATATATATTAGGTGTATCTATTTTACTTGACATGAGGCCAAAATGTGCCACAAGATTTGTTTAATGTAGAGTGTTGTGCAGGAAGTTAGCTTCCCATGAGGCGAATGCAAAAATTCTCAAATTCCGTCAGCATTTCTCTTCAGGGGTGCCTCAGGCACCGGGCAATAAATACAAATCTTAACCCTTTTAGGCATGTGTTCAGATGCTGCCTGGGGCACGTCCTCCCCAAACTCAGCTGATTTTTTTTCTCCACTCAAGATATATATATATATATATATATATATATATATATATATATATACATATATATTGAAATATGTTGAAAATAAAGGGTGATATATATATATATATATATATATATATATATATATATATATATATAATATATATATATATATATCGTCGTTGGGGCGGCCTAAAGTCGGTATCAGCCAGTCAGTGAGGGAGTCTATTCCCTTTTCAATAGCGCTAGACCAAGGAGATTGTTTTAGCATCTGAGGTGGAGCGCCACACCTACCATCAGCTCCTTACTTTACCGCACAGATCCCTGTGCTACTCATACGCTGAGTTGGCGAGGACCGGTATCGAACTAGGAACCTTGTGGTTTCTAGCCGAACGCTCTACCGACTGAGCTAACCATCACCCTTTATTTTCAACAATTGCAACCTAACAAATCCAAGAAAAGATAAGGTAGTTAGGATCGGAGGACAAAAGGAAATACATAAATAAGATGCAAGTTAAGGCTCTAACCGCATCAATGTGTATGTGGCAATCCCACAGTGTAACAACAAACCAACAAAGTCTGGTGATATCGTTAGATACTGCTGAAGTGCTTTGGGTTAGTGATAATGATGCTTCGCTCCCGAAACTACGCCTGGGCCAGAGTCATCATCTGATGAGGCTTTGTTGAATGCAATGCTAATATTTAAAAAGCAATTAAACATCAACACTTGAAAAAGGGTAATTTTCAGCCCAGCAATATTCAAAGTGCAGAAGTTCCAACATGTAGTTTATGTAAAGAATATGTCTCCAGGGCTGGCCTGGTGAGTCATCTGAGAAAACACAAGGATACAGAGTCAAATGTTACTGACACTCAACTATGAGAAGAAGAAAAAAACAGGAAATGGTCTTACGAGTTGACAGCCAACATTTAAACAGCAGTCGTTGTACGAAGTTATCTATATTTCTATCTATAAATCTAAAGTTTTTCTAATAAATCTTATCTAGATAGATATGATATATTAGAAATCGATAGGATATATTACATGTGATATATAAGAAATAGATATATATTGATATATTAGATAATCTACCATACCTATCAATCTAAAGCTTTTTTTACTATTGTATGGAATTTATTTAGTTATGTTTTATATTTTTAAATCACAATTAATTGTGGGTAATTAAGTAATTTGGCTACGAAACTACTTCATTAACCATTACATCATGAAAGGACTATGCATAACTTAGATTTGGCACAAGGCCAGAAGTATTGGGGCACCTAGTGGAATCGAACTCACAACTAATAAGTAATTGTTCAGCAATTCATTACACCACAAGATGCTTTAAAATAGTAAGTACAAGGTGTCATAAAAGTATCGAGATTGAAGCTGTATTTACCATGATAGAAATGAACAATGAATGGAACGTTAATTTTTTTTCAGAATACAAGGGTGTCATAAAAGTGCCGAGTTTGGAGCTGTATTTACCATGATAGAAATGAACAATGAATGGAACATTACATTTTTTTCAGAATACAATATGTGTCAAAAACTACAAAAAAATCTCGATACTTTTTGACACACCTTGTACTGCTTACATTTGGCCCAACGCCTGAAATATGGAGCACCTAGTGAGAATGGAACTCACTACTGAGTGGTAATTTAAACTAGCATATGGACTTGGCAAAGGCAACACATATGGGGCGCCTGGTTAGGATCGAACTCACTAGTCAGTAGTAATTGATCTTCAATACTGACTAGGTAACTATTCCATTAAGTGTCCCCAGAGGGATAAACTGTTAACCCCCCCCCCAAAAAAAAGGAAGAAAAGATTACATATGCGTGAGTACGACGGATTCTGAGGACTTCATAAACGGTGTAAAATGGGGAAAACAAAAATCGACAGAGAGAGAAACAAATGGCTAAAAAAGAAACAAAATGTCCTCTTTGAGCTGGCCCCTCTTCCTCACCCCCAAGTAACAAGCCTTAGCGTAACATAACAAACACGAAGAGCCCCAGGATAAATTTTAAAAAGAAAAAAAACATAAACAAAGAAATATGTTTCGGAGTATGTAATTATTTCGAAATAAATTTCCGTTTGCCTGCAAAGACAATCAGTCTATTGGGAAATTCATGAAATTCTAAGGCCAGCACGAATAATAAAACATCAGATAATATATATATATATATATATATATATATATATTATATATATATATATATATAAAACACAAACAAACATATACGCATACATATATATATATATATATATATATATATATATATATATATGTGTGTGTGTGTGTGTGTGTGTGTGTGTGTGTAAATGGTTTACAAGGATAAAGTTTGTTTTCCTAAAGGTTTCTGACTGAGAATTTTATGAGAGAAGAGTTATCCCCCTTTTTTCTTTTCTTTGCGTTTTTCTCCTTCCTTTCTTCTTCTTCTTCTTCTTCTTCTTCTTCTTCTTCTTCTTCTTCTTCTTCTTGCTGACTTAGCTACATTCTTCATTCAGTTCCTGCTTCCCTATCCCTCCGTACATGTATATTTGTCCCACCCTCTCTCCCTACCTCTCCCTCTCTTCCTCTTTGTCTGTCTGCATGTCTGTCTCTACCCCCCCTCTCTCTCTCTCTCTCTCTCTCTCTCTCTCTGTATATATATTATATATATTATATATATATATATATAATATCACTCTTAATATGGCTGAATTTAAAAAATTCTTAAAAATCTTTGATTCCATTAATTTTTTCTTTTCTTTCATCATTCTCTTTTCATCTCTCTCTCT
>CM042177.1:15428213-15438213 GCA_023376005.1 Doryteuthis pealeii | reverse complement strand
ACATGGACTTAAGTAACGGATATATATATATATATATATATTATATATATATATATATATAAGAGAGAGAGAGAGAGAGAGAGAGAGTAACGAAAAGTACATGAATCTTGAAATTCAGGGGCAGTATTGACATTATGATCATTTAGATTTTAATTAGGGTCTTCTTAATAATAATAATAATAATAATAATAATATATATTATATATTATATATATATATATATAATATATATATAATATATATATATATAATATTGTTAGCATTAAGAACACCTTATTTGAAATCAAAATGATTATGATGTTAATACTGCCCCTGATTTTCAGATCATGTACGGTAGATTATTCGATTATCTGGTGGATATATATATATATATATATATATATATGATGTTTGTTATGTGATTGCTGACAGATCTGTTTCGACCAAAACGATAAGTTGGTCTTCATCAAAGAGCGACATAGACGAGAAGAAAATATCCGTTAAAAAGACTGTTTACAAAACGAACGCTGAAATTATATATACTATACTATTTTGTACCCACTTTACATTTTTTATATATTTTACAATTTTTTACAATAAACTCTTTTGAGTTTACCATGAACTATAATGCTTCTGATTTTTTTTTTTATTAAAAATAAAATTTATTTTATTTTTTAAAACAGAACATGCATTTTTCAAAAAAATTTAGTGGTTGATTCAGCGTTCGTTTGTAACATCTTTTTAACGGATATTTTCTTCTCGTCTATGTCGCTCTTTGATGAAGACCAACTTAATCGTTTTGGTCGAAACAGGCCTGTCAGCAATCACATAACAAACATCATATTTTTTCAAATTTATATTTCATATATATATATAATATATTATAATATATATAATATATATATATATCAACCCCTCCGTACAAATAGTATCGTGATACAAGGTCAATTTGTTAAAACAGGGTCTGGTCCACGGCGTTGCCTATTTTTGGTATCACCCAGATGCAAGAGAAGTCTTCCCTTTTTTCACAAATCATAGACCATGGAGATGTTTTAGCGTCTGAGCGGAGTGCCACACCAACCCTCAGCTCCCCACTTCATCCTGTGCAACTCTATGGCACTTTGGCGAGGACCGGTATTGAACCCATGTCGTTCCGAACCCGGGATGCTTACCAATGAGCTAACCGAATTCCTGAGTTTTCTTTGTCCTAGATTGGTTGGATAACAAGGTTAAAGAGCCCCAGTGTTTTTTTTCATTTATCTATAGTTTAGGGAAAATAGATTTATACCTTTCCAAAGGGTATTAACGCTATGTGAAATGAAAAACAGCCTCGTCCAGGATTAGAAATCGTCCCGCCGTTTCCAGTTCTCGATGACGGTACCGCTTGTCTTTAAGACAATATATGAATGAGGATAAGCTGCTTTGAAACCAATGGGTAATAAACGCAATTAATTGTATAAGTAATACCTTAAATAAATACATCTCTTACAGCCGTAATCGAGCACTGTATTTTCCTTTTTTCTAATAGAAAATACCTATATATATATATATATATATATATATAAATATATATGCATGTTGAATTAAACAAAAGACACATCTCATGTTTAACGAATTTTATTTGTGATCTTTTCAATTTTTTCTGGTCAACTTTTTATATTTGGGTGGAATTCGTGGATTAGTCCACCAAAGTTCATGTCCCGAGTATTTTCGACACTTCGAAGTGCCATCATCAGGGGTGATTGTTCCAGTTTTTCAAATTATATTAATGGATTGGAAACTGAAAGGAGGAAAATTGATGAGAAAGGTGCTATAGGCATTTTAAAATGTGTGTACTGCATTGGAAATTAATTTCGTCCATATATATATATATATTATATATATATATATATATATATATATATATATAATTGTTAATATTAAGAAGACCCAATTTAAAATCTAAATGAATATACAATACTGACCTGAGATTCATGTATGGTGGATTGTACGATTATCAGATAGACAACATATATAATATAGTATATTATATATATAATATATATATATGTGTGTGTGTGTGTGTGTGTGTGTGTGTGTGTGTGTGTGAGAGAGAGAGAGAGAGAGAGAGAGAGTTTGAGTGGGTGAAAGATAGAGAGAGAAAGGTAAGTGGTAATTATAAAGAAAAAGATCAAGAAAGAATCAGGGATGGGGTCAAAAGATTCTGTACCGGACATGCATACCGAAAAGGGTGGTTTTTCTTAAGGACAAATTATTATATCTCAAAGGTACCTGGTACCTCTATAAGGTGAGGTCATTTCTAAATAGGTAACCAAGCGAGTACCCGGTACCATTAACATTTTTGTAATTTAGCCATTTTACTTCTTTTAGACGTAATAAATTAAAATTATTCTGATTAATTATTATTCTCATAACTCCATTGCAATGAAATACATTTAAAAGAATTGAAATAATCTATCATAAATCATTTTAGTTATCATGTTGATACATAAATGATGTATATATATCTACAGTAGATGATAAATGTTTGCTTAGATAATAGGTACCAGGTACTTTTAAACTATCACAAATTTTCCTTAAGGGATCCCACCATTTTGGCATACATCCCGGATACCTAAAACTTTGAAACACCTCTAGAAGAAGAAGAAAGAAGAAGAAGAAGAAGAAGAAGAAGAAGAAGAAATGGGAATAGAGAAGAAGAAGAAAGAAGAAGAAGAAGAAGAAGAAGAAAAGAATGATGATGATGATGATGATGATGATCCTGTTTATAATTACTGATGTGATGGAAGAAACTGAGACTGCATGACGATAAGAGACGCCAACTGGTCGTCTCTTTCCGGGAAACGAGCGAAAGAACATCCATTTTTTGTTTTCTTCACGGGCCAACGAAAATAGTTCCGCATTTGATCTGACCGTGCTCTTCCGTAGACAGCCATCTTGATTTTTTCTTCTCTTCTCAAACTTTTCAAAAACATTCTTCCTTTTACTAATCCTGGCACGGGAAATACGCGGAAAGTTCGATTTTTGTTAAAAATATATACTACTACTACTACTACTACTAATACTACTACTAATAATATAAATCACTACTACTACTAAATACTAATATTACCACTACTACTAATCCTAATACTAATACTAATACATTTACTACCACTACTATCCTAATACTACTACTAATACTACTACTACTACCAAGGGCCGGTGCTCAGTCGCTGAACATTCGGCTGGAAACCACAGACTTCCTAAGTTCGATACCGGCCCCGCCAACTCAGCGTTGAGTACACAGAGATCTGTGCGGTAAAGTAAGAAGCTGGTGGTAGGTGTGGCGCTCCACTGAATGCAAAAACAATCTCCTTGGGGTAGGACTCCCTCGCTGATTGGCTGATACCGATTTAGGTCACCCCGACGACTTTACTTACTTACTAATCTACTAATACTACTACAATTACTACACCTACTACTACTATTACTGCTACTAATAATACTAATACTACTACTATTCCTAATACTAATACTACTACTATTATTATTACTATTACTACTAATACTACTACTACTATTATTAATATTACTACACTACTAATACTTCTAATACTCTACTACTGATACTGCTGCCCTTTTGCTATTTGGCCGTAAAGAAGCAAGAAATAAGAGGTGTGGTTTGGCTTCTTTGTTCAGAGATGAGCAAAAATAAATATTCAGAGATGTGGATGCGAACGACTTGGGCTCGTCATTAGGGTCAACGGCTATCATCAGCTCCTCAATTTATCGCACAGATCCTGTGCTACTCATACGCAGAGTTGGCAAGGGCCAGTATCGAACCAGGAACCTTGGTGGTTCCAGTCGGACGCTCTGCGACTGAGGTTCCCGAATTCGACCAGAAACATCTGAAGAAGGACGGAGGGAACATTGCCGAAACGTTGTGTATATAACAATAAAGATGGAGACAAAAGTCCGAAAAATCCATTTAATACAAACTTCGAAGGTTATTTAATGTCAAATCCTATACTGAAGAAGAATGTTTTGTGTACTATTTAAGTCAACAGCTGGAGTGAAATAAGAGGAAAGAAATACAAGTCAAAAATTAATAAGGACTGCACTTGACACCTACACACTTCCTGTGTGCAACCCGGTCACCAGGTGCAAACCGATTGACCAGGCAATATATTACAGCAACAGCAGTTGTAGTAGTAGTAGTAGTAGTAGTAGTTTGAATTTCTTTGGTGAAGCACAGTCCTTATTAATTTTTGACTTGTATTTCTTTCCTCTTATTTCACTCCAGCTGTGACTTAAATAGTACCACAAACATTCTTCTTCAAGTATGGATTTGACATTAAATAACCTTCGAAGTTTGTATTAAATGGATTTTTCGGACTTTTGTCCTCATCTTTATTGTTATATACACAACGTTTCGGTCAATGTTCCCTCGTCCTTCTTCAGATGTTTCTGGTCGAATTCGGGAACCTCAGTCGGCAGAGCGTCCGACTAGGAACCACAAGGTTCCTGGTTCGATACTGGCCCTTGCCAACTCTGCGTATGAGTAGCACAGGAATCTGTGCGATAAATTGAGGAGCTGATGATAGCCGTGACCCTAATGACGAGCCCAAGTCGTTCGCATCCACATCTCTGAATATTTATTTTTGCTCATCTCTGAACAAAGAAGCCAAACCACACCTCTTATTTCTTGCTTCTTTACGCCAAATAGCAAAAGGGCAGCAGTATCAGTAGTAGAGGTATTAGAAGTATTAGTAGTAGTAGTAATAATAATAATAGTAGTAGTAGTAGTATTAGTAGTAATAGTAATAATAATAGTAGTAGTATTAGTATTAGTAGTAATAGTAGTAGTATTAGTATTATTAGTAGCAGTAATAGTAGTAGTAGGTGTAGTAATTGTAGTAGTATTAGTAGTATTAGTAAGTAAGTAAAGTCGTCGGGGTGACCTAAATCGGTATCAGCCAATCAGCGAGGGAGTCCTACCCCAAGGAGATTGTTTTTGCATCTCAGGTGGAGCGCCACACCTACCACCAGCTTCTTACTTTACCGCACAGATCTCTGTGCTACTCATACGCTGAGTTGGCGAGGGCCGGTATCGAACTAGGAAGCTTGTGGTTTCCAGCCGAATGTTCAGCCGACTGAGCTAACCCGGCCCTTGGTAGTAGTAGTAGTATTAGTAGTAGTATTAGGATTAGTAGTGGTAGTAATAGTATTAGTATTAGTATTAGGATTAGTAGTAGTGGTAATATTAGTATTATTAGTAGTAGTAGTTGATTTATTATTATTAGTATTAGTATTAGTAGTAGTAGTAGTAGTAGTATATATTTTAAACAAAATCGAACTTTCCGCGTATTTCCCGTGCCAGGATTAGTAAAAGGAAGAATGTTTTTGAAAAGTTGAGAGAGAAGAAAAAATCAAGATGGCTGTCTACGGAAGAGCACGGTCAGATTCAAATGGCGGAACTATTTTCGTTGGCCCGTGAAGAAAACAAAAAAAATGGATGTTCTTTCGCTCGTTTCCCGGAAAGAGACGACCAGTTGGCGTCTCTTATCGTCATGCAGTCTCAGTTTCTTCCATCACATCAGTAATTATAAACAGGATCATCATCATCATCATCATCATCATCTTCTTCTTCTTCTTCTTCTTCTTCTTCTTCTTCTTCTTCTTCTATTCCCTATTTCTTCTTCTTCTTCTTCTTCTTCTTCTTCTTCTTCTTCTTCTTCTAGAGGTGTTTCAAAGTTTAGGTATCCGGGATGTATGCCAAAATGGTGGGATCCCTTAAGGAAAATTTGTGATAGTTTAAAAGTACCTGGTACCTATTATCTAAGCATAACATTTATCATCTACATGTAGATATAATATACATCATTTATGTATCAACATGATAGACTAAAATGATTTATGATAGATTATTTCAATTCTTTTTAAATGTATTTCATTGCAATGGAGTTATGAGAATAATAATTAATCAGAATAATTTAATTTATTACGTCTAAAAGAAGTAACAATGGCTAAATTACAAAAATGTTAATGGTACCGGGTACTCGCTTGGTTACCTAATTTAGAAATGACCTCCACCTTATAGAGGTACCAGGTACCTTTGAGAATATAATAATTTGTCCTTAAGAAAAACCACCCTTTTCGGTATGCATGTCCGGTACAGAATCTTTGACCCCATCCCTGATTCTTCTTGATCTTTTTCTTTATAATTACCCACTACCTTTCTCTCTCTATCTTTCACCCACTCAAACTCTCTCTCTCTCTCTCTCTCTCTCACACACACACACACACACACACACACACACACACACACATATATATATATATATATATATATATATATATATATATATGTTGTCTATCTGATAATCGTACAATCCACCATACATGAATCTCAGGGTCAGTATTGATATCATCATTTAGATTTTAAATTGGGTCTTCTTAATATTAACAATTTATATATATATATATATATATATATATATATATATATATATATATAATGACGAAATTAATTTCCAATGCAGTACACACATTTTAAAATGCCTATAGCACCTTTCTCATCAATTTTCCTCCTTTCAGTTTCCACATCCATTAATATAATTTGAAAAACTGGAACACATCACCCCTGATGATGGCACTTCGAAGTGTCGAAAATACTCGGGACATGAACTTTGGTGGACTAATCCACGAATTCCACCCAAATATTAAAAAGTTGACCAGAAAAATTGAAAAGATCACAAATAAAATTGTTAAACATGAGATGTGTCTTTTGTTTAATTCAACATGCATATATATATATATATATATATATATATATATATATAGGTATTTTGTATTAGAAAAAGGAAAATACAGTGCTCGATTACGGCTGTAAGAGATGTATTTATTTAAGGTATACTATACAATTAATTGGCGTTTATTACCATTGGTTTCAAAGCAGCTTATCCTCATTCATATATTTGTCTTAAAGACAAGCGGTTACCGTCATCAGAACTGGAAACGGCGGGACGATTTCTAATCCTGGACGAGGCTGTTTTCATTTCACATAGCGTTAATACCCTTTGGAAAGGTATAAATCTATTTTCCCTACAACTATAGATAAATGATAAAAAAACACTGGGCTCTTTAACCTTGGTTATCCAACCAATCTAGGACAAAGAAAACTCAGAATTCGGTTTAGCTCAGTTGGTAGAGCATCGGGTTCGGAACGACATGGGTTCAATACCGGTCCTCGCCAAAGTGCATAAGTTGCACAAGGATGAAGTGGGGAGCTGAGGGTTGGTGTGGCACTCCGGCTCAGACGCTAAAACCATCTCCATGGTCTATGATTTGTGAAAAAGGGATAGACTCTCTTGCAATCTGGGTGATACCAAAAATAGGCAACGCCGTGGACCAGACCCTGTTTAACAAATTGACCTTGTATCACATACTATTTGTACGGAGGGGTTGATATATATATATATATATATATATATATATATATATATATATATATATATGAAATATAACATTTTGAAAAAACATATGATGTTTGTTATGTGATTGCTGACAGGCCTGTTTCGACCAAAACGATAAGTTGGTCTTCATCAAAGAGCGACATAGACGAGAAGAAAATATCCGTTAAAAAGACTGTTTACAAAACGAACGCTGAAATCAACCACTGAAATTTTTTGAAAAATGCATGTTCTGTTTTAAAAATAAAATAAATTTTATTTTTAATAAAAAAAAAAATCAGAAGCATTATAGTTCATGGTAAAACTCAAAAGAGTTTATTGTAAAAATTGTAAAAATATATAAAAAATGTAAAGTGGGTATCAAAATAGTATAGTATATATATTTCAGCGTTCGTTTTGTAAACAGTCTTTTTAACGGATATTTTCTTCTCGTCTATGTCGCTCTTTGATGAAGACCAACTTATCGTTTTGGTCGAAACAGATCTGTCAGCAATCACATAACAAACATCATATATATATATATATATATATATATATCCACCAGATAATCGAATAATCTACCGTACATGAATCTGAAAATCAGGGGCAGTATTAACATCATAATCATTTTGATTTCAAATAAGGTGTTCTTAATGCTAACAATATATATATATATATATATATATATATATATATATATATATATATATATATATATATATATTATTATTATTATTATTATTATTATTAAGAAGACCCTAATTAAAATCTAAATGATCATAATGTCAATACTGCCCCTGATTTCAAGATTCATGTACTTTTCGTTACTCTCTCTCTCTCTCTCTCTCTCTCTATATATATATATATATATATATATATATATATATATATATCCGTTACTTAAGTTCCATGTGCATAATACGATCCTCAGACTGGGAAATTGTAAAAAGTTGACAAATAGGCATTTGTATAGCGTGATGTGTTCACGTGGTAAGTTCTTTTTACGCGAGACATTTATTCTAAAACATATAACGTTCTTAGGTATTATTGGCCGAGATATTCAGATGAGAGCAAGCAAAAAAACAAAAAAAAACAAACAACAAACAAACCAAAACTAACTTTAACCTCATTTTCTTCTGTTTATGTGTTAGTGCAGGTTTTCGTTTTTATGTTTTCTATGTAAATCCTATTTCATTCATTCAGCTGATTTTTTACACTTTTATCACAAACATTGGCTCTTCCTATTTATCATTCGTTTTCTTGTACGTTTTCTATTTTCAAGAAGACATATTGTTTTGTGTTTTCTATCTTGGCGCTTTAATCTCTTTCATATTCTATGAGAGGTTTTCTTTCTTTCTTTCTTTCTTTCCTTTCTTTCCTTTCTATTTCTCTCTGATGTGTAACAAGTTCTTTTTCATCCCTTTCTTTCCTCACAATCAAAACGGAATGGTCTATTATGTATATATACAACAGGGACCGGTTTAGCTCAGGCGATAGAGCACCCATCTCGGAACCACAATGTGTCGGGTTCAATAGTGGTCCTCGTCAACTTATAGCATGAATAGTACAGCTTGTATTTGTGCGGTAAAGTGAAGAGCTGATGGTAGATGTAGAGCACCATCTCAGACACAAAAATAATCTTCCTTGTCTAGCGCTAGTAAAAGTGGGATATATCTCTCCCTGTCTGGTTGATATCGACAATAAAATACCCCGCCTACTTGTTTGTTTTTGTTTACAGCATATCAACCTCAGTGGGTCATTTAATGCCGACTACGTTTTTTTTTACTTTAGTTACTATGATAAAAGGAAGCATACCCAGAATACGGCCTTTTTTTTAATATCAATCTTTGTGGAATGTTTAATTTCTAATTGTTAGGGCGTTTGATTCTAAATGTGCCTAGAAGAAGAAGAAGAAGAAGAAGAAGAAGAAGAAGAAGAAGAAGTCACTCGGCTGATTTTTTTTTTTTTTTTTGCTGTTCTTCAAAAAGTATGACTTTGGCATTAAATAACCCATGAAGGTTGATATGCCATTAAACAAAGATACCAAACCAAATCAACCACATCAATAGGCTATTGTTAGAGAGTTTGAATCTAAATGTTCCTTGTACATGGCCTTGTACCAAACTTAGAAAACACCCCTTTTTCTGCTCTCCCTCTTTTTCTTTGTTCTTTCATATTTTCTCTCCCTTATCATCTATCTACCTCTGTCGTTGAACACCTTCTTTCCGTCCGACTGCCTCCCCTCTCCCATCTTCTTTCCCTTTCTCCATCCTTTCCCTTCCCACCTGATGGGTTTTAATCATTCTCACACTAATCTGACACCAATTATTCCAGACCCCACTACAGCGCTACAACCCCCTCACAAAACACGCTATATTACAAATGATTCGGCTGGCGCATTTTCCACGCATTTTATTCATTAGTATAAATCTAGTTTTAATGGGACGAACCCTTGTTCGTCGGCGCACAGGCCGTCGACTTAGCAACGCCAGACCCCATTTTTTCCCCGTTTTCTTTTTCCATCGCCATCTTTGATTAAAACACACACTCGTGCGCACACACATGAGTAAAATGATATGGTGATTTGA
>CM042177.1:15418213-15420713 GCA_023376005.1 Doryteuthis pealeii | reverse complement strand
TTTCGTAGCCAAATTACTTAATTACCCACAATTAATTGTGATTTAAAAATATAAAACATAACTAAATAAATTCCATACAATAGTAAAAAAAGCTTTAGATTGATAGGTATGGTAGATTATCTAATATATCAATATATATCTATTTCTTATATATCACATGTAATATATCCTATCGATTTCTAATATATCATATCTATCTAGATAAGATTTATTAGAAAAACTTTAGATTTATAGATAGAAATATAGATAACTTCGTACAACGACTGCTGTTTAAATGTTGGCTGTCAACTCGTAAGACCATTTTCCTGTTTTTTTCTTCTTCTCATAGTTGAGTGTCAGTAACATTTGACTCTGTATCCTTGTGTTTTCTCAGATGACTCACCAGGCCAGCCCTGGAGAGACATATTCTTTTACATAAACTACATGTTGGAACTTCTGCACTTTGAATATTGCTGGGCTGAAAATTACCCTTTTCAAGTGTTGATGTTTAATTGCTTTTTAAATATTAGCATTGCATTCAACAAAGCCATCATCAGATGATGACTCTGGGCCCAGGCGTAGTTTCGGGAGCGAAGCATCATTACCACTAACCCAAAGCACTTCAGCAGTATCTAACGATATCACTAGACTTTGTTGGTTTGTTGTTACACTGTGGGATTGCCACATACACATTGATGCGGTTAGAGCCTTAACTTGCATCTTATTTATGTATTTCCTTTTGTCCTCCGATCCTAACTACCTTATCTTTTCTTGGATTTGTTAGGTTGCAATTGTTGAAAAATAAGGGTGATGGTTAGCTCAGTCGGTAGAGCGTTCGGCTAGAAACCACAAGGTTCCTAGTTCGATACCGGTCCTCGCCAACTCAGCGTATGAGTAGCACAGGGATCTGTGCGGTAAAGTAAGGAGCTGATGGTAGGTGTGGCGCTCCACCTCAGATGCTAAAACAATCTCCTTGGTCTAGCGCTATTTGAAAAGGGAATAGACTCCCTCACTGACTGGCTGATACCGACTTTAGGCCGCCCCAACCGACGATATATATATATATATATATTATATATATATATATATATATATATATTATATTAATATATATATCACCTTTTCAACATATTTTCAATATATATGTATATATATAATATATATATATATATATATATATATATATATCTTGAGTGGAGAAAAAAAAATCAGCTGAGTTTGGGGAGGACGTGCCCCAGGCAGCATCTGACACAATGCCTAAAAGGTTAAGATTTGTATTTATTGCCCGGTGCCTGAGGCACCCCTGAAGAGAAATGCTGACGGAATTTGAGAATTTTTGCATTCGCCTCATGGGAAGCTAACTTCCTGCACAACACTCTACATTTAAACAAATCTTGTGGCACATTTTGGCCTCATGTCAAGTAAAATAGATACACCTAATATATATATATATATATATATATATATATATGACCGACAGTTAGGAGCTCTCTGGAGTTTTTCTCTGAGTTCAAAAATAGGCTAGTTTTGCATATTTGGATAAATGAATACATCAGTGTATATGCAAAACCTTATATAAAATTCAACCAAATTCTTTTACAAGCATTAAAAATTTATTGCATAAGCTTCGGGAGTTTTGTTACGAAGTATGTCAGAAAAGTTCCAGGACTGGTGTCACCAAAAATTATTTCAACTACAACTACAAGTTATCCCCTTCAAAGTAATCCTCCTGAAGTCTAATGCACTTTCCAATCCTTCACTGCCTCGCTTGCATACACGTCTGGAAGGATTCTCCGGGATTCTCCCTAGCTCTGTCATCACGGCCTTTTGATGTCGTGCACATTCTCAACGAGTTCCCTCGATGACCTCCTTGAGCTTGGGAAAATGAAAAAATCACATGGAGCCAGGTCGGGCGAGTAGGGAGGTTGCTCCAGCACAGTGCTGTTCTTCTGGGCCAGGAACTCTCGTATACTCATGGTGAAGCACCGACGAGTTGTCCTGACACATCTCTTGCCTTTTCTCGCGTACTGACCGAAGCAAAATGCACAGTAGACATGGTGTTTGATCGCCTGGCCCTGTGGCCAGGACTCGCAATAGACGATGTCCTCACATCGGAGAATGCGATCATTCTGGAACTTTTCTGACCTACCTCTTATTTTCTGACCTGAAGAGCGGTTTTTTTACAAATGTTTCCACTTCACTTCTTTGTAGAGATTCAATTCCTAAGTGAAATTATTTTTTTATAAACTGTTAAATGCCAAAAACTAAACGATTAGTATTGAAAAAAAGAATCCAAATGAAAATGATTTCTATAGAAGGATATTTCAAGCGTCAGATTGCTAGAAAATTATAGATATAAAAAATGGGGTGCATTGTTCCTGCAATGACATGCAGAAGTCGGTTCAAATTCTGACTGTAAAAGATCTGGGAAGTGATATATATTGTGCAGGATAGAGAAATAATTGCGTGTAGCAAAGGAAGAAAGAAAAAGGGCTTCTGGACTGTTTAATTTAATTCTACG
>CM042177.1:15393228-15418113 GCA_023376005.1 Doryteuthis pealeii | reverse complement strand
CCCTCTCTCTCTCCTCTGTCCCTCTCTCTCTCTCTCCTCTCTCTCTCAACACACACACCACACACTATCATCCTACTCTCTCCTTATCTCACTCTGATTTTCCTACTTCTAATCTTATCTTTCAAATCTTGGGCACTTTCTTTGCCCTGTTCTCTATCTATCTACTTTTTCCTTCTCTCTCTCTCTTCTCTCCTCTCTCCTCTCTCTCTCTCTCTCTCTTCTGTCTTATTTATGTTTCTATCTATCTATCTGTCTTTCTTTCCCTGTTTCTATCTATCTTCCTTCTCTCTTCTCTCTCTCTCTCTCCTCTCTCTCTCTCTCTCTCTCTCTCTCTCTCTCTCTGTCCTCTGTCTGTCTGTCTGTCTGTCTTCTCTCTCTCTCTCTCACACAAACACACACACATCTATCTTATCTATCTATCTATCTATCTATCTCTCCTTCTCTCACTCTGATTCTATCTATCTATCTTTCAATCTACTTGTCTTTCTTGCCCTGTTTCCTATCTATCTTTTTTCTCTTTCTCTCTCTCCTCTCTCTCTCTCTCTCTCTCTCTCTCTCTCTCTCTGCTTCTATCTATCTATCTATCTATCTTTCCCTGTTTCTATATATCTTTCTATGCTCTCTCTCTATCTCTATTTCTCTCTCTATTTCTCTCTCTCTCACACACACACACACACACACACACACACTGCTTGTATCTATCTACCTTTTTGTCTATGTAGCTGTCTTTCTTTCTCTGTATCTATCTATCTTTCCTCTCTCTCTCTCTCTCTCTCTCTCTCTCTCTCTCTCCCTTTATCTCTCTCTCTCTCTCTCTCTCTCTAGTAGATAACCCACTAGACATAATACGTGCAAATGGGATACTGTGTGATATTAGCATAGAAACAAGTCGTATAGGCCACCAAATACGGTCGATAAGAAATATTGTACAAACGAGTTCTGGTTCCGGCGTTTTTTTTAATCAGTCTCGATGGTTTAATAAGAGGAGGGGGGGAGTATTTACCGCAACAGAATATCAACATGGACGAAATTGGCTCGTTGTGGAAGAAGAATTTTTGAATGAATATATATATATATATAATATATAATATATATATATATATATATATATATCAACCATATAAGCAATGATCGTTTGCCTTCAAACTAGATCTCTCCGTGATCATAAAATATGTAAACAAACCTATGTATTTAATAGTTTAAATATCAGTTACAGCAGCTGTCAAAGTGGCCGAGTGGTTAAGAAATCAGGTTGGCAAGTAGTCAGCCGGAGTTCGCTTCTAGCCAGGGATAGTTGTTGTGTCTAACCACACTAAGGAGGTGCGAAACTAAGGGACAGAGAAATGAATTATTTATATATACATATATATGTATAAACATAATAAACACCATCAAAAAGAATTACATAATGACTCTGACTTCCATAAAGGATTCATTCAAGGAATTATCGCAGCCACCACCACCAACCCAAAAAATGCTTCCACCCTACCCAGGAGATACATAACAGCTCTAAAAAATTATCACTAAACAACTACATACACATCACCCCCTCTGACAAAGGAGGAGGAGTGGTCGTTATGTGTTCTAAACAATATAAAGACAAAATGCTTGATATCCTCAATGATTCGTAATATCTATGAAATAATCTCTCCACAAACCATTACAAACAGCACAATCATTTTCAACAAAACATATTTTTAAAATAATTGGCAACACAGATAAAACTTATCTCTCTTTGATCGATTGCTTGAGTGGTCACCCAATTACGAGTTGAACAGGCTCATCATTGCTTAACTTCAGTGATCTAACGGTGACCGGTGCTTTCAGTGGGATTTGACCATAATCAAAACCTCTTAAAACTCACTGTAGCGATTGTCTGCTCCTGTTTGATCTTCCCTTGTTACAGGTTTTCTACCGCTAAGGGGCCATGGTATTTAGTCGGCAAAGTGCGAATTTTGAGGTTTCTTTTCTCCAGGAAACAAGACACATGGGTTAGACATTTGCATCTATTTTATGTGGGGGAATTCGCCCCCCACCTAGCCTAAGTAAGTGATATTTCTATTTTCTATATACACGTCTATAATTGTGTTCTTTATGTATCTGCTTTGTAATTTGTATATGTATTCCTGTCTTAAATGTATTTTCGTCGCTCACCAGAATAAAGTCTATGCCTGTTATTGTTCTACAACTTCTTTGTCGGAATATTTCTTGCACTTAATTGTACCCACGTTGGAAGGTCAACTAATCCTTCTAACTAATCAAAATACCTTTAAATCCAACACCATTTAAAATAGACCCTGTGTCACATCCATTCGGAAGGGTTGGTAAATATATAAACAAAGAAGTAAAAACTATGTCTGCCTTTAAAGACCATTTGAGTTTCCACATAAATGGGTAAAAATGTATTGAATTCTAATTAGCATTCATATATTTATATTGAGAATTTGGATGGTTCAAAAATTGCATCTGGTGTAAACACTGAACTTAGAGAATTATCATTCAGTTGAAATTTGGACTGGAATCTGCTTTATTCTCTAACTTTATTGTTTTAGTAAATGAATATGATTAAAATGAAATAATTACTAATTAAAAACCATATAACATATGATTCTTAAAAATTAAACATTCATGAATTAATCAAATTTTGGCATTAAAAAACTATAAGAAATTGATATGCCATTAAACAAATGAAACAAATCTGTCTATCTATCAATCTATCTGGATATTCCCTGTGGCCTAGTTATTAAAGCTCTAAACTGCGACATCCTAGTTAATGAATTCGAACTCCGATCGCACAATTACGGACAAATAAGTAAATAAGTAAAGTCATCGGGGCGGCCTAATTTCGGTATCAGCCAATCAGCGAGGGAGTCTATCCCCTTTTCACTAGCGTTAGACCAAGGAGATTGTTTTTTTGCATCTGAGGTGGAGTGCCACACCTACCATTATCTCCTTACTTTACCGCACAGATCCCTGTGCTACTCACAACGCTGCGTTGGCGAGGGCCGGAATCGACCTAGGAACCTTGTGGTTTCTAGCCGAACGCTCTACCGACTGAGCTAATCCGGCCCATACACTGAGGAAATGTATGAACACCCTCATCCCTCCAGCTTTGGATCAAATAACACCAGTACTGTTCTTCTAAAAAAGGAGATGGCTTTGGAATTAGATAACTCACGAAGCTTTATATGCCATTAAACAAAGACACCGAAACACTTATCTATCTATCTACATAAAGTGGAAGACTGTGGAGCTTTGTTTAGTGTCATACCCTATATATATATATATATATATATATATATATATGTGTGTGTGTTGTGTGTGTGTGTGTGTGTGTGTGTGAGTGTGTGTGTGCGTGTTATATATATATATATATATATATGTATATATATATAGTAAAAATATAAACTATATAAAAAAAAAAATTATATATATATATATATATATATATATATAATTTTTTTTTTATATAGTTTATATTTTTGTTACTTAAAAAAAACAGCAAAAAACGATATTTCATTTATGGCTTCAGTTTTTTTTATTAGCGCTTTCAAACAAACATTGCTTCAGACAAACATTTTAATTCAATGTGTAAATACAATTTTTTTGCGGGGATATTTATCCTACCCAATCACCATGGGTACGCTGTGACACAAGGTATCAAGTATAGGGTAATGCGCTATTCAGTAGTACTGGGTCTGTTTGATAAACATTACACCACGCGGTTTTTAATTTTCGAGAGAGATCTTATCCCACTTCAGAAGATACAGGGCAAAAATCACACTGAGCTAGGGAGTCTGGTGAATATGGAGATTGTTGCACTTGCACAATGCTGTTTCGCAAATATCTACAAATAAAAATATGTGCACTATCAACGATATGACCTTTTTAATTGATTTAACTGATAATTGACTTTTAATTTTATTTGACTTATTGTTCCGATTTACCTAAAACTTCTTCCGTTAGCGTACATCCCATATCTTATTATTATAATGGAGATTGTATATTTGTCTGTCGGTAACCAAAAATATATCACTACTCAAATCACAATTCCCTTAATTATTTATGAATATGAGCAAAAATCTCGGGGATAAATCTTAAAAGAAATCCATTAACAAGAAGAAATAACTATAATTTAATTCTTTACTTCCTAATTTAACTAAATAGTTAAATTGGGAAATTTTCGCAATGAAAGACGGGAGTGATGGAAGAGTAAATTTCAGTTGTTCCATTTTTGAATTATACCAACCTCTGTTCCAAATCTTTTTATCCGCATTCTTTTTTTAGTTTCATTAGTCTTTCTAATTAAATATATTTTATTACATAAAAACTTAAATACTTGCAGCTGGAGGGTGCATAGAATTGCTAGTACTTATAAAATCCAAACCATCCATTTGATGCCTGACACCGCAGAACATCGGAGAACTATCACTGAACATTAGGGTAGGTTGATTTTTCACTTTTTCTGTAATATCAAATTCTCTCAAACAGCATAAGTTGTATGTTGCTCAAATGAATACTGATACTGAAAACTAAATCATTCACTTGCACCATTGTTTGAGTAAATAGCATCAAAGTTCGTCAGTTAAAATGCACTAAAAATCATCGTTTTCGCAACATTTAATCAAGAAATTGGTAAAAAGATTTAGCAAGTTCAATATTTAATACAGAAATTTATTTTACACGAAGAAGATATTATAACTAGAATTTAAATTAAAAAATATTCCCCATCATCACCGACACCTCCGATCTGCTTTTTTTTTACCTTATTAATCAAACCGGGATAACATTTTAAAAGACTGAAATCTATTTCCTCAAATAAAGGCAAATTTTTGAAAAAAAATATTTTGTAGGGTAATTCTTTATGTTAATTTAGAACTTTTGTCATATGGGAGACGTTACGGTTCCAAAATCGATCTACCCTACTGGACACCGATGGCCAAACAAACTAATCTCCAACAAGATGGGCAACACTATTCCACTATCAACAAGAGTGGCGCAACAACGATGGTCCATGTTTGGTTATATGCTACGGATGCCCGAACAAAAATACCTGGAATTTGCTCTCATAGGATCAAACATCTACCGGGCATGAAAAGACCCTCATTGCAAAAACTTGCTGGGTAACCTGTGGGTGAATCTCAAAAATGCAGGACTGACAAGTGATTGAGGGAGCTAAAGACCCTAGCAAATGAGAGAACAGTAGTTAGGCTCCCATCTATGAGTTAAATAGAAGAAAATGGGTTAACAAAAATGCCCTAAAAATTGAGGTCAGTAACCATCAAGAATGAATAAAACTAAACATCTTTGGCATGAAAAAAAACCGAACATGGGTTGACATGCTGTAAAATCCAACCAACCAACCAACCAACCAACTACAGCAACAGAATACAGTAAATCATCATCGATTTAAGAGACTAGCAAAAATATGCACCCTCCGGGCGCAAGTATTTAAGTTTTAATATAATGAAATATATTACATTAGAAATACTAATGAAACTAAATAAGAATGCAAATAAGATTATTTTAAACAGAGAGGGTATCGAAAAAAAAAATCAACGTTGAAACTAACTCTTCCCTCATTTTGCAAAACTACCGTCTTTTATTGATAAATTCTCCTAATTTAACTATTTATTTAAATTAGGAAGTAAAGAATACGGTTATTTCTTCTTGTTAATGGATTTTTGAAAGATTTATCCCCGAGACTTTTGCTCATATTTAAAATAAAACCAAACAACAAGAAATCAATAATACCAAGCACATGTTTATTAAAATCATTTTTGATCAATATGCAAATTAGCCATCCTGTTAATACTGTAAACCGCTATTTTTGTACATGTAGATACACTTGCATGTTATGAGTATGTAGATAAGGTCAACAGTATTAATAACTTAAAGTAATTTTATTAATGATTGATGTTTAAATAAAAAATAAAATCATGAAGAATGTGACGTAAATAACTAAGGAAATTATGATTTGACTACTGATATAGTTTCGGTTACAGACAAAAAAACACACAATCTCCATTATAATAAGAGATATATATGGAAGAAAATTTGAATTAGATTTGTGACAGGTCATCAATCTTTATAATTCCGTAGAGTTTTATAATCATAAACGACTCGATGACTTCTTCAGGTGTTTTATCAAATTGTCTGATTTTTCCCGAGATCAGAAATAGTTTGACAATTCATATGAACTTAGATATCGTAAGAATAGAAATAGAAACATATTTTCAGTTTACTTCATTAAAAGAAAAAAATTCTTAAAAGAATCACCGATTGAAGAGGAATCCTTTTGAATCACACACACACACACACACACACACACACACACACACATATATATATATATATATATATATATATATATATATTGAATCTAATATTAATCAAATAACGATATTCTGAAGATTAAATAAGTCGGTTGCTTTTGAAGTTGTTTATCAAATTGTCCAATTGTTGATGAGAAGAGATATGATTTGTTCAAAAGCTTTTAAATCATTTATTTATAGGTTAGATCTTCATCAAAATCGGTGTCGATTTATCTATCGATCGATCGATCTATTTATCTATCTATCTTTTTAGTTGTCTTTGTTCCTTTTCTATTTCTTTGTTTGTTTGCTTGCTATCCACCTCTTTCTCTATCAAATTAAATATGCACAGATTTAAGATGAATAGGAAAAGAACTAAACATCACAGACTTTTAATTATCTATCAATCTATCCATCTATATATTTGTCTGTCTGTCTGTCAGCCAGTCTGTCTGTCTCTGTCTCTCCATTCTCTCTCTCTATCTCTCTCTCTCTCTATATATATAATATATATATATATATATATATATATGTGTGTGTGTGTGTGTGTGTGTGTGTGTGTGTGTGTGTGTGTGTATTTTTATATTTATAAGTAATGAGTGCTCAATATCATTGATAGAAATGTACATCTAAGTTAGGATAGCAAAGACAACGGAACTTGGTAACAGACAGATATTCTTCCAATTTTTATGGTAGAGCACTGTAGGGGAGACATTAGTTGAAATTTCACCGTTTAGCGTCAGCATTTACCAGCCTGTTGTTTACAGACTTGAGTTCACTTTTATTTTTTGAGGAGTAAAAAAAATTTGCAATTCAGATAACTTGATTCTCCCATTTGATGAGACTGGATTTTGGGGAGCTGTATTAAATCAACTTAGATTTATATAGGCCCCTTTTTTGGTCGAAATAAATTTATTGTGGAATTACGGTGTTGAGTTTTTCCTTCCTTTCTATGATAAATATTGCTCTGTATATATTCTAAAAAGTTTATTATACATTGAGCTCTCTTTAGTGATTTAAAGATTCACTGTATTTATACATACTTGATCATACAATAATAACACAGTGTGTCTTAAAAATCACATATAGAATCATTCCGCACTACCAAGTTTTGGAAACCTCTCAATATATATATATATATATATATATATATATATATATATATATTGGTCTAGCACTCGTGAAAAGGGGATAGACTCCCTCGCTGATTGGCTGTTACCAACATTAGGCCACCCCGACGACTTAACTTATTTAATTATATATATATATATATATATATATATATTATATATATATATATATATATATACTTAACTTTTTTCTGAGATGAAGAATATATAGATAGACATTGTTTCCTTTTCGTTTATAAAAGATGCAACCAATAGCATTTGATAAAAGAATATCTGATCAAAGTAGAATTTTCAAGAATCTGAGAAAGAATTTGATCTTTAATCAACCAAATCTCAAGAGTCTGGAAATTTAATAAATTGATTCCTTTTGTTGTGGTTTTATTAAATTTCCTTCAGAAAAGATTTGATATTCCTTTAAAACTAAATTATTTATTTAGAGTTTTCGTATCATAATAACACTTATCAACTTCCACCTACCTATCTTTCTATCCTTTTCTCTGAATTTTTTAGATGAGGCTTAATAATTTGGATTATTTCATTATTCGGACTACTGTCCTCATCTTCATTATTATCTGCACAATGTTTCCCTCGATGTGCCCCCTGTCTTTTTCAGGTTCCCGAGTCTTACAAGAAATACTTGAAAAAGGTCGGAGGGCACATCGGCAAATAACAATGAAGATGAGGACAATAGTCCAAATAATCCATATCTGTCATTTGTTTTCTTTCTTTCACTGTTCATTTTCTATATATCAATCTTTATTTATTTATTTCTGTCGGTCTGTTTTCATTATCGATCAATCTATCTATCTATCTATCTATCTAATCTATTTCGTTTGCCTGGTGGTGTGGTTCAGAATATGCTGACTATATTATCTCCAGGTTAGTGTAACACTCTACATTGGCAATTACTTGGCTAGACAGGCAGTCGGAGTGGCCCCCTTCGATCAATCGGCTGGTCACATCAAACCCTAGGACCTATATGATTGCCCCGGCCCGATTTGCAAACCCTAACCCTTTTTATCCTATTTGTGTTAGGTGGTTGCTGAGGGTCTTCATGTCCTGGAAATGACGTTAAACTCTTTTTGATGGTGAGTCTCTAGTTCTGGAGTTTGGGGGAATGTGGGGGACCCCTTTATCACCATTGTTCCCTGGTCCATTCTGACCTGGAGTGGTAGTACCTGTTAGGATATCATTTATGAATTAAATGGAAAATTTGTTTACAAAAAAAATGAGTTTAAAAAATGTTCTTCCAAACTATTGCTACGAATCTTTAAAAACATTGCCAGCATTAAATAACCCACCGTGGTCAATATGCCGTCAAACAAACGAACATAAAAACAGATAGGTTAGGTTCCCCTCTCCCAAAAGGGTTGTCCTGGATATGTTACTAAATTTTATCTGGTAGAGATGCCCCAGTTTTGTAATTCTGTAGAGTGTGTAATACTTCTTTATTACCATTACTGACCCGGAGAATCTGTTTGCAAATTATTTTTATTGGATAGGAATATTTGATATAATGTAACCATGTTAAAAACTTTAAAGAAACAACTACACAAAAATGTACAAATACACGCACAATTTACAAAATACTCTAACAACAAGGCATAAAATAACTCCAGACAGGTATATATGGCGTTAAAATCAATAAGTCAATGTATCTCAAACTATTATTATCTATCAATTGTATTATCTATCTTATATACAGCTCGACTTATACAGAACCCACAAAATTACCAGTCAGTCCCAAATTACACTGGCAACTGTTTCATTCTCTAAATGAGAATTACTTTAACAAATATCTCACAATGATTTTCCGCTTTTGCAGCATTACGTTATTATACATATATATATAATATATATATATATATATATATATATATATATATATATATATTAGGGGTGAACTGACAGTGGTCTTGACCTTTTAACTCATCTCTGACTATCATGCAAATAAGTATAATCGTGTCTCAAAATTATCGAAGAATCAATGGGGATGCTTATTTCCATCCCTACAAAACCATTATTATCTATATATTGATACGATTGTTCCTAAATCTCCCGTCCGTTATCATCACTCTGGTTAAGAATAGTATCGTCCAACTTGTTCAAGATGCAAATGTAAATCCAGATTGTCTGGTGTCACTTAATCGCAGATTTCTTATTTGTCCCATTTTATTTTACGTAATTTTAAAAATGAAATATTCCAAATGGTCTTGCGTCAGTAAAATGCCCAACGTAAAATTAAAATGAATTGAAAAAAAAAAAGAAATTACATGTTTGTTTTATTTGTAATATTGAAATTGTAAATAGCGGAATATACGCAATTGTCACTCTTTGGTCAGCAAATTAATGTAGATATTTTAAATGTCTCCCCCAACGATTTTTATTGACAAATCAATGTAAATATTTTATAACCTCCTCCCTTTTTAAGAAAGAGAGAGAGAGAGAGAGAGAGTTAAATCAAGATTATTATACTTTTTACATTCTGAAGTATTTTCAATAGCTCTTAAATAAACATATCAAACGTTGTAATAATTAATTATCATACTGTGGTATATCCATAGGTGATGCTAGTTTTTTTATTATTATTGTTTGTATTTTTTCTTGTCTTTTTCTTTTATTTGCTTTTTATCATATTTTATCCTTTATTAATTTATTGAATCTTTTAATCATTATTTAAATAATTTAACATATCATTGATTTATAACCTTATTATATTTCTATTTGGCTTTTTTCTCGAAAATGAGAAGTAAAGATTTTAAATTCTACGATACATTAAAAAAAATAAATAGGCTAGCCTATTCATTATATAACCTACGCCCTTGTGCAAAGTAACTGAAACAACCGTTTTAGTTTCCTTTCTTCCACCATACGGTCAGTTTTAAACCCAATGGAGGGCCCGGATGTAATCGATTTCTACTTTTCCTCATATTAGGTCATTTGCAGTGGTGTAGCATAATCTGAACCTATTTTTTGGATGTGTAATGAAAATATGATGTGTATTTTTATTGAACTTTGGTCTTTACTGGACTCTACAATTTGTAATTTTTTGTATTTTTATGTTTTAATTTTGCCCTTTTTTGTGGTCTACTTTTGTACCTTCGAACACTTATCTAAATTAATTAAATATATTTTTTAAAAAACTTCTCAGTAACGCCGCGTATATATCGCAATTAAACTCAAATAAATAAAAAATGAATATAAATAAAAAATACAAAAAACTAATACAAAAAAATGAAACAATGACAATAAATATTAATTAGGGCCGGGTTAGCTCAGTCGGTTGAGCGTTCAGCTAAAAACCACAAGGTTCCTGGTTCGGTACCGGTCCTCGCCAACTAGGCCATGTGTCCAATTTTCTCAAATATTCAGAGAAATAAACATACAATTCCCGGTTATAATTGCAAATCGTCGTCAAAATTAAAACGGAAAAATTTGTCTTGGGTATAGATTTTAATGAATTTAATTATTACTAAGGACACGATTTATGTTATTTCTTACTTAAATTTTAACCGCTAGTTGTGTTTTTAACCATTTTCCATTGAACGTTTTTTTCCTACAGAGGGCCGCAAGAGAACTAATTTTTAAGGGAGATAAATATTTTCCGAGAATTTATTAACATAAAAACACGGATCATTACACTTTTGCACATCCATACTAAAGAAAAGCACGCGTCGCCTGTAATATTGAAATAGAAAGTACGTTTTTTGTTTGTAGATGTTTATTAATTCTGACTAGTCTTATCATTCATCTGTTTTATTTTATCTATTTTTTCTTTAATCACAACTAACGGTTAAAATTTAAGTAAAAATTAACATAAATCGTGTCCTTTGTAATAATCAAATTTATTAAAATCTATGCCCAAACCCAATTTTTCCGTTTCAATTTTGACGACGATTTGCACTTTTAACCCGATTCCCTAACCCCTAGGTATAAGATAACTCTAGACGTGTTCACATGCCGACGGGATTTAGTTAGATATGATACAAAGACGCAAGCCTCCAGTTAGGATCGAACTCAGTACTCAGTAATAATTGGTCTGCACGAGCCGCTTGCTAAGCATTACTCCATGACGAGTGCTCGACTTATATACGAGTAGTCTGGGTTTTCTTCTTCTTTTTTTTTTTTTTTTTTCGTCGCTCGTCTCTTTCGTATCACCAGATCGGTAACTTTAGAGGATACAATTTTTCATGGCGGGGGTCGGGGAGAAATAGGAGGGGGAGTGAGAGAGGGAGAAAGACTGGATAGAATGATGAGAGAGAGAGAGAGAGACGTAGGGAGACCAATAAATAAAATAAAATAACATATAAATAAAAGAATGATTTTTAAAAAGTATTCAGTCGCGTATCTTTTGCCCACAGTGAGGAGCCGAGACGGCCTGAGTGGTTCTGTCTAGATGCCAACGTTTGACGCTTGGGACTCGGAGGCGCCAAGATGAAATGCTAAAAATTGGAAGGGCGTAGAATGATGTGTCATGATTATGTTACGGTTATCATAAATTCGGTAAAGCGATGGGATGTGGGGAGGAAAGAGATCGGTGGAGGGGAGGGGAGAAGGGAGATCGGGGAGTAGTAAGGAGTAAAGAGAAAAAGAAAGAAAGAAACAATGGGGTGAATGAAAGAAAAAATCAATTAAGAAAGAAAGAACGAAAAAGTGAAAGAGAAAGTGAAAGAAAAAAATTATTAACGGTAGAAAGAAAGAAAGAAAGAAAGAAAGAAAGAAAGAAAGATACAATAAAATAGAAACCTAGAGAAAGAAAGATAGAAAGAAAAAGAAAGATAATGAAATAAAAGCCAAAAAAAGAAACACACAAAAAAAATGGATATAATAAATAGAAACGAAGAGAAAAGAAGAAGGAAAGAATCAAAAGAAAAAAGCTAAGAAAATAGAAAGAAAGAGATACAATAGAATATAAACAAAGAAAAATAAATAGATAAAGAAAGAAAGAAAGAAAGAAAGAAAGAGAAAGTCAATATAATAGAACACAATAGAAAGAAAGAAAGAAAGAAGAAAGAAAGAAAGAAAGAGAAAGTCAATATAATAGAACACAAGAAATAGAAAGAAAGAAAGAAAGAAATACAAAAAAATAGAAGTGAAGGAAAATAAAGAATCAAAAAAAAAATAAGGAAATAGAAGAAAGAAAGAAGAAAGAAAGAAAGAAAGAGATTCAATAGAATAGAAACAAAGAAAATAAATAGATAAAGAAAGAGAGAAAGAGAAAGACAATAAAATAGAACTCAAGAAAAAGAAGGAAAAAGGATGGAAAGAAAGAAAGAAATACAATAAAATAGGAGCCGAGGAAAAGAAGGAAGCAAAAGAAAAAAAGCCAAGTGAAAAGAAAAGAAAGAAAGAAAGAAAGAAAGAAATACAATAGAATAGAAACAAAGAAAAATGAATAGATGAAGAAAGAAAAAATGAAAAGAAAGAAAAGTTAGTACGAATGAAAATTTTACATAAAGAAGAGAAAGAAAAAAAAAGAAAAAAGAAGAAAGACTTATAATGATGAGACAATTTCTTTTTCAAACATCCTTTCTCATCAAATCCAAGAGCGTTTTTTTTCTTTTTTTTTTAAATAATTATCTACTTTATTGTTTTCGCATGGGACCAATTGAAAACAAAAGCCTTTAATAAAACTATTTCAATAATATGGTATCTAAAAAAAAGTAAAATAGATAAATACCGTTGTGACGAAAAAGGGAATAAAACTTCCGGTATTATTCCCGCGTTCAGGATAGTAAGCACATAAATACGTACTTACTCAAATCTAGTTGTGCATATTATTTCTTTCAAACGTCTTAATGAGGCGTCAATTCTGACGCTCGTCTTTATCTCCTTTTTTATAATTATTCAAAAAAACAAAGAAAGAAAGAAATTAAGATTAATGGTTTACTAAACGCTTTTAGTTTTAATGATATCTTTATAGAGTTGCATGGTCACAAAACAACGCCAACTGTGATGGTTGGGTCACATCATCCGCATGCCTGCAGGCAGACTCCCCCGTAAACTACTTTACAGTGAACTCACAGATGACACGCAGCGGTTCAAAGACCATATTAAGTCAACGCCAAAGAAATGTACCATCACACCTTCTAGCCTGGAAGATCTGGCCTCCAACAGGCTGGGTTGGCGAGACGCCTGCCGCACAGGAGCTAAGCAGCTCAATAACGAGATAAACAGGACTACAGAGCGCCGACGTCTTTGTCGTCATGAACAACCAAATGTAGATGGGAATGACCGCATCGACTAATGAGCCACCAGAGGTTTCACAACTGAAGATATGGAGTGACGCTATCGTCGTCTGCGACGGAGTTCCAAAAGAAAGTAGAAAGAAATGGTCACAAAAATACTATGTGATAGTGGGCGGGAGAAACAAATCAACAACACAATAACGTCTTTTTTTAACAGGGACCCCGTCGTTTATTTATGGATTATTGCCCATAATCAACAATTCAGTGGGAGTACGACAGGTTTAGCTCAGTTGGTAGAGTGTCCGCCTAGAAACAGCAAGGTTCCTGGTTCTATACCGGCCTCGCCAACTCAGCGTATGAGTAGCGTAGGGATTTGTGTGGTAAGGTAAGAGCTGATAGTAGTTGTGGTGCTTCACCTCAGACGCATAAAACCAATCTCCTGGTCAAGTGAAAAGGGGATAGACTTCCTCGCTGTCTGGCTGATATCAACTTTAGGCCACTCCGACGATTTTATTGACTTGACTTGATTTAGTTTCTTTGTTTAAATGTATATCAAACTCTGTGTGTTATTTAATGCCAAAGACAACCTTGAAGAAAACCAGCAGCGGTACTATTTAATCCATAGCTGGCAGTATGAGGGTGATCATATCTTTCCTGGGGGTATTAGCACAAAAGTGAACGTCAAAGCACGACTGGAGTTCGAACTAACTAACTACGATGTGGCAGTCCAGAACTTTAACCACTCCCTCACGGGCACTCCACCAATAGATTTTAACAATCGTCCTTGGAAATATATGATAAACATTTCGATTATTATGATCTCTTAAGTACACGTATATATATTTACCAACCCCTACGCACGGGCAGGATGTGACACAAGGTAAATTTTTAAGCGGAGTTCAACAGGTTTGAATTCAGAGTTTTCCTTCTCCTAGACCGGTTGCCTAACCAAGGTTAAAGAGCCCAGTCTGCCCTACTATTTATTCATAGCTAGAGGGAGAGTAAGATTCATACCTTTCCCAAGGGTATTAGCGCTAAGTGAAATGCAATTACCACGCCCAGGATTTGAACTCGGGCGACAAGTCTATTTCCCATGCCTTTAACCATTACACCACGCGCTTAAGTACACGTATAGAAGCCGTTTTAGCTCAATCGAAAGAAACCAGCCTATGAATCAAATTCTAAAGCAGATTTGTTTTAAATCTTACAAATTGTCTTCAGAATACTAATGAAAAAATTGTTGAGAATTCTTTTCTGTTTTTTATTTTTTATTCTATTTTTTTTTTTTAGTCGACCAGTTCATATACCTAGTAAGTAATGTTTAATATCGGTTAAGAGGGGGCCTTTGTCCTTCTTTCTGCTGTGTTGGTACATAAGTAAAAACAACTCCCCAGCCTGTACTCTCTACTGAGACAACGTCGTCTCCGATGGTTGGGTCATGTACGTCGGATGGATGATGGACGAATCCCGAAAGACATCCTGTATGGAGAGCTAACATCTGGTAAAAGACAGATTGGTCGCCCCCTACTGCGATTCAAGGATGTCTGCAAAAATGATCTCAGGTGCTTTGGCATTGTCCCTTCCAGCTGGGAAAATTTGGCTCAAGACCGCCTTCGGTAGCGGCAAATCTCCATAGAGGACTGTACATGTCAGAAGCCACCCTGATACAACATCATGAAGCTAAGAGGTCCATAAGAAAGCAACGGCAACAAAGCATCGGAACATATCATCTACAGGGACAACCTACAAATGCAAAATCTGTGGTCGAGAATGTTTCTCAAACATAGGACTTCATAGTCACAGGAGGCGCTGCAACTTCAGGGGCACACAAAAACTTTTATCATACTCTTTCGAGACTGAATTGCCAATGAGGTACATAAGCGGAGATCAGTCTGGGGCTAACCTGAACAAACAATAAATCCAGTGGCTGGATGGTCATCTCTACTCTGGATGGCAAGAACTTGAAATTAGTAGACCAGTTAATATACACCGTAAGTAATGTTGGACGTTGGTAGAGAGGAGGTCTTTGTCCTAGTTTACGCTGTGCCAGTGCGTGCCGGAGATCAGTCTGGGGTTAACGTGGACAAACAATAGATCCGGTGGCTGAGTGGACGTGACGCGCTGGTCCCCTGTCCGGAGATGTATCAAATTAATGTGACTGAAATATTAACGAACTGAAGTAAATATATACAGACTCAAGGGAAATAAGTAAGCTGAGCTTAGTTTATCACTCTGTCGGCGAGGTTTATAATAAGCTAACTGTATCCCCTAAAGAGGAGTAAGCTCCCCTCCCCAAAAAATAGAGTGTACCGGCTGGAAATTAATCTGCATTTGATGGTGAGGTCCTAGTTGTACAGTTCTAGAATTCTAGAATGTGTGGTAATCCCGAATTACCATTACTCCCAAGACCACTCTTACCCGGGTGGTAGGTCTCATTTGTGGGTCAAATAGATCTGTTTAAAGATTACTCGTATTTGATTGAACCGTATGCTTACAAAAGTCTTAAGACACATCAACATAAAAAATGTAAATATGATCGTACAATGAAAGCGATTCCCTAATCTCAGCGCATAAAATAACCCTAAAGGTTTGATATACCGTTAAAATGAATCAATCCATCAGCAGTTTAGCCCACCCGGTGCAAATCGAACCCTCTAGCAATGGGATTCTAGGCTAGCTGAGTAACTATTATATCACATGTGTCACCTTTTAGCAAAATATATATAGTTATGAACAGAAAACAGATGATACACAACAATATATATATATATATATATATATATATATATATATATATATATATACAGACATCAACAACGTTGGATAGATAGATAGATGGATAGATAGATAGATATACATATATAGATAGATAAATAGATTTTGTATCAAAGAGCGCCACGTGTTGTGTAATAGTTACCAAGCTAGTCTAGAAGGTTGTTCATGTCTATGTTTTTATCTATCTGTTAATATCCATCTGTCTATCTGCTAATTTCTAACTATCTGTCTAACAATCTATCTATTATCCATCTATATATATATATATATATATATATATATATATATATATATATGTCTGTGTGTGTGTGTGTGTGTGGTGTGTGTGCGTGTGTTAATTTATGTCTATCTCTCTACATCAGCCTCTTTATATCTACTTATCTATCTCTGTGAATTTCTGTCTATCTAACTCTGCTAATTTCTTTCTCTCTCCTCTCTCTCTCTCTCTCTCTCTCTCTCTCTCTCTCTCTCTCTCTCTCTGGATCTATCTCTATCTCTATCTATTTATTTCTCTATATATATCGCTATCTATCTATCTATTATTATCTATCTGTCTATCTATCTTTTATCTATCAGTCTGTTCCTATTTATCTCGTATGTCTCTTCTCTGGTGTAGAGCTTACCAATTTAGTCTACAAGACTATTGCCAGAGAGTTCTATTCTCACTGAGTGCCCCATACTGCTGGCATTTTTTCTAATTTAAGCCAAGCTTAATAAATGACAACTTATATAATAAAAGGAAAATGTCTAGACCAATTTCTAATTACAAAACGAAAATGAAGTCATTTGCTATGCAGATGGATTTCTGTGAATGTAACATCAAAAGAGTTGCATTCCTAGAACTCCAGCTATAAATTCTTCCATGCACACATATTTCGCAAGGTTGTATGGAATAGCGACCCGCCCATTCTGTAAGTCTCACCCCCAACATCGATGTTATCATGGGGGAAGGGCACGCGGATATAAATTGGCACCAGGGTCGTCGTAGGAGCTGTCAGAACGACGTCAAAGACATTAGATTTCAGCTCTTGGATTTCAGTCATCATTCACCTATACTGGCGGCCCTACCAAGGCTAAACCGCTCAGTCTCAGTTTTCACAGTTTACTGTAAAAAAATACCATGGCAATTGCCATTATATATACGACAGACAAAAATTATCGGCACTCTTGTTTTAGAGAAGTCGAGCTCATCATGGATGATTTGGTAGGCAAGAACTTTGACTAATCAGCAGAGAACAAGCTTCCATATAATCTCCAGCTTGCTGAATCTTCTCATCAAGGGTGGAGGTTGACGGGAGTCTGCTCTCTCTTCATACGTCATGTTTGTCTGACCACTTTTAAACTTCGCTTATCCACTCATACACACTTCTATGCGGTTGTGCACTGTCTTTGTATTGTGCTAAAAGCCTTTAATCACTTAGAAATAAAGGTTTACATAATATATGGTGTGATTTTAACAAAACCAGGTTTAATACATGATTACTTGATGTAATTGATCTCAAGAATTATTTAATTCTCCATCAATCCTATGAATGTTTTTACATGGTAACCAAATAAAATATAGAATAAGAGTAATTTAAAAATAAAAATATAATTATATTAATTTTTTATATGCGATCTTAAATAAGATCGCATATAAAAATTACTCTTATTATATTTTTATTTTTAAATTACTCTTATTCTATATTTTATTTGGTTACTATGTAAAAACATTCGTTAGTCTTTCTAATAGTATATATTTCAGTACATTAAAACTTATATACATAACATTTATTGAATTATTTATTGAATAACTGTTTTTGATAATAGCGTAACGTTTTTTTTTCTTTTGTTTTGAATTTAAAGCGAACAGTAATAAACATTAACAACATTGTCAGATTTCTCGTATGAATTTGAATTAATGATTAAATAACATTAATAAAAACAAATAAATGAATAACACTATATTTAAGGAATTTATAATGCTAATTATAATTAAGGATAATTATGCTTATGAATTAAATTTGAGAGATAGTAGAATTAAATCTACATAAAATTTATACATTAAATCATACTTTATGAATTTTAAATATTAAAATCAAATTACAACAAATTTACACTATATTCATAAAAGTATGCATTAAGATTTGAATTTGAATTGAAATTATTATATTTACTATTTAAGTTTACATTAAAATTAAGATAAGATTAATATTTACATTAAAAACAGGGTTATTTCCTATAAGTCTAACATAAACAAAGGGGAACCACTCTTGACTGATAAATTATTTATTATTTTCCCATTAAAGTAACCCCAAACCCTAATCCTAACGCTAACCCTAACCCTAAACCCTAACCCAAACCCTAACCCTGACCCTAACCCTGTCTACTTTTTTCCTAGTAGATCAATAAATAAATAAATAATTTATCAGTCAATCCTATGAATGTTTTACATAGTAACCAAATTAAATATAGAATAAGAGTAATTTAAAAATAAAAATAGAATAAGAATAATTTTTATATGCGATTTTATTTAATTTCGTTAGTCTTTCTAATAGTATAATTTCATTACATTACAACTTATATGCATAGCATTTATTGAATTATTTATTGAATAACTTTGCTTATGTTAGACTTATAGGAAATAACCAAAAACTGTAAGACTAAAAAATAGTTTTACGGAGTTTCGAAAAAACACATCATACCTCTATGAAGAAACGCTCGCTCCAAGTATCTAATATTATTATACATAAAAATGTTCCTCCTAATTCAATTTATCCCCGCCCTAATAATATATATTTTTCCCCTATTAAAAATCTTCCTTCTCTGCAATAATAAACCAGGCCCTGAAAAAAAATACACCAGACAAAATCTAGAATGTTTGGTTACACTCTCATATTGGAAAGGGGATTTTCCTTTTTAAATTTCGTTGAAAACTTATCGAGTCCTTTCCCAATAAAATAAATGGTATATTTCCCTCTGAATATGAGAATGTTTCTCTCATTTTAAAATATTTCATCATTGAATAAATGATACAAAATAGGTGGCACCATAAAATTTCGTATGAAAAAGACTGGTTTTACTGATCGCATTATTGTTGAGTAGATATATTATTATTATTATTATTATTATTATTAGTTTTTCACACCTGCCGTAAGCTAGATGACAGCAAGTCTCCTCAGGTCTCCAGGACTCTTCAGAGTATTTTAGCCGATCCCAACAGAGTTGTAGTTTGGATGGTCTCGATTCTTCCTCTGATTTCCAGTTCATCCAGACTCTTTTATAGACCCTTGGGGGCCGTCCCAAGGGCACCAATTACAATTGGTACAACTTTCATCTTCATGTTCCACAGTTTCCTCAGTTCTCTAGTAAGTGACAAGTATTTGTCTATCTTTTCGCTCTAATTCATTTTCACTCTGTGGTCGGTCGGGACGGCAAAATCCACGAGATGACAGGTTCTCTTCTTCTTGTCGATCAATAGTAGGTCCGGTCACCTGGCCGGGATTAGGTGATCCGTCTGTACCTCGAAGTCCTAGAGAATGTTATGTGTCACAATCTCCGTTTCGTCTCAGTCGCCACACAATCTGCACTTGCTATTTTATTTATATATATATTTATTATTATTATTATTATTATATTATTATTATTATTATTATTTCACTACTTGAGAGTTTTTAGACCAATGTAGGCTGATGGTATTTAACTTGAGTCTGAGTGACAAGTCTACTCAGGTCTCCAGGACTCTTCTGAGTATTCTAGCCGATTTCAGGAATGCAGTTGTCTGGATGTTCTCAATTCTGCCTCTGATTTTCAGTTACTCCAGTCCTTTTTCCAAGATTTTTTGGGCCGTTCCAAGTGCACAAACTACAATTGGTATCATATTCACTCTCATATTCCATAGCTTTTTCAGTTCTCTGGTAAGGTCCAGGTATTTTTCTATCTTTTCGTTTGCCTTCATCTTCACTCTGTGATCTGCTGTAACCACAAAGTCCACCAGTTGACACGTTCGCTTTTTTTCTTTTCTTTTTTTTTTTTTTTTTTTTTTTGATAATCAACACTAGGTCTGGTCTCCTGGCTGGGAAAGGATGATCCGTCTTTATTTCAAAGTCCCAGAGAATTTTATGCGTTTCATTCTCAAGAACATATTCTGGTTTAGGCATATACCATTTTGTTGCATGGTCATAATTGTTTTCATAATTCCCAGTGGATCACCTTCCCATCCCAGTTGTGCCTAGCTTTGTATTACCGTTGTGCTAGTTTGCTACATTCACTTAATACATGGTTTACAGTCTCATCTCTGTCCCAGCACAGTCTACATTTATTGTTTTGTTGCGTCTTATCAATTTTTGCTTTGATATAATTTGTTCTTAAGGCATTATTTTATGCAGCAATTATTAGTGATTCAGTTTTTTCTTGAGGTTTCATCTTCTTAATCATTATTATTATTATCATTATTTTCTCCTTTTGAGTTTTCACATCAGCATTAGCTGATGGCCTTTCACTGGAGTCTGAGTGACAGCAAGTCTCCTCAGGTCTCCAGGACTCTTCTGGGTATTCTGGCAGATTGCAGCAGTGCAGTGTTCTGAATGGTTTCAATCCTTCCTCTGATTTCCAAACTTTCCAATCCCTTTTCTAATCCTTTTGGGACTGTTCCAAGTGCACCAACTACAATTGGTATCACTTTCACTTTCATATTCCATAACTTTTTCAGTTCTCTGGCAAGGTCCAAATATTTGTCCATTTTTTCATTTTCCTTTAGCTTCACCCTGTGATCTGCTGGCACTGCAAAATCCACCAGTTGACAAGTTCTTTCTTTTTTGTTTATCAATACTAGGTCTGGTCTTCTTGCTGGGATAAGGTGATCCGTTTTTATTTCAAAGTCTCAGAGAATTTTATGCGTTTCGTTCTCAAGAACAGATTCTGGTTTATGCATACACCATTTTGTTGTATGGTCAACATTTAATTGTTTGCATAATTCCCAGTGGATCACCTTCCCAACCCAGTCGTGTCTAGTTTTGTATTCTCGTTGTGCTAGTTTGCTACATTCGCAGAGTATATGGTTTACAGTTTATCATTATTAATATTATCATTATTATTTCTCTCCTTGATAGTTTTTCAGACCAGCGTAAGCTGATGGTCTTTCACTAGAGTCTAAGTGACAACGAGTGTCCTCGTGTCTCCAGGACTCCTCTGGGTGTTCTAGCCGATCTTACCAATGCAGTTGTTTGAATGGTCTCAATTCTTCCTCTGGTTTTTCCAATTCCTCTATTCCGTTTTCTAAACTTTCGGGGACCGTTCCAAGGGCTCCAATTACATTTTTAAAAGTATTTTCTTGTGCCAGATAAAATTGAAAGTATTGTATACATTTTGAAATTAACGGTAACTTGGTGGAAAATCACAGGGGATTTAATTGATACGTCTTAAGCTAAAGTTCATCTGGAACTGGGCTCTAATTGGCTTAGAGAGTCACATAACCAGGCGGCTCTGGGGAAAATAGAATTTAGTCAGTGAGAGTTGAACCCAAGCTGCCTTTTTGGACAGACATATATTTCCCACGCGCGTGATCAAAATTGTATCGGAGAAATATATTTAAAAAGTATGGACTCAGAAATATGTATTCATTACATACAAGGTGAGTCAAAGAAATATTGAGATTTTCGATACTTTTTAACACACCTTGTATTCTAAAAAAAAAGTTCCATTCATTCTTCATTTCTATCTTTAAAATCTGTACTTTTTGACACACCTTGTATTCTGAAAAAAATGAAAGTTACATTTATTGTTCATTCCTATCTTGGTAAATAGAGCTTCAATCCTGATACATTTTTTACACATCTTGTATGTTTCCATAATTAAATAACAAGAACAAAAAATGGAACTGAGAGAGAGAGAGGGGGAGAGAGTGGGAGAGGGAGAGAGAGCGCTCTGTAAAAATGCAAAGAGGCACGTCCGAAACTTGAACTCGTCTCGCTGAGTCTATTTCCTACGAAGTTAATCCTTACACCTAGTGCCCCCATCATCATCATGTCACGCAATGATCACGGATATCCATGACATTCTCTTGCCAATCTTCCCTATCATTCATTGTCCCCAGAAGGTCCTCTGCACAGCATCCAGTATCCTCACAGAGTTGGTCAATGTAGGCCCACACTAGCATGTCCATGTGTTGGCTTCCATGGGAGAACGTCGCTTATGAGTTCGTCCTTGCTCCTCCAGCAGTTTCCAGCATGCCTTGTCAGTCTCACTTGGATGGTTTGTGAGATAGGGGGTAGGTGGTCGTACAGCTGCTTCCTTGTGGGTACTGTTTCCATGACTTGTTCAAAACCGCATGCAGCATTCTTGTGCAGCTCCCCTCTAACTTATTCTCAAGGCGCCTCGTTAGGGTCCAAGTGGTGCAGCCATACAGTAGCACTGATACCTCCAACCTCCACCTAATTAATTATGAAGTTGGAAGAATCTAAGAAAACGAAGATAAACGATGGGGGTAAACATAGGCAGTATACAGCAGTAATATCCAGTTTTATAACTCTGGATTCCTCGCATCAAATTTAAATAAAATATGCAAGTAAATAAATAGGGTCCTCCTTAAATTTCAAACAAGACGTAGGTATCATTAATGTATCAAAATTTGTTGAACGCTATAATTTTCTTAAATGCCGATGGACCAAATATATATATATATATATATATATATATATATATATATATATGGAGAAATGTGAGGAGATTAATCCGACAGTACGTGGAGAAAAGTAACAAACACGGGATGTTATAGAAACTGGATGTTTATTGTCGACGATGCAACGTTTCGGTCATTTATACCATCATCCCATGGAATATATATATATATATATATATATATATATATATATATAACAATATATTGAGCTCTCTACAAATGATACCGCAAAAAAGTCTGGTCCACTACTAACTTATCAATTACCTAATGATAACCATATATATATATATATATATATATATATATATATATATATATATATATATATATATATATATATATGGGGGGGGTAAAGGTGATAGATGCATACATACATATATAACTAAACGTAGATATTTAAATACTGAGATAGATATTCAAATGCTGAGATAGATAGTGTTATATCCCAAGACGTAGGAATAACAAATGATGATAGAAATAGTGAAATATGTTTAACATATAACAATATTTGTTTTATTTATTCTCACCGGGAAGGTTTTGGATAGAATTCAACTGTGTGTATGATGTGTGTGGTCACACATGGGCCAGTCCTTTGTCTGCCTGACTCTCTACTTGCCAGTTTTCTGTTTCACTGCTAGTCAGTGAGTATACCCGGTGTAGAATCGTTAGGGGAGATAACTCTCCCTAACAGATAGATAGATAGATAGATATGAAGTGAATGCATCACTTCAATGAATTCTAAAAACGTCTTTTCAGATCCATCAATTTAAGCAAAACGTTTTCATCTCCGTCGCTGAATAACTCGGTGCCAATCAGTAACAGCTGTTTTGATGATTTCAAACACGCGGGAAATTCTGCAACAAAACACATCTTCCGTTCATTTCATTTTTAATTATATTAAAATAATGCACGCGCGCGTGTGTGTGTGTGTGTGTGTGTGTGTGTGTGTGTGTGTGTGTTTAGAGAGATGTGTTTACATATTTATAATTGCGTTTCGCCCTGTACGAGCTTCATTAGGTAATGATTTGTAAGAAAGTTTTTTATAAAAATATTGGGAAAATTTAGAACTGCATATAAGGTAATTATGAACGCAGATCGTAATCATTAGAGTTCCACAAATTGATTGATTTTTGTTTAATTATTGAATTATATCCCTTAATCAGTAGAATTCAATATTTAACTTTTGTACGTTTCTTAATTATAAACATATTAAGGTGTATGCGAGATTTCAATGCTGTATATCACCTTATTTTCGTACTACGACATTCCTTTATATATATATATATATATATATATATATATATATATATATATATAGAGAGAGAGAGAGAGAGAGAGAGAGAGAGAGAGATCATATGTATCCAATTTTATGACGATAAAAACATTATTTTAAGATTCTAGAAATGCTCTCTTTGCACTCGCTTCATAGACTGTGAAATGTACATTAAAATAACTAAGCCTAAATTACACTGTATTTATTCGTTTCTTTATTTGAGCGACCCAATTTTTATCTTATTTTACTTTTGCCGATCCATTTTATTTTTAAACCCAATTTATTTATTTCGCGACTCAGTGAAGGGTCATTGAAAATACCTGCTCTTGAAGATCTGAAATTTATTCATATGGAAAAAAATAACTTTTAACTGACAAAATAATCTAACCAATTACGTATTAATTTAGTTCGATACAATACAACAAAAGATGTCTTGTTGAAAGGCCAACAACATATATAAGAAAATCAACAACGAAACTGAATAATTCATAAAACGTTACAAACAAAAATAAGTAAATAAAAATATGAAAACAAAACATCGCTGACT
>CM042177.1:15330728-15388228 GCA_023376005.1 Doryteuthis pealeii | reverse complement strand
TAAGAATTTTATATATACTCGCCTAGTTTAAGATTATTTTTATTCTATGTCTCCTAAAAGTAAAATAAACTTTTGTCTCTAAAATTCTCTCCTTTGAAGTTAGTGCTTAGTCTACCATATGCTGAGAGGCCAAAGTAATTTATAATTCTGTCTATCTGCGTGTTACCCCTTATCCTCTTTTTTATTGCTCATTTTATTTATTTCTTACTTGTTTGTACTCTTGAAATCCTAGTCCTCTGATAAATCTATTGAGCCAGTTTTCTTTATATATATAATTAGTACTATAATATATCTATATCAATCTTAGTAATACTTTATTGCGTTACGTAATCTATGCTGCATTTCCTTAGGAATTCCTCCTTTTTATTCAATAATCCTTTCTTATTTTGGAATATAATTATCTCTAACTTTTCTTGTAAACACAAGAAGCATGGGTCAGTTAAGCCTCGGCAAGTATTTGATTTCTTTAATATTTCCCATTTAATAATAGGTGTTATATTTTGATGCTTTAGATTCAAAATTTACCTAGCTAAGGTTGTTACATTTTTTAGTTTAATATTAGAAAAAGATATATATATATATATATATATATATATATATATATATATATATATATATATATATAACTCCATTTTTGGTACAAATAATGTCCAATATATGTAGAATAATAATTTAAAGGAAAAATGAAATTATATACAGTGCCACATTGTGACTTTTTCACTTATTGATCTTGCATTGAAAAAAATTAGAAATCATTAATAACGTAAAAAGGGTTAATTTTATGCCTATTTTGATTAAAAAATTTCTCAGGCCTAAAAAATTCTATAAACCAATTCTTATGAGATGGGGAGCTCTAGAACACCTTTTATAGACACAAATAGATTACAAAATGTCGCTATTTTTCTCGTCCCCACCCTCAAATTTTTCGAGTTTAAAATCGACATAATTGGGTGAATATTTCGAATTGGAAGCTCAAATTTGGGGATTGTCTAACTTTATCCTAGTCTACACCTGTACAAAATTTCAGAAAAATTGAAGGGGGTGGGTGACATGGCCTTGATGATTTGACATGGAATTACCCACATATATATATATATATATATATATATATATATATACCACCCCCTCCGCCACGAGTAGGATGTAACACAAAGTCACAAGGACAATTTTAAGCAATATCAATATTATTCAGAGTCAATATATAAATCTTGTAACGTTCACGTTGTTACTTGTATATATTTATCTCTCTCACGTTCATTCTTATTTGACCTGTCTCATAAACTAGAAAATGTGAAATGATTTTTTTTTAATCAATAGAAAAATTGTTCAATTTTTTTTATAAATCGTCATCCACTCCCAATGGAAGAGACAGTCTCATTAAGCCCCAAAATGCAGTTTATTTTTATTGGCGTCTAAAAGAACATATCTTTTAAAAAGTTAAACTTTTTTAATTCGCACGTAACTGTCCACAGCCAACTACTACTCACTCGACTTTTACATTGTTTTCATGTCCGGGAATTTAAATTTTGACCCATCATCTGTCAATCAATCCCACAGGAATGTTTGCCACATCTAGTAGTGTTGCATACCCTTTCTTTACTTTCTTCTATTCTTCTTCTGGAGTGTTTGACATCTTAAATTCTTCTAGGTCTCTTCTAACATCTTGGTCTTCGTCTTGGTGGTCGGTCGCACTTAACTCATTTCTTCTTCTATATCAGTCTTGTTACCAAAACATTGATTAATCACAAGACCGTGTTATTTTTCTTAAACTTTTATTTACTTAACTAACATTTCATATAACTAAATATCTGACTAACATAACACGCGTATGCAGAGTGAGTTACAGTTAGGGCAGTACATCTTCACTGCCTGACGTCCAACTGAAAACTGAGGAACCAACCAGGTCCCTCGTGACTTCACGTATTTCGCGGGTTTTCTGTACTATTCCATGGAAAGTCCTGCCCGTGATATGAAAAGGGCCATCCCTTTAGAAATACAGGGGATTGACAATAATCTTATGCAACCGCATAGATTATGTAACAGTGGAGGAAATCATTACATAAAAGTTTTATATGCCCATCTTGTATTGGCAGTAACTGTGATATCAATGTTCATAGCATGTTTTTTTTACTAAGCCATTATTAAAAACACGCACAGATATAAAAACAAAATATCCGAATAAAGTTTTAAAAGGTTTTATCACTTTGACTCCTCCCTACATAAATGACAGGGAAAATACACACATTAATAAACTTTATATAAACACGTCCAAAGTCGTTAAGTTAACCCTTTGGCATTCTTGAGACTTTCAGTCATGAAATGAAAACAGTTACGAAATTAATATTATTTGATGAAGGCCGAAGGGTGAAACCGGTCGGAATTAACAAATTTATATATACTAATCTTTTTTCTACCAACGTTTGTGTCTACACTTTCGTATATATATATATATATATATATATATATATATATATATATATATATGTGTGTGTGTGTGTGTGTGTGTGTGTGTGTGTGTGCGTGTGTGTGTGTCTGTATCTGTGTCTGTGTGTCTGTGTGTGTGTATATATATATATATATGTGTGTGTGTGTGTGTGTGTGCATATATATATATATGTGTGTGTGTGTGTGTGTGTGTGTGTGTGTGTGTGTGTGTGTGCGATTGCTCCCGGTTGAATACCATTTCCATTTCATCCTATCACTTTAAGAGAGACGCTAGACTCGCTACAATATTCGAAACCAATGAATATAGATGGATATTACGTCTAAAACCCCGAAAGGACTTAACAATAAATTCAACTACCTAAAACACACGCCATGTTAAGCCCTTATAAGCACTGATACCAAACATTGAACGAGATAAACATTATTCTCCTTATCTTCGATAAAATGATTTTTCTCAAGGTTCATCGCAAAATTTCAGGTAAATAGTTTTAAAATATTTTTCACCTTGAATGTACTTTTAAAAATCATAACAACTCTTTTCATTATCAAATGAAATGCCGTTAAAAAGTATCGATTTACTTAAACGCCAACTATACGTTCCTAACCGCCCTTGTCGGCTGTGACATTAGAATACACCGACTGCACCTCTGTAGAGGGAGAAGACTCCCCCAAAGGGTTCACTTGGGTGGTGAAAAGTGATGCTTAAGGGTGGAATCCAGGTGGCTGAGCAGTCTGTGACATGTAACACTCCACTTCGGCCTTTATTTGGGCAAGATGGGTGGACGGAGACGCCCCCTCCGATCAATTGGCTGGTCACATCAAGCCCTAGCACCTATATGATTGCCCAAATCATATTGTCTATTGCGATATGGCAAGCCCGATCCCTTTTTACACACACACACATACACACACACACACACACACACACATATATATATATATATATATATATATATATATATGTATATATATATATATATATATATATATATATATATATTACCTGTATCAGCCGGATAGCGAGGGTGTCTATGCCATTTTCAGTAGCGCTAGACTAATGAGATTGCTTTTACGTCTGGGTTGGAGCGCCTAACCTACCGTCAGATCCAAGCTGTGTTACTCGTATACTCTGTTGACGAGGGTCGGTATCGGATCCAGAACCATGTGGTTCCGGTGTGGGGGTACTACCGACTGAGCTAATATATACTATCACCCCAAAATAGTCTCTCGCATAGATCCTGTTAAAAAAGAAATCAAGTTTTGTTTTATATACATTAACTATATAGAATTTTGCGTAGGACGCATTAATACTTTTGGTTCAAAAGGTTCAATAAAAAAATATCTAATAATATCCATTTTGATTGTATAATTTTCCACAAGAAATAATGAACTTTGGTGCAGAAGAAAATTACCTTTTTATCAAAAAACAAAATCGTAGAGTGTACTTATTTATTAGTGATATATATATATATATATATATATATATATATATATATATATATATAGAGAGAGAGAGAGAGAGAGAGAGAGAGAGAGATTAAATAGATATAGTGATATGAACAGATATGTTCATACTGAAATAGATATATATATATATGGTCAGATAGGCATCTCCTGTAGCATAATGATTAGCAAGCTAGCATAGCAGACCAATGTTAGTGATATCGATTCTCACTGGGTGCCCCATACTTCTGGCCTTGTGGCACATCTAGCCAAACTTAGTAAATAACTACATGATTAGACTGTGGTAGACATATACATTGTTAGATACGAACAGACAACAATGGATATATAGATAGATTTTGTTTTGTTTTACGGCGTATCATTTCGGGCCATTTAATACCAAATCAAGTAATTTTAAAAAAACTTTTAAAAAGTACCCAGATTGCTTTCATTACTTACTGTTGCTTAAGTGGTCACCCAATAAAGTGTTAAACAGACTCATTGTAGCTTAACTTCGGTAATTTAGAGGGTACCAGTGATTTCAGCCTGACTTGATCGTAATAGATAGACAGATAGGACATACTAATATTGACAATGAATAGAATGATATATATATATAATTTATGTCATAAAAGTATCGAGATTAGCTGCATTTATCAAGATAGAAATAAACAATGAATGGAACGTTAATTTTTTCAGAATACAAAGTGTGTAATAAAAGTGCCGAGATTGAAGCTGTATTTACCAAGATAGAAATGAATAATGAATGGAACGTTATTTTTTTTTCAGAATACAAGGTGTGTCATAAAAGTGCTGAGATTGAAGCTGTATTTACCGAGATAGAAATGAACAATGAATGGGGCGTTAATTTTTTCAGAATACACGGTGTGTCAATAAGTAAAAAACATCTCAATACTTTTTTGACACATCTAGTATATATATATATATATATATAAGAGAGAGAGAGAGAGAAGAGAGAGAGGGGGAGAGAGAAAGAGATGATCAGAGATAGGTAATGAGTGTATTTGCATTTCAGTGCAGGTAGACTCATTGCTGACTCGAGTTCTGCTTAATAAGAGTAACGGACTTTTGGGGCAGAAGCAGAAAAACAAAAATAGATTTACCAAATTGAGCCATGAGATTTCTCATTAGCTTTTCCCTTTTTTTTTTTCTTTTCTCTTCTTTCTTTCTTTCTTTCTTTCTTCTATTTTCTGGTCTTGTTATTTGTTGCTCTTGTCAGTCTGTCTGTCTGTCTGTCTGTGTGTCTTTCACCACCAACAGTGACTAAATAATCTCTCTCTCTCACTTCGAATCATTTGAAACGTATGATTTCTTCTTACGAACATAATCTAATTAACATACATTGGTACGGACATTGAACTGCTATTGCTCGAATTCTTTGTTTTTACTCTCTCTCTCTCTCTCTCTCTCTCTCTCTTCTCTCTCTCTCTCTCTCTCTCTCTCTCTCTCTCTCTCTCTCTCTCTCTGATCTTTACAGATTCCAAGATACCAGCATTGACTAATTTCCCTATATAGCTATCTTTTCAAATCTATCTATCTATCTGTTCCTATATCTCTTTCTCTCTGTGTATCTATATTTATATATCTATACATCTTATAATGTTTTATGTATGGATTTGTCTATCTAACCGCATGACAGTCTCTCTCTCTCTCTCTCTCTCTCTCTCTCTCTCTCTCTCTCTCTCTCTCTCTCTCTCTCTCTCTCTCTCTCTCTCTCTGGTATATTATCTTTTTCATGTATTTGATTCCCCCCGTATATAATTCTTTCCCGTTTTCTTTTACTTTTCTTTCTTTCTTGTTTTTTTGGTTTTTTCATTGATTCTTCTCTTTAATTTTCTTCTTTCTTTCTTTCTTTCTTTCTTTCTTCTTCGCGGTAATCCATTTCCCATTTTCTTCTGCGAAATCCTTTTCATTATTAACCATTTTTTTCTTTCTTTCTTTCTTTTTTTTTTCTTTCTTTCTTTCATTCTGTCTTTGTTTCTGTCTTTCCCATTTATATTTCCTTCATTTTTTATTTTTTATTTTCTTATTTATTTCTTTGATTCCTCCCGTATATAATTTCTTTTTATCGCATTTCCTTTCATTTTTCAATATATATATATATATATATATTGTATTGTATTGGAGAAATGAATTTAAAGTCCTTGATTCCAGGTATAATAATTATATTTGTTATAGTGTACTATACAATTAAAAGGTGTCTGTTACCTCTGTTTTCATATTAACCGCTTATACCCAAAACAAAGCGCTTTGTTTTGAGGATAAATGGCTAATACGATGCATTGAAACCAATGGTGACAGACACCTTTTAATTTTGTAGTACAGCATTATATATATATAACATATATATACATATATAATATATATATATATATACTAGTGTTGGCTGAAAAGTCTATAGGCTACTCAGGATACATTTATGGAATGTGATCAAATGTTTGGTTTTTTTTTCAAGATAACCCCTCATACAGTGTATTTCTTTAATATATATTTCTTAAATGACATTTCAACCCGTCTAGGTTAAGGAATCATATTTTACATTTTTATGTAGATGTTTCTTTAGATTTTTTTTCACGCGGTTCTATTTAATACGAATGATTTTCATATTGATTTATTTGACCTATCGATGGGACCCTAATATGTACTACCACTTCAGTTAGTTACTGTATAATGTCAGATATTGCATTTTTAGTATATGATTTTAGCGAATAGTTTGTAAGTAAATAGTTTGGTTTTGACTTTATAAACTGCTAGAAATAATTTTCATTAATTCAATATATTAATAGAAATAATTTTCGTGTTGTATTTTTCATTAACTAGAAGTTCAAGGTAGTTGACTGAACTTAAACTGAATTGAAATTTTAGCATGAAAAATGAAGAAATGGAAAAAGGAAAAAGGGAAAGATGGAAAAAGCATAAAGACAATAACAATGCCGAGAAAATAAAGAATAAAATCAATCCACAAAACATATATATGTTATAGTTACTAGTACAAATAAAAAAACACCCTCCGGGCGATGTAAAAATAGATTTTTAAAACATATTGCCTGGGGGTGGGAGTAAAAAAAATTCAATGTCAACGAGTAAGTAAACTCATCAAATTCATTAAAGGATTAAAAAATAAAACAATTTGAAATGTAAACTTTAGATATGTATTAAAATAAAACAAACTATATATAGATATATAATACCAGTCATGTATTTATTAAAACTTGTTTTAAAAAACAATGAGGACTGTCTAATGTTGCATGTTCAAATTTTGAGTGTATTTATTCTATGTTTTGACGATTTGGGTAATTTGACGTAAGCAGTGACGTAGTTTTTGTTACAGACACAAAAAGCGGAAGCGAATCTCCATTATTAATAGAGATGTGTATTGATAAATTGGTTGAAGTCATTTTCATTAACTTACAAAGATCTATTTGACCCATAGAAGGAACCCTAACTGGTATTACTTCTCCGGATCAGAGTTAAATCTGGAAACAATGGCAATAAAGAGATGTTCCGCACTCCCCAGATCTTTAGAACTGGAGCTTCACAATCAGATACAGTTTAGTGTCACATCCAGGGGAGGCTGTTTTCGGTGGGGATCTTACTCGTCAGCCGGGTATACAGTCAGCGTATTCTAAGCCCAACCGACAGGGTGAATTTCTTTAATAGTCCCTGCCCATTTCTTTCTTACCTAATATATGTTTTACGAGTAGGATGTGACACAAGGCCGTAAATATAAAGCATCTAGTGGGGATCGAACTGGCTTTTAAGTAGGAATGGATCTGCAAGACTAGCTTGCTAACTATTACACCACAATAGAACACCAACTTAGAATAAGTTTGTATGTATAAGTTTATTCAAATAATTTCCAATGGATTTTATACTTAAATAATTTCCAATGCATTTCTCTTGTAGAATCATTCCCAATCAATGTTATAACGATTTAATTTTGTATGCATTTCTATAGTAAACTAATCTGTCATGGATTTCTATAGTAAAATCACTTCCTTGTGGATTTCTATGTTGTCTTTAATATTTGCCATTTCACTGTATGTGTAGTCATTAGATGGAATAAGAGTTGTGATCTATTTGTTTAATAAATCCTACCCATAATATTACAGGTTACATAAAGACGTAGTATATTGCCTATACATTTTTTGCTGTTTCCTTTTCGCCAAATCAAATATTTTCTTAAGACGACCGGACAATGAATCAGTCTCAGAGAAAAGGCGGTAAAGTAAAATAAAACTCCAATCTCTCTCTCTCTCTCTCTCTCTCTCTCTCCTCTCTCTCTCTCTCTCTCTCTCTCTCTCTCTTCTCTCTCTCTCTGTGTGTAGAGAGAAGCAGAACCACCTCGACGGAAAGTCTTATTGATTCTAAGTCTGAGCACGTTATCGAGTTAATGCCCTTTTATTAAATTTACATATGTTTCCTCCATTTTCCATACAGCCAGTTTTTCTTTCTTTCTTTCTTCTTTCTTTCTTTCCCGGTGTTTTTCTTTAATGCAATTCCTTTCTTTCTTTCTATCTTTCTTACGCTCTCTTTCTTACGCTCTCTTTCTCTGTGTTTTTCTTTAATGCATTCCTTTCTTCTTTCTTCTTCTTTCTTCTCTTCTTTTCTTACGCTCCTAACGAATCTTTCTTTCTTACGCTCTCTTTCTCGGTGTACGCTTTGTTTTCTTTAATGCATTCCTTCTTTCTTCTTCTTTCTTTCTTTCTTTCTTCTTTCTTTCTTACGCTCTTTTTCTTACGCTCCTCTTTTCGGTGTACGCTTGTTTTTCTTAAGCATTCCTTTTCTTCTTCTTTCTTTTCTTTCTTTCTTCTTTCTTTCGGTGTTTCTTAATGCATCCTTTCTTTCTTATCTGTTCTTACGCTTCTCTTTCTTCGCTCTCGTTTCCTCGGTTTTCTTTAATGCATTTCTCTCTTTCTTTCTTTCTATCTTTACGCTCTCTTTCTTACGCTCTCATCGTTCTCGGTGTTTTTCTTAATGCATTCCTTCTTGCTTTCATCTTTTCGTTCTTTCTTTTCTTTCGGTGTTTTTCTTTAATGCATTTCTTCTTTCTTCTTTCTATCTACGCTCTCTTTTTCTTTACGCTCTCTTTTCTCGGTGTTTTTCTTTAATGCATTCCTTTCTTTCTTTCTTCTTTCTTTCTTTCTTTCTTTCGGGTTTTTCTTTAATGCATTCCTTCTTTCTTTTCTATCTTTCTTACGCTCTCTTTCTACGCTCTCTCTCGGTGTTTTTTCTTTAATGCCATTTCTTTCTTTCTTTCTTCTATCTTACGCTCTCTTTCTTTACGCTCTCTTTCCCCGTGTTTTTCTTAATGAATTTCTTTCTTTTCTTCTTTCTTTCTTTCTTTCTATCTTTACGCTCTTCTTTCTTACGCTCTCTTTCTCGGTGTTTTTCTTTAATGCATTCCTTTTCTTTCTTCATCTTTCTTCGCTTCTCTTTCACTTACGCTTCTCTTCTCGTGTACGCTTTGTTTTTCTTTAATGCATTCCCTTCTTTCTTTCTTTCTTCTTTTCTTTCGGTGTTTTTCTTTAATGCATTCCTTTCTTTCTTTCTATCTTCTTACGCTCTCTTTACGCTCTCTTCTCGTGTTTTTTTCTTTAATGCATTTTTTCTTTCTTTCTTTCTTTCTTTCTTCTTTCTATCTTACGCTCTCTTTCTTACGTCTCTTCTCGTTGTTTTTCTTAATGCATTTCTTTCTTCTTTTCTTTCTATCTTACGCTCTCTTTCTTACGCTCTTCTTTCTCGGTTGTTTTTTTTAATGCATCGCTTTTCTTTCTTCTATCTTTCTTACGCTCTCTTTCTTACGCTCTCTTTCTCGCGTGTACGCTTTGTTTTCTTTAATGCATTCCTTTCTTTCTTCTTTCTTCTTTCTTTCTTTCTTTCTTTCTTTCGGTGTTTTCTAATGCATTCCCTTTCTTTCTCCTACTTTTCGTTACGCCTTCTGGTTCTTACGCTCTCTTTCTCGGTGTACGCTTTGTTTTTAATGCATTCCTTTCTTTCTTTCTTCCTCTCTTTCTTTCTTCTTCTTTCTTCGGTGTTTTTCTTTAATGCATTCCTTTCTTTCTTTCATCTTCTTACGCTCTCTTTCTTACGCTCTCTTCTCGTGTTTTTCTTTAATGCATTTCTTTCTTTCTTTCTTCTTACGCTCTCTTTCTTACGCTCTCTTTCTCATGTTTCTTTAATGCATTCCTTTCTTCTTTCTACTTTCTTACGCTCCTCTTTCTTACGCAAGCTCTCTTTCTCGGTGTACGCTTTGTTTTTTCTTTAATGCATCCTTTCTTTCTTCTTTCTTTCTTTCTTTCTTTCTTGCTTTCTTCTTCGGCTGTTTTCTTTAATGCATTCTTTCTTTTCTTTCTATCTTTCTACGCTCCGTTTCTACGCTCTCTTTCTCGGTGGTTTTTCTTTAATGCATTCCTTTCTTTCTTTTCTTTCTTTCTTTCTTCTTACGTTCTTTCTTGTGTTTTTCTTTAATGCATTCCTTTCTTTCTTCTTCTTCTTTCTTCTTTCTTTCATACGCTATTTTTCTCGGCGTACCTTTTGTTTTTGTTTTTTTCTATTCGCATGTGATACGTTTGCCTTCTTTCTTTTCAAGGGCATATTTCTTTCGTTGCTCAGCATCTTTTCTTTTTTTACTTTCTTTCCTTCTTTTCTTATTTTCTTTGCGTCCATTATTTCCCCATTTTTATTTTTTTTTTCTCTTCCTTCTTTTTTCAAAATCCTCTTCCTTCAGTTGTTCATTGTCTTTTCTTTCTTTTCTTTCTTTCTTTCTTTCTTTCTTTCTTTGATGTCCATATATTCCCATTTTATTATTATTCTATTTCTTCCTTGCTTTATATCTTTCTTTCCTTCACATTTCCTTATCCTCCTTCTTCTTTTGTCTTTTTCTTTCTTATTTCTTTTCTGTCTATTTTCTTAATTTCCATACTTCTTCTTTCTTTCTTTCTTCTTTCTTTCTTTTTATTCATATCCCCCTTCTTTCTTTATTCTTTTTGTTTTTCTTTCGTTCCCATCCATATTTACCTTCTTTTTTTTTCATTCTTTCTTCTCTCCTCGCCATATTTCCCCATTTCCAATTTTTCATTCTTTCTTTAATTTCCGTTCACATGTCTCCATTTTCTTCCTTTCATTCTGTTTTTCTTTCGTTCACCTTTATATATCCTCATTTTGGGCACCCCAAGTAGTGTAATGGTTATCAAACTCGTTTCGTAAACTATTGTTAGTGTTCGATTCTCATTGGGCGCCCCATTCTGGCCTTGTGCCGCATCTAAGCTAAGCTTAGTAAATAACTTATATATTTCTACAATATAGGTGAGGTGCTCACACGGTGTAATGGTTAGCAATCTAGATTCGCAAACTATTGAATTCGATCCTCATTGGGTACTCCATTCTGGCTTTGTGCCGCATCTAAGCTAAGCTTAGTAACTTAACTATTATTTGTTTACACAATATAGGCACTCATGCGGATGTAATGGTTCGCAAGCTTGACCAAACTATTGTGAGTTCAATTCTCATTGGGCGCCCCATTCTTAACTTAGTAAATAACTATATTTGCCCATTTTCTTTCTTTCTTTACTTCCTTCTTTCTTTCTTTCTTTCTCGTTCATATTTCCCCATTCCCTTCTTTGATTCTTTCTTTTTTACGTCTATATTTCACCAAAATTCCTTCTTTATTCATTTCTTCTTTTATTTATGCATTCATTCATTTTCTGTCCATATTTCCCCATTGTTCCATTTTTATTTTTTCCTTTTTTTTCCATTTCCTCCCTCCTTTCTTCTTAATTTAAATGTGTATTAATTATCTGTTTCTTTTTCTTTGTGTTTATATATATTCTTTCTCCTTTACTTTTTTCTATTTTCTGGCTTTTTTATATTGTACATATTTTCTCTTTCTTTCTCTCTTTCTTTCTTTCTTTCTTCTTTCTTTCCTTGCGAATGGCTTCTATATTCCTTTATTTCATTGATCAGATATTCTCTCTTTCTTCCTGTCTTTCCTTTCCTTTTTTTTTCTTTCTTTTTTCAATCTTTCTTTCATTCTATATATTTTCTCTTTTTTTCTTATTCTTTTTTCTTTTTTGACATTTCTTTACATATTTTGTTCCCTTTATTCTTTCTTTCTTTCTTTCTTTTTTCAATTTTTATTTCTATATATTTTCTTTTTTTTTTCTTTTAAAAACTTTCGTTATACATTTTTCTCTTTACTTCTTTCTTTCTATGATTTTTCTCATCCTGCTTTCTTTTTAATATTTCTTTATATATTTTGTTCTCTTTACTTTCTTTCTTTTTTTAATCTATATTTCTTTCTATATGTTTTCTTTTTTTTTTTCTATCCTTTCTTCTTAACCTTTTCATAATTTTTATCTTTAATACTTTCTTTCTTTCTTTATCTATTTATTTCTATTGCTTTCTCTTTTTTTATCCTTTCTAAAAACACCTTCGTGTATTTTTTCTTTTCCTTCTTTTCTTTCTTTCCAGACATATTTTCTTTTACTTTATTCCCGCTTCCTATTTTTCTTTTTACATAACCATATTTCTCCTGTTTTTGCTCTCTTTTTTCTCTATTTTGTCCATTCTGCTTTATTTCCTTTTTTTTCGCCATCTTCTTTCACAAAATTTGATGAAATCCTATCTTTTTTATCTTTATTTATTTCGCTTCTTTTCCACCTCCTTCTTTTTCCGTTCTTTGCTTCTTTCTTTTTCTATCTTTCTTTCATTTCTGTTCAAAAGTGTTTTCGCTTAAATCCCACGCACCATCTCTTCTTCTCTTCTTCTTCTTCTTCTCTTCTTCTTCTTCTTCTTCTCCGCTTCCTTCTCTTTCTCCGTTCCTCGTCTTTTTCTCTCTTCCCTCCCCTTCTTCTCCTTCTTATTGCCTCATCTTTTCCTTCTTTATCTTCTTCTTCTCCTTTCCTCTTCTTTTTATCATTCTCATCATTCTGCTCCTCCTCCTCCTTCCTCTTCTCCTTATTTTTCATTTTCATTCTTCCTCTTCTACTCCTTCTTTCTTCTCCTTCCTTCTTTCTTCTTCTCTTTTCTCTTCTTCTTATCCATCTTCTTTCTATTATTCTTCTTCTCATTCTTTTTCTCCTCCTCCTTATTCTTCTTGTTCTTCTTCTCCTTCTCCCATCTTCTTCTTCTCCTCTACGTCTTCGTCTCCTTCTTCTTCTCTTTCTCTACTTCTTCTTCTTTCGTCTTCTTCTTCCCCTTTCTCTTTCTCTTTCTTCCTTTCTTCTTGCTCCTTCTCCTTTCTCTTCTTTTCTTCTCCTTTCTTTTCTTCTCCTTCTCCTTTCTCTTCTTCTCCTTTCTTCTTTCCTTCTTCGTCTTCTTCTTTCTTTTCTTCTTCCTTCTCCTTCTCTTCTTCTTCTTTTTCTTCTCCTTCTCCTTTCTTCTTTCTTTTCTTCTCCTTTCCTTCTCTTTCTTCTTTCTTCTTTTTCTTTCTTCTTTCTTCTTCTATCCTTCTCTTCTTCTTCTTCTTCTTCTTCTTCTTTCTTCTTATTCTTCTTATTCCTTTTTAAAACCTTTCTTTTACATATTTTATTCTTTTCTTTCTTTCTTTGCCGACATTATTTTCTTTACTTTATTTACAGCTTCCTTTTTTAATACAATTTTTCATTTTTTGCCCTCTTTTTCTCTTATTTTACTTTTTGCCTTTATTTCTTTTTCTCACTTTCTTCTTCTTCTCCTTACTCTTCTTTTCCTTCTTCTTCTGCTTCTCAGTCTCATTCTTCTTTCTCTCCCACTCCTTCTTCCTCTTCTCTTTCTTCTCCTTCTTCTACAACTATCTCAACATGTTTTCTCTTCATAATCACACGACCTCAATTTCCCGCCAGTTAACGTCTTTTCTTCATTCATTTTTGTCATTAAATCAAAGCCTCTTTTCTTCACTTTCATTTGAATCCGAAAAATGTCTTATTCTAATGTCAGAAAAAAAGTATCAGGTAGAAAGGTTAAGTGCTCTTCATCCCACGAAAAAGAAAGTTTTTGGCGTAACGGCTGTCTTCGACTGGCGGGAACAATCAAATTCAGCTAAAACCGACTCGATCACGAAACTAATGGACCGTATGACGATGATAGGAAAAAAGTGCACAAATGCTCACATCGAACTTCCCTATGATCTCTGCAGATTCCAAAGATACCAGCATTGACTAATTTCCCTATCTAATCTCTCTCTTTTCAGATCTCTCTCTTCTCTCTCTCTCTCTCTCTCTCTCTCTCTCTCATCTCTCTCTCTCTCTCTCTCTCTCTCCAGATCTATCTATCTATCCATCCATCTATATGTTTCTATACCTCTTTCTCTGTTATCTATATTTATATATCTATATATCTCAGCCAGTTAATTTTTGGTGTATGAATTTGCTATCCCACATAACAGTATTTCACTCTCTCTTCTCATCTCTCTCTATATATATATATATATATTATTTATATTATATATATATATATATCGATCTTCAGATCTATCTATCTATATGTTCCTATATTTCTTTCTCTCTGTGTATCTATATCTATATACCTATATATCTGAAGCAGTTCATTTTTATGTGTGAATTTGTCTATCTGTCCACATAGCAGTCTGTTTCTCTGTCTCTGTCTCTGTCTTTCTCTCATTTCATTTTCAAGGTTAAAGAGCCCAGTCTGCCCTACTATTTACCAATAGCAGGAGGTAGAGTAGTTGGATACATACCTTTCCCAAGGGTATTAGCGCTAATGTAAAATGCAAACAACCTCGTCCAGGATTTGAACTTGGGCCGACGATTCTATTTCCTACGACTATAACCATTACACCACACACCACCAACTAAGCAATTAGATGATTTCAAATAACTAATAATATCTGTAAACTGTTGTAGCTTCAACAATTAACTTCAATTAACTATTCTTGATATAAATCATTTTCTCACAGTATCAAGTATTCCTTTCTAGTATTATTATTCTTTTAAATTTAAATATATATTTCTCACATAAACCCTTCATGCTCTAAAACCGTTATGCATGTGTGTCTTAAGAATTATTAAAGAATTTTAAATATCTTTTCCCTTAAAGTCCGTTATTAGTTATTTCCTTACAAACTGGTCATATCTTTAAAAAAAAACTGTTTTCTTTGTTTCATAAATAGATCAGCTCTCATAATGGTCTTATAAAGACTGAAATATTGCAATATTAGCCATAAATACAACATAAATTAATAAGATCTCTGTTTGTTTTTTTTCAAATTTCTTCTCTGACATTTCTAGTATTAATAATTCTATTTAATAATAATCATTTATTTTACACAATTATATGGTTTCAATGCTAATAATTTTAAAACGGATCGGTTTGACTCATACTAATATTGGTGTAATGGCAATGAAGGAATGCTCCATACTTCCGAGAACTCTAGAAGTGGAGCCTCACTACCTGATGCAGGTTAGTGTCATACCAGGACACTCTCTTGAGGGGGAGTTTTAGACCTTTGAAAGGTACTCTAATCTGTGCTGATAGGGCTGTAAAATATTTTGCTACTTGTCTCCCGAGCAACGCCGTGTATCTCTGCTAGTTTTCGAATGAATGAATAAAATACGGTTTAATTTTCCTGATATAATGAATATGTAAATACCTAGGTACTCCCTCACTATAATCTGATTGGACAGTGTCATGTATAAATAGTCGACACTGTGTTTGTCCTATACCTAATGCCTACAAGCTAAACTTACTCGCTAGACGACACAACGACAGACGGATTGCTATTCGACATACCAATTTCTACTGCGATAATATACCAAATACCAATTTCAGAATATATCCCTTAACCCGGATATATGATTTCCAAATACAATTTTCATTTTTACGTTCTTCTTCATTCTTAAACATCTGCCAAGTATATGTTTATCAAAATAACTTCCAATGCATTTTATACTTAGATAATTTCCAATGCATTTTCTATTGTAAAATCATAGACAATCAATTTTATACTAAATTCAATTTTGTATTTCTATAGTAAAATAATCTGCCATGGATTTCTATAATAAAATCACTTCCAATTGATGTGGACTTTAATATCACTTTGTTTTAAGAGAACGGAATTATCGAAATCTTTATCAAATGTTTTCTATTAAAATCATATAGTGGTAGCTTGACTGAGATTAATTCGTTCCGCTTGTAACTCAATTTCCTCGTATATCAAATATATTTTCCCATTGAAATAAACTGAAATGTATTTAATACGTTACAGCCATATTTTATGTTACGTTTTTCTTTTGTATGATAAAAATAGTACTGTATTGTATAAAGATATAATAAAATAGAATGTAATGTATGTGCTGTAATATGCTTTAATGTTTATTTTTTTATTAAAAATATTTTCTTTTGGCGTAATAAATTTGAAACAGATGTTTTTAACGAACTTATTAACATAAGCGTATCTGAAGCTCGTTAATACCTCAAATTTTAGCTCTCAACACAAAGAAAAAATCGACTGAGTGACAGTTCGTAATTCAGAAAAATCTGAAGCTGGGTCACTGGTAAGTCAAAGTACCACTCTAGTAAGAAGTTTACAGAAGAAATAGATTACGTATAATTATCATGTAAATGGATTAAGAATACGGTACGGACGTATAGATGAATTACAAGTCGTAATAATACTGTTACATGAAGGAGCTAGACCAGTGGAAATCCTATGGATTACATGCATACATTGGACGAATACCTAACAAAAATAAAATAACTTTATTTTCTATTTCTTTCATTGCAGACATATGCACTCTTTCTTTCTATCCCTTTTTTCAACATTTCTTTCTTTCTTTTTTCTTTTTCTTTCTTTCTTTCTTTCTTTTCAAACATTATTTCTTTGTCATCTAGATATGACAAAATTTGCGTTAAATCTTTTTAGGCATGAAACATTCCTATTTTTTTTAAATCTACTAAAAATTAGCTTATTTTTAGTCAGAAAAGATTCCACTTTTTAAAAAATATTTAAAAAATGAAGTCATTACTTGATTTTCAGAAAATATTTGATACCCAATCTTTTTTTTTTATAAGAAAATTTTTCGCCCAAATTTCTTTAACATTTTGTGACCCGCTAGATTAATTTTAGGATTTGGTCGAAAGTGCAAGAGATTGATTTTTTAATACAGGGTGAGGCAAAATGATCTGATACATTTGTAGTGAGTAACATGATAGACTGTGACATCGTTGTAAGTGAGTTCAAACTCCAATCTCGCTATTACATTCCCTTTTGGACTAATACCCTTGTGTAAGTTATGAAGCGCCTTATCCTACCAGAAATTGGTTAAATAATACCACTACTCCTAATCCCTCCACACGAGCAGTTAAGACAACAAAAATCATTTTGCTGCACCCTATACATTGAAAAGATAATTCCCAAGAGAAGTAAATTCTTTTGGATTATTCGGACTATTGTCCTTTTCTTTATTGTTATCTGTACAAAGTTTCGGTGGATGTGCCCTCCGGCCTTCTTCATGTATTTCTTGTCGGACTCGAGAGCATTCTCAAAATTGGGAACCTTCTTTTCAAATTCGGAAAACGTATTGTCGTAATTGTGAGCCATTACGAAACTTTGAAGTAAATTCTTTTTAACATTTTGAAAAGAAGGTAAAACCCAGCTTCATACGAAGACCTTAGTTTGGAAATTATATAAAAAATTGAAAATTGAAAATAAAATATCACTCCTACTTTTCCTCCTCCATCTCTTGGTAACTTTCTAGTTTTATTTGTTAACTAACTAATAAATTAAATTAAAAGTTGCAAAGAAGATAAATAGTTTACTTATTTTCAAGAATAGATATTATACTTAATCAAATTAAATTAAGGATAGTAAAAGAAATAGGAAAATATCAAAGAAAGAAAGCAGTGAGGAAAAAAGAAAGAATGAAAGGAGAGATTAAATTAAGAAAGAAAGAAAGAAAGAAAGAAAGAGACGAAATAAATAAAGAATAGATTAAATTAAAAAAGAAAGAAAGAGACTAAATAAAAAAGAGACTAAATAAGAAAGAAAGAAAGAAACAGACTAAATGAATAAAGAATAGATAAAATTAAAAAAAGAAAGAAAGAAAGAAAGAAAGAAGAGACTGAATTAAGAAAGAAAGAAAGAAGGAAAAATAAATAAAGAAGAGACTGAATTAAGAAAAGAAAGAATGAAAGAAAGAAAGAAAGAAAGAGATTAAATTAAGAAAGAAAGAAAGAAAGAGAGAGAGAAATAAAGAAAGAAAGAAGAGAGTAGATTATGTGAAAATGATATAATATAATAAAAATTAAAAGAAAAGAAATTAAACTAAGATAAAAAAAAGAGAGAATAAAAAAGAAAGAAGCAAAAATAAGAAAAAATGTAAAAACCAAGCAAGGACGATTTGTGAACCAGCCTGAAGTTTTTGTACACGACAAAACTGACTATTAAATAGAAGTGTGTAAGTACGTTAAAAGAAAAGGAGTTGCAAATTTGAGGAGGAGGGGGAACAGCAGCAACAGGAGCGAGAAGAGGAGGGAAAAGAGGAGGATGAAGAGGGTGCGAGAAGGTTGTTTCTGTCAGTCAGATTTGAAGAGATTACCGAAAATATGCTGACATTACTGGCAAATATTTCAGTTAAGTACGACCTGTGAATATAACCCAGGCGGAAATGCCAAGATATTATGGATTGTTTATTTATTTATTCATTTATTTATATATGCATTTTGTTTATATGGTCTGCATTAGTTTTGTTTATACAGAGTCCGACAGAATGATCTTTCGGGTTTGGAACGTTAATAAAAAGAATAAGGCAACGTAGATCCTCTACAAAATTTCATTTTACTATAGGAAAGAAAAAGAATATTTGCAATTTTGTTTTATTTTTGTCATCACTTTGTTTTAAAGATTATAATCGAGCAAATTCTTGCCCTCCCTGTTGAAACCTTACCCTGCATTTCTGCGGTGCTCACCGTGTCATTGACTCTGGTATTGCTGCAATTTCCTGACAAATATAATCTTTCAGTTCGTCAGTTGCATGAGACTATTTCTTAAAGACTTGAGTCTTCAGGTATCCCCAAAAAGAGAACCACAAGGCGATATACAGGATGTTCGGGATAAATTTGACAGTTTCATAAGGAAAAAGAAAAAGTGCTTGCTAACTACAAGATTTAAGGGATTGTAAAGATATTTAACAGGAACGGAAATTACACTACTGTCAAGTTTCACTAACCACTATTAGTGCCAATCGCAGCCTCAATCCTGCTCCAGAACCTGGAGCAAGCTGATGTTACAGTTTCCCTGGGAAGGGTCTCAAAAACTACCTTAATTCTGTCGATTAACTGGTCTTTTGTAGTACTGGCACGGCAATTGGTGTCTTTCTCAACAGCGCCACATACATAATAATCCATGGGGCTAAGATCTGGGAAGTTCGGAGGCTAAACATTGGGACTGGTGTACTCGTAAAAATTCGTCAACAACCATTTTTGACTTTTCCCAGAGTTGTAGCAGGGGGCCGAATCCTGCTGCCATACATATGACCTACCATTGGCTACCCTTGTTATCCAGGGCTTGACTATCGTGTTTAGCAACTCCAAGTGGGCATCTGAGGGTCCCCCAACACAATTCTGTTGTACAAACGCAACCAGATCGTTTGTTATGTTGTTTTCTTCTAGCCACAGCCTCGTAGTCTCCATTGCAATTCTCCAGTCCATGTCTGATTGTTTTTACAATGTTCAGGGAGCATTGGGCAGCAACCATAATCTCCTTATTTTGATGCCCGGTGTGGATCATCAAGAATGCAAGTTATTCTCTTCCATACTTCTGGTGGGTTCCAGTCATCCATTCTCTCATCACGTATATGAATGAAGAAGGGTCCGAGCTTTTAAATGATGCGCAGTGTGCGTCAATACCTCCAACCTACCGAGAAAAATAACCAAATATAAGTATGTCAAATTTATTCCAAACACCCTGTATGTAGTAAGAGATACGGACGTCATTTTTGTTGGTTTGTTTTACGGCATATCAACCTCAGTGGGTCATTTAATGCCGACAAAGTTTTGAAATGAATTCATTTTTAATGGATAATCAATTTTGTTTATAAACTCATGTTTTTCTATTTAACCCATAGATGGAACCCTAACAGGTACTACCACTCCGGGTCAGAGTGGACCAGGGAGCAATGGTGATAAAGGGGTGCTCCACATTCCCCAAACCTCCAGAACTGGCAACTCACCATGATAGAGTTTAACATCATTCCCAGGACGTAGACCCTCAACCACCGCTTTCTAACACCCATATGATAAAAGGGGTTGGGGCTTGCCATAAAGGCAATAGGGTTTTTGCAATCATATAGTTTCTTGGGCTTGATGTGACCAGCCGATTGATCGGAGGGGGCCTCTCCGACCGCCCGTCTAGCCCAAGAAAGGGCCAAAGTGGAGTATTGCAAGTCATGGACTGCTCAACCACCTGGGTTCTATCTTTAAGTATCACAGGTCACCACCCACGGCCAACAGGTGGTCCCATTTGGGGGGAGTCTTATCCCTCTGCAGAGGTGCAGTCGGTGCATTTTAACGCCCCAGCCGACAGGGCGGACACGTCATTTTGAAAATTAAACACATATGTTGTATACTCATATATACCCACATCAGACGCCGGGTATATAATAGAGTATTCTCGGGTATATAAGAAAGAGACAGACAGACAGACAGAGAAACTGAGTAGAGATGATAATAGTTGATTGTCATACTTGCTACTTCTCTTCGGGGATTCTGCTCGGGTTTATTCTTCTGCTCTTTTTCATACTGGTCTACATCTCTCTCTCTCTCTCTCTCTCTCTCTCTCTCTCTCTCTCTCTCTCTCATCCGGTGTTTTCCTTTTTTGTTTCTTTCTTCAGCTTCTTTTTTCTTTCTCTGACTAGTGAATTACTTCTTTCTTTTCTTCTTTTTTCTTCTCTTTTTCATACTTTTTTTACCATATATCCATCCTCACGACGTTCACCATTCCCCGCCACGAAGTCAACTGCTGCTATGGCTCAAATACGTACGTCCCACCACCCGCTAATCACTCATAGCACATGCGCGGTGGCAATTTTAAATCTGGTAGATCATTCTGCTGAACCTTGTGAAAGATACAATATGTCTGAATTTTTTAGATGAGGCTTGATAACTTATATCATTTAAATTTTTTGGATTGTTGTTCTCGTCTTTATTGTTATTTACACAATGTTTCGGCTGATGTGCTCTCCAGCCTTCTTCAGGTTTTTTTTGCCGAATTCCGATTACGATATGAAGACTCTCAAGTTCAAGAAGAAACACCTAAACAAGGTCTGATGGCAGATAGGCTGAAACTTTGTGTATACAGTTATAAAGATGAGGATAACAGACAAAAAAAAACAAATAATGCTTGTGATAGTTACATCCAGAAATCGCCACCGTTTTTGGTTGTCCTGTCAGCTGGTGAAGTAGAATACACTGATCTCACTCCTGCATAGGAGTAAGACAATCCCCAAAGAGACCACCTGATGACCGTGGGTGGCAACCTGTGATGCTTTAGTACGGAATCCTGGTGGCTGAGCAGTCCATCACTTGCAACAGTCCATTAGCCTTTATATTAGGCTAAGATGTGTGGTCGAAGAGACCCCTTCCGATCAGTTAGTCACGTTAAACCCTTGCACTTATACGATTATCTCGAACTTATTGCTCTTATGGGAGCCCCATCCCTTTTTATCATATATGTTCTAGAAAGCGATGGCTGAGGGTGTTAGTGTCCTGGGTATGACTTCAAATTGCATCTCGTAGTGAAGTTCCAATTCTGGAGCTCTGGGGAGTGTGAAATACCCACTTATCGAAATTGTGCCCAAGTCAACACTAACCCAGAATGACACTACCTGTTAGGTTTATTATTTATGGGTTAAAAAGATTCAAATACTAAGTTTTAAATAGGTGTTAAACAAAAAAATACCCAACAAGAATTAATAAAACAAAACGTCTTCGGCATAAAATAACCCAACAAGGGTTGACAATGCCGTAAAATCTAACAAACCAACCGACTTTGGGGAGAGTGGACAGTAGTCTTCACCAACTACATATTTTATTTTATTTATATATATATTATATATATATATGAATATATGATATGAATATATATTCATATTTTTATTTATTTATCTATTTCTACTATAAAGTTTTTTTAAAAAGAAAAACATTCTTTCATCTCTTATAACGTTTTACCGTTAATTGTTGCTGGTTCTGTGGGGGTTTATTTTACATTACTTAGGCAATCTATTGGCTATAACTGTGTGTTAAGTATGGGAGATCAAGAGGGCAATAAATATGTTTGCCTTTTGAGTCTTGTATTTGAGTTTTATGTCCCCGAGACAATGTATCTTCAGAATAAAAGTTAAAAAAGGAAATTACAATTTGTTTACAGCCAAAGAAAACTAAACACCAATCATTCACTTTCTTTTTCTTTCAAAACGGTTTAAATATTAGTATTATTTGGATTACTCGGACTATTGTCCTTATCTTGATTGTTCTGTACAACGTTCCAGTCGATGTACCCTCCGGCCTTCTTCGGGTATTTCTTCTTCAAGTATTTTCTTCTCCAGAAGGTAAAAAGGGGACCCTTGACTTTGGTTTTGTTTGTTTTACGACAAATCAACCTCAGTGAGTCATTTAATGCCGAAAAAGTTTTGAAATGAATTTATTCTTAATGGATGCTCAATTCTTTTATAAACACACTTTTCTATTTAATTCATAGATGGGACCCTAACAGGCACTACAACTCCGGGTTAGAGTTGGCCAGGGAGCAATGGTGATGAATGGGGTGCTCCACAATCCCCAAACCTCAAAAACTGGAACCTCACCATCAGATAGAGTTTAACGTCATTCCCAGGACATGTAGAACCTCAACCACCGCCTTCTAGCACCCATATAAAAAAGAGATGGAGCTTGCCATAAGGGCAATAGGGTTCGAGCAATCATATAAGTGCAAGGTTTTGATATAACCTGCCAATTGACCGACCGTCTAGCCTAAGTAAGGGTCTAAGTGGAGTGTTGCATGTCATAGACTGCTCATCCACCAGGATTCTGTCCTTAAGCGTCACAGGTCGCCATCACCGACCAACACGTTGCCCAATTAGAGGTGCAGTCGGATTATTCTAAAGTCCCAGCCGACAGAGGACTTCCACATTTATATGATTGTTCTCTACGTCTCCTAGTGGTTACCGGCAGACACGGGAAATAATTACCTTTCGTGTCCTCTAGCGTCAAATAGGAGAACCGTGACAAGTGAAGAATGTAATCTCTACACCACTATCAACTCAAATGTTTCCTTGTTTATTGTGTTGTTGTTTTGTTTTTTGTTTGTTTTGTTTTTTTTTCGTTTTTATTCCCAAATAAAATATTTTGTGCTCAACCAATCAATTCTCACGTATTTACAGAAATTTCGTCAGCTTCTAAAATCCACGATTTCATATTGACACACAGTAAAGAAAGTTATTATAGAAATTATTATTTCTACTAAACGATATAGTTATAACACTTACCGACATCCATACAAAAAATATCCTCCACTTGCAAAATAAAATAAAAATAAAATAAATGAAAAATTTAGGCAAACTATTTTTTTCTCACCATATCAGTCCTATTTATTTATTCATTTAGAGTTTTTACATTAACTCCCCAAATCCCAGTCCGCCTTGATAAAAGGAAGAATTTCATACACGTTTGTCGATTTTATAAACATCACCAAAAAAATTAAAGGAAAAAAATAAGAAAAATAATTAATAGAGATTAACGCGTATATGTTTTTTTTTCTTTTACTAACCACGTCTCTAAAGACGAATAAACTAAAAGGAATAAAAAAAAATGCCTAGAAGAGTAATATTGTGTCATTTAACCTTATTTTACCGTTTTTAAACTACCAAAACAGCAAGTCATCCGAATGAACACTTTCCTAATTCAGTGATAAAATAGGTAAACAAAATCTTTTTTTCGGTGAAATGTTTTGTTTTTTTTTTTAATGTGAAAATCAATTTCTCACATATTCATTAACTAACCCAAGTTAAGTAAATTGAGAGAGGTGACACATGACAACATTTTTTAAAATACATTAAAAAATAAATGTATTAACGCAAAACTTGTAAATATTTTGTTTTTTCATACTTTGTATCTCCATTTCTTCTAATAAAAACACACACAAATATATATATACATATACATACATACATACATTATATATATATATATATATATATGTGTGTGTGTGTGTGTGTGTGTGTGCGTGCAAGGTGTGTCAAAAAGAAGAGATTGGAGGTACTTTTTGACACACCTTGTATTCTGAAAAAATTAACGTTCCATTCATTGTTCATTTCTGTCTTGGTAAATACAGCTTCAATCTCGATACTTTTATGACACACCTTGCATTCTGAAAACAATTAACGTTCCATTCATTGTTCATTTCTCTCTTGGTAAATACAGTTTCAATCTCGATACTTTTATGATACACTTTATATATATATATATATATATATATATATATATATATATATATATATGAGGTTAAGTAAACAAACAAATGTGTTTATTTTTATATGGCTTTAAGCCGACAATTTTTGGAGGATATGTGCTTAATTAAAGTCGTACCTAATTTTGAAAATTAACTAGTTACTAATTAATGAACTTTAGGCGGGCATATATGTTCAAATGCAAGGCTAAACGAATCGAGAAAATGTCAATCCCTGAATGTACATTTCGACCTATACGGTCTCATCAGCAAGGTTATAGACATGGGAGACTGCTCCGTGTGTGACTCGAAACCTCGACTGTCAAGCTGACAGGCGAAGTCTCTAACCGTTACACTAGCTTGCCAATTCCACATTCTTCGTTCGTTTTGAAACTTATTTATATTCCACTTTTTATTGACTTCTTACACGACAGTATGAGGTTAAGTAAACAAGTGTGTGTTTGTGTGTGTGTTGTGAGAGATACTATACAATTAAAAAGCGTTTGTCAACATTGGTTTCAAAGCAGCGTATTAACCGCTTACCATCAGGACAAAACACCTTGAATTTCGAGAAAACTAGATTATCCGAAGCATTTTGTCCTGATGATATGCGGCTAATACATTGCATGGAAACCAATATTGACAAACCTTTTTTAATTGAATAGTATCTTACAACAAATAAATGCAGCTCTTACGCCTGTAACCGAGCACTTTATTTTCCTTTCACCAATACTATATAACAGCTCTATCATTGATATTGAGTACTTCACTAATAATACCGAGAAAAAAAACATAGTCCACCGACTCACAAAGTGGGCTAGTGATAACCACATACTATATATCAGGAGAGCGGATTTTAGATACTTTTTGTCGGCGTGTTTGAAAAATGTCGTTTTTATCTAGTTTTGTATATCGAGTACATATGTAGATGTTCTCAGGTATTTATTCGAGACAAAGAGTTCACAGGTGTCTGTATAAGAAATTAAAATCTCAGAGTGAATTAGGTTCGTTTCCCCTCGAGTTACCATCTTAAAAGAGAGACATTTTGGCAAGTCATCATGTCACAGACAGACAAAGAAAGTTATCAGGAAACAGAATGGCACACATAAACACACACACACACACACACACACACACACACATATATATATATATATATATATTAGACAGATATACGAGAAAAGAAAGTAATTAAAGAAAATCGGAAGACAGAAAAATATGTAAAATAGAAAAAGAGAAAAACAGAATGATGAAAACTAAAATGTAATAGAAAGAATGAACGAATGATTTAGGGAATGAATGAATGAATGAAAAAGAAAAATTAGAAAGAAAATAATGATAGTAATGAAATGTATAAAAAGAAAGAAAGAATCAATGAAAGAGTGGAAGAAAATAATAATAATAATGATAATAATAATAATAATAATAATAAAAATAATAATAATAATAATATTTGTAAAAGAGAACTTGTCAACTGGTAGACTATGCATTTCGTGCAGATCACTTGGTGAAGATGAAAGAAAACGATAATAGAAAAATACATGAACCTTTCTAGAGAACTGAAAAAAACTGCGGAATATGAGGGTGATACCAATAGTAGTTGGTGCACTTGGAACGGTCCCCAAAAGCTGAGAAAAAAGACTAGAGGAACTGGAAATCAGATGAAGAATTGAGACCATCCAGACAACAGCATTGTTGAAATCAGCTGGAATACATCCTGGAGACCAGAGGAGACTTGTTGTCACTCAAACTTCAGTAATAGACCATTAGCTAATGGTGGTGTGGGAAAGACTTGGACATGGTTAAGAAAGGGAAACCTCAAAAGAGAAACAGAATCACTTATAATTGCTGCACAAAAAAATGCCATAAGGACAAACTACATCAAAGCGAAAATTGATAAGACCCAACAAAATAGTAAATGTAGACTTTGCGGTAATAGAGATGAGACTGTTAACCATATACTCTGCGAATGTAGCAAACTAGCACAACGAGAATACAAAACTAGACACGACTGGGTTGGGAAGGTGATCCACTGGGAATTATGCAAGAAATTAAATTTTGACCACACAACAAAATGGTATATGCATAAACCAGAATCTGTTCTTGAGAACGAAACGCACAAAATTCTCTGGGACTTTGAAATTAAAACGGATCACCTTATCCCAGCAAGAAGACCAGACCTAGTGTTGATTAACAAAAAAGAAAGAACTTGTCAACTGGTGGATTTTGCAGTGCCAGCGGATCACAGGGTGAAGCTAAAGGAAAATGAAAAAATTGACAAATATCTGGACCTTGCCAGAGAACTGAAAGATATTTTTCAACACTCCTCGTATTATGTAGACAAAAAACGTTCCATTCATTTGTTGCATGATTGTATGGTGGCGTGAGCTTTTGACTATACCCTGTAGCGAGAATGCAAAAGGCCCAAGTAGAAAATACCAGACCGTTTTGGAACTTTGACCCCAAAGGCAGGAATCTCATGAGTCACGTGATAGAGTTAGTTAGGTCAGTTTCAATCTAAATGGCACGCAGAACAGACGTGCTCTATTGAGGTAGGCTCAGACCGCGCAGTGAATTAGAATTGGCAGTAATAAAATCTTTGATCAAAGAAAAACAAAATCTTGTAGTTAATTAATGTAAGACAAAAGAACTAGCCCTTAATAAATAAGCCCTTAGGAAAAGAAGCAACAAGAAGAGACTAAACAATGACAGGTCATAAAAGTACAGATGAAACAGCACTAGACGATCATAGCCGATAGAGAGGAGAATGAAGATCAAGTAAGTCATAATTGTCTGTCTGTCTGTCTATGTCAAACGAAGAACTCTCGTTTATAACTCAAACCGTGCGGTGAATCATGGGCAGTAATAAAATCTTTGATCAAAGAAAAACAAAATCTTGTAGTTAATTAATGCAAGACAAAAGAACTAGCCCTTAATAAGTAAGCCCTTAGGAAAAGAAGCAACAAGAAGAACCTACACAACAACCGGCCAAAAGAAGTAAAGATGAAACAGCATTAGACGATCATGGCTGAAAGGAAGAAGATAGAAAAGAAGCAGGTAAGTTACACGACTCTCTCTCTCTCTCTCTCTCTCTCTCTCACACACACACACACACACACACACACACACACACACACACACACAAGAACTCTCTCGATATATATAAACCCAACGAGGGTATACAACATATTGTTTATTGGTGAATACAGCTTCATTCTCGATATTCTTTCAATACACCCTTTGAAGAAAACGAATGGTTCATACATTGTTCATTTTAGTCAAGTTAAAACTTTTGAACACAGATCGTAGGAAGACTTATGAAAAAGAAAAAGTGGGTAGACTGAACAACATTTTTGTACCCGGCATCTCGATAAAATTTCACTTCGTAGAAGTGCCAGATGAACGCAATTGAAGGCCCAGGGCAACGAGACCTTGGGAAACCCAAATTTAATAAGATCCGATCCTGAGAAACAAAATCTCTTTCTCTCCTTTATTGACTCAAACAAAGCGGACCATTGACAAATCTTCAGTATGTATGGCTCATGAATAGAATTATAAGAATTCTCACTTGTCTTCAAAAACCCACGCGATAATGAGAAATATTAATCTGAAAACTCGGGTTGCATGCAAGCTGATTTCATCTTTTGATTCTGCATAGTTGTCAAAACCACCGCAAATTGAACTGTGTCCTGTGGTGAGGGCTTACATATAGATTGGAAGAGTGTTGCGTCTCTCCTAGTTCCACTCTTACGCACTGAGGGGGCACTTGGTAGAGTCTCGTCAATAAATGTTAGGGTATGAGTGCCAGTTTAACTCAGTCGGTAGAGCACTTGCCCGGGAATCACAAGGTTCCTGGTTCAATACCGTCCCTCCCCAACTCAACGTATAAGTAGCACAGGTGTCTGTGCGATAAAGTGAGGAACTGGTGGTAGGCGTGGCGCTCCATCTCAGACGCAAAAACAATCTCCTTGGTCTAGTGCTAGTGAAAAGAGGATAGACTCCCTCGCTACCTGACTGATATTGACACTTGACCACCCCGTCGACTTTACTTTTTACTTATGAGAGTAGAGTTGTGTAATGGTTATCACCATAGGAAATGAACAGGGTGACCCGAGTTCAAATCCTAGAGGAGGGTGTTTGTATTCTCAGATAGTGCTAACACCCTTTGAAAAGGTATCTATCCAACTATTCTTCCACCAGCTATAGGTAAATAGTAGAGCAGACTGGACACTTTTTACGCTGGTTAGGCAACCAGTTTAGGAGAAGGTAAACACTTAATTTAAACCTGTTAAACCCCCCCTCAGAAAATGACCTTGTGTCACATCCTACTCGAGCGGAGGAGTTGGTATATATATATATATATAAGTAAAGTCGACGGGGCGGCCTAAAGTCGGTATAAGCCATGCAGCGAGGGAGTCTATCCTCTTTTCAATAGCGCTAGACCAAGGAGATTGTTTTTAGCATCTGAGGTGGAGCGCCACACCTACCATCAGCTCCTTACTTTACCGCACATATCCTTGTGCTACTCATACGCTGAGTTGGCGAGGACCGGTATCGAACTAGGAACATTGTGGTTTCTAGCCGAACGCTCTACCGACTGAGCTAACCCGGCCCATGAATATTACCACAGTGTATGGTTAACAAATGTCACTTGATGAGACAGTAGTAAGCCAATATATACTTTATTATTAGGAGAGTGCTCAATATCTATGATGGAGCAATATTAATAATAAACAAATACATATTTTTATATAGTTAATTGCATGGAAACTAAACTCCTACCATATTGGTTTCATGCTTTTTAAACTTGCTTGTTTAAGTAGAGCAATCGAGGCAGTGAAAGACTTTGAAAAAGCGATTGTGCGTTGGTAATTTGAAATTGTGTAACTGTATGCACGTATCATTATGTTGTTTACATATGTAATGTATAAGAGCGGATGCGCCTGTTCCGAGCATACGCGTGCAGTCACGCATAAATAATATGTTTATATGTGCGTGCATGCCTGCATACGCAGGCATATATATATATATAGATATATATGAGAGAGAGAAAGATACAGAGAGAGAAAAAGAAAGATACAGAGAGAGAATTTTATATAATTGAATAATCACAAGTAAACTCGGCGAATACCGCGTGCCACCTGCGGAACACTGAACAGCTGTTTCGAACTAATTAGGTCACATCAGCAGTGTATACCGCGATCACCCCCCCCCCGAACGCAGACAGAAACTCAACCTCTAGGCCACCGGACCACGCCGCACATGAAACTCGCCAAATGTTGTCAATGATAAATGCGCCACTACTATAACCTGGTGTGTCGTGTAGCTGCATCCACAACATAACAGAGGACACGGTTACATCTGGGAGTCATGACTTTATATATATATATATATATATATATATATATATATATATATATAAGGTTTGTCATAAAAGTATCGAGATTGAAGCTATTTACCAAGATAGAAATGAACAATGTATGGAACGTTAATTTTTTCAGAATACATGTGTCAAAAAGTACAAAAAATAACCATGCTTTTTTGACATACCTTGTATATATAAAACAATTACACATTTGTGTTCTGATTGTTTAGTAAATTTTATGCTACAGTCGGTCTTTTTTGCAACTATTTGGTTTCAAGTAACTATTCCTATTTAATAATAATCATTTGTAAACACTTCAACATTTCAAGTAATCATTCTTAATACAAATAACTATTATTAATAAAGGCAATTTTCACACAGTTATATTGTTTCAAGTAATTACCAATGAAAAACAGAAAATATTTTTTTATCTGCTACAAAAGGAAGTTGTTCTCTTATTAACTGAATCTGAGACTCTAGATTCAAATCGGAAGTCAGAATTTAGCCATCATGTCACGTTTTTAAGTCATATAAATGTTATGTACACAATGTTACTTTTGCATTCTATTTTATATCATCAAATCAGAAAACAAAGTTCACTACCCAAACTCATATCCATCCTGTCGGCCGGGGCTCTAGAATACGCCGACAGCACCTCTGCAGAGGGGTAAGACTCTCCCCAATGGGGACACCGGTTGGCTGTAGGTGACGACCCATGATGCTTGAGAGCGAAATTCTGGTGGCTAAGCAATTCATGACATTACTTAGGCCGGTCGGTCAGAGCGGCCTCCTCCGATTGCTCGGCTGGTAATGTCAAGACCTATCACCTATATGATTGTCCCGATCCAAATACTCTTATGCCAAACCCAAACTTTTTTTTATTGTATATGTACTAGAAGGCGGTGGCTGAGGGTCTCAGTGTCCTGGGTATGACGTTAAACTGCATCTAATATGTGAAGTTCCAATTCCGGGGCTCTGGGGAGTGTGGAGTACCCCTTCATTGCCATTACTCGCAGTAACGTCAATCCCTTTAGAACATTTACGACTGTCCCAACCCTATTGCTTTTATGGCAAACCCCCAACACCTTTTTATCATATATTCGCTAGAAAGCGGTGGCTCAGGAAATACATTATTATATGATATTTACCATGTTCCATCAGTTTAAAAAAAAATAAAAATAAACATTCTCAAATAGAATACATACTCTCAATATATTCAACTTCAGTATGGGTCAATACAGGCATGGAAATCCTTGAAGAAGGCCTGGCACCCATACGACTGGGGTCCACGACTAGAGACGGACATATGGAGACATAGATCACTATAAAATAACGATTACAGAGAAATTTCCAATAAGGAATCTGTTAGTAATGTCCAATAATTAGTTAATTGGCAACTGTACATATTATGGAATATACATATATATATATATATATATATATATATATATATATATATATATATATATATAGTAAAGAAAAAAGCTTAAAATTGGCTATTTTGCGGTTAGGGTACCATTTCCACTCGCAGTGAGTGAAAATGGTACCATAACCGCAAAGTAGCCAAGCTTCTTTTTTTTTTACTAAATATATTGCTCTGTTTATAAAAAAAATTACACATTGGACCTGAAGACTCTAGTATTTTACCATTGGATGTGAGTGAAAATAGTACCATAACTGAAAAATAGTTGATTATTAAATTCTTTTCTTGACTAAATATATTGCTCTGGTTATTAAAACAATTTAACATCGAGCTCTCAAATTTGACCTGAACTAACATTTTACTGTTGGAAGAAAGGAACAGCTTAGAATCATCTTAATACCAAATTACCTGGTAACCCACCTACTATATTACTATATATATATATATATATATATATATATATATATATATATATATATATATGGAAGCAGCTTAAAATTATTGACTTGTCTGCACAAAAATCAAATGTACAAAGAAAGTTTAGTTCGGTTTGGTTCGTTTTGTTTTACCCTCAATGGGTCATTTAATGCCGATAAAGTTTTGAAATAAAGTCATTCTTAATTGATACTCAACTTTTTATAAACACATTTTTCTATTTAACCCATAGATGGAACCCTAATAGATACTACCACTCCGGGTCAGAGTGGATCAGGGAGCAATGGTGATGAAGGAGTGCACCACATTCCCCAAACCTCCAGAACTGAAACCTCACCGTCAGATTAATTTTAGCGTCATTCACAGGACATGAAGACCCTCAGCCACCGCCTTCTAGTACCCATTTGATAAAAAGGGTTGGGTCAATCATATAGGTACTAGGGCTTGAGGTGACCAGCCAATTGATCGTAAAGGGCTTCTTCGACCGACCGTCTAGCCTATGTAAGGGCCAAAGTGGAGTGTTGCGTGTAATGGACTGCTCAGCCACCTGGGTTCAATCACGGGTTGCCACCCACGGCCAACATGTGGCCCATTAAATAGGAATAGTTACTTGAAACCAAATAGTTGCAAAAAGGCTGACTGTAGCATAAAATTTACTAAACAATCAGAACACAAATGTGTAATTGTTTTATATACAAGATGTGCCAAAAAAGTATGGAGCTTTTTTGTACTTTTTGACACACATGCAGAGTTGTGATCGGTGTATTCTAACGCCCCAGCCGACAGGGCGGTACAAAGAAAGAACAAAATAATATCCAGTACTAAAGGTTTACTGCTTGTAAAATATGAATTATCAATACTAATTATGAAGTCTTGACAATTGTTTGAACATTTTTTATTTTATTTTTCAGATAAAATTCTAAGATAATTTCAACTTTTCGTGCTGGTTCTTGATTTGCCTTATGTGAATAAAAAAACAAAACAATAATTTATGAAAAATATATTTGATGATATAATCCCATACTCTCTTTTCATATTTAAATACCACCCTGTCAGCTGGGACAGTAAAATACGTAGACTTCACCTCTGATGAGGAGTAAAACACCCCCAATAGGGTCACCTGTTGGCCATAGATAGTAATCCATGATGCTTAAGAGCGGAACCATGGTGGCTGCCCGCCCTATCGGCTGGGGCGTTAGAATACATCGACTGCACCTCTTCAGAGGGATGAGACTCCCCCAATGGGGCCGCCTGTTGGCCGTGGGTGGCGACCCGTGATGCTTAAGGATAGAACCCAAGTGGCTGAGCAGTCCATGACTTGAAATATTCCACTTTAGGCTTTTCTTGGGCTAGACGGGCGGTCGGAGAGGCCCCCTCCGATCAATTGGCTGGCCATGTCAAGCCCTAGCACCTATATGATTTTCCCAACCCTATTGCCCTTATGGCAAGCCCCAACCCTTTTTTAACATATGGGTGCTAGAAGGCGGTGGCTGAGGGTTTACATGTCCTGTGAATGACTTTAAACTCTGATGGTGAGGTTCCAGTTTTGGAGGTTTGGGGAATGTGGAGCACCCTTTCATCACCATTTCTCCCTGGTTCACTCTGACCCGGAGTGGTAGTACCTGTTAGGGTCCCATCTATGGGTTGAATAGAAAAACATGAGTTTATAAACAAAATTGTATTATGCATTAAGAATGAATTTATTTCACAACTTTGTCGGCATTAAATGACCCACCGAGGTTGATATGCCGTAAAACAAAACGAACCAAACTAAACCAAACCAAACCATGGTGGCTGAGCAGTTCATGATATGCAACTCTCCACTTTGGTCCTTATTTAGGCTAAACAGGCGATCGGAGAGGCCTCTACCGATCAATCGACTGGTCAGGTAAAGCCCTAGTACCTATAAGATTGTCTCAACCCTATTGCTCTTATGGCAAACTACCAACCCTTTTTATCATATATGTGCTAGTAGGCGATGGCTGAGGGTCTTAGTTTCCCGGGTATGACATTAAATTGCATCAAGTAGTGTGGTTCCTTTACTGGAGCTCTGGGAAATATGGTGTACCCCTTCATTGCCATTACTACCAGGTCCACTCCAGATCCGGGGTGGTAGTACCTGTTAGGGTCTAATCTGTGGGATAAATAGATAAAAAGAGTTCCCAAAATGTGCTAAACTGAGTATTATTTGGATTATTCGGACTATTGCCCTCATCTTTAATGTTATCTGTACAACGTTTCAGGCCTTCTTCAGGTATTTCTTTTCGGACTCGGGAACATTCTTTTCGGACTCGGTAACCTTCTTGTAATTGGGAGCCATTGTACAGATAACAATAAAGATGAGGGCAATGGTCCGATTAATCCAAATAATACTAATTATCAAGCCTCATCTCAAAAGTTCAAAGAAATATGCTCAAATGAGTTTTTAAAAATTAAACATCCAACGAGTATGCATAACCCAAGGGTTGACATGCTATAAAACCCATCCAACCAACAGACCACACATACATACATACACACTTAGTGTGATCTATTTATTTATGTTGTTTATATAGGGTATATATGAGTGTATAAAAAGTTTTTTTTATACTTCATACTATGTATGTATGTATGCATGTATCTATCTATCTATCTAATTTTCTTTCTTTCTTCTTTCCTTTCTGCTTCGATGATGTCAAAAAACATAAAAGTCACGGCTCCCTCCTTCTTAAGATCACCCCCACCCAAGCTGAGGCGAGGTAGTGAAAACATTTTGAAAGAATGTCATCATTTTTCTGAGGTCGATATTTAAAGTATAATATCACACGTTCGGCCTTTTAACAGTTACCTGAGACGATCTCCTTTATGTCAAACAAAAAGGGAGAGTAGGCCTCTTTACTTATTCAGTCCAATACATCTCTTTCACTCTTCCATCCTCCCTTCTCCTCTCTCTCTCTCTCTCTCTCTCTCTCTCTCTCTCTCTCTCTCTCTCTCTCTCATATATATAAGTACATATTATATATATATATACATATGGTTAAATCGAACTTAACGGACCTAAATTCCGCCATCGTATGTCACCCCGCCGAAAGAAGAAAATACCAAAAATTTAATGAAATTTTCAGTATTGATATATTCATAAATAAAAGATATAATGCACCCGTCATTTTATTTAAAAAACGTTTAAATTTTTTCAGGGCAGTTAACTTTGAACCACGTAACTTTTAGAATCTTACACCTCAAAGATACCTGATTCAATGTTAACTGACCAGAAAAATGTAAAGTTTTTTAAATAAAAAAATTGGTGCATTATATATTTTATTCATTCATATATCAATCCTGAAAATTTCATTAAATTCGGTTAATTCTCTGATTTTTGGTAGTTTCTTTTCTTTTGGCGAGGTAACATACGATGGTGGAATTAAGGTCCAGTAAGTTCGATTTAACTATGTATATATAAGTGTGGGTTCAACGTATGTTTTTTTATATAAATTAAATGAGAATGGCATGGCCTATATATTCAACTAATGTAAATATCTAAAGGAAAGTGTTGAACATTTTTAAAGGCCGTTCGAACTGAATCATGAGAAAAATAGTTTTGCGTATATATATATATATATATATATATATATATATATTATATATATTATATATATATATATCATCATCATCATGTCGCGCAGTTTGCACAGATATCCATGACAATCTCTCGCCAACCTTCCCTATCATTCAACGACTCTGGGAGTTCCTCCGCGCAGAAGCCAGCATCCATACATAGTTGGTCAATGTAGGTCCTGGCTGGGCGGCCCATATTAGCGTGTCCATGTGCTGGCTTCCATAATAGTACGTCGCTTACGATCTCGTCCTTGTTTCTCCAGCAGTGTCCTACATGCCTAGCCCGTCTTACTCGTATGGTTTGTGAGGTGGGGGGTAGGTGGCCATACAGTTGCTTTTTTGTGGGGTGATGCTTCCACGACTTATTCAGGACCGCTCGCAGCATTCTTGTGCAGCTTCCATCTAGCTTATTCTCAAGGCGCTTTGTTAGGGTCCAAGTGGTACAGCCATACAGCAGTACCGATACAACCACAGCCTGGAAGAATCGTCTCTTTAGCTTGTCGGGGAGATCGGATTTCACATATATATATATATATACATATATATATATATATATATTTGGGAAATTTTATCCGCTTCAACTGACGGGGAACATAAAAATACAATTGTCGTATTCCCTTCAACAGTAGGTAAGTTCAAGTTCAGGTGTTGATGTTTGTTCGTATCTGTTTGATGATATCCGGGCTGTTGTTGTGTATCTGAGATGTAACCATTCCGTTACCTTTTTTTTTTGTATTTCAAGAGTTGCAATATTCTATAACGTGCAGGTTATCTGGAGATGCTTGAGGCTACAATGTTGTAATTCTATAACTGTATCAATTCTGTATTTCTATGAGTGGAATTTGCAAATCCGTTTGTTATTTATTTGGGGGTTACGAAATTTATTACGTGAGGTGTATTGGCCTATTTACTTAAGTATTATAGGTTAAAAGTACAAAAAGTAAAGTTGTCGAGGAGGTCTAATGTCGGGATCAGCCAGAAAGCGAGGGAGTCTACCCCCTTTTCACTACCGAGTGACCCGAGTTCAAATCCTGTACGAAGCTGATTGTATTTCAGATAGCGCTAATACCCTTCGGAAAGGTATGAATCCAACAATTATTCACTCTACTCCCAACGAAGGATAAATATCAGGGCAGACTGGCATGGCAACTAGTCTAGAAGGAAAAATCTGAATTGAAAACCAGTTGTACTCCCCTTAAAAATTAACCTTGTGTCACATCCTGCTAGTGTTGAAGTGTTTGGCTAAATACATACACATCCACATTGAATTCAATGTATATTGTATTGCATAATCCAATATATATATATATATATATATATATATATATATATATATATATATATATATATAATAGTATAAGAAAAGAGTTAAGTGTCTAGCATGGTTTAAATCCAAATGATTTCATCAGGACCCTACCCTACGCTTAATTAAGCCGATATAATGCCTGAGTTAAACTGAGATACGCGAGGCAATTGGATACTATATATATATATATATATATATATATATATATATATATATATATATATATGTGTGTGTGTGTGTGTGTGTGTGTGTTTTAGAACATACATCTATATACATATGTGAATATTGTGTGTGTGTAATTTAGTGCATAAATGTTTGTGCGTGTGCACAAGTGTGTGAATACGTTCTAGTTTGTATGTATGTACCTGTGTGTGTGCGCGAGGGTGCACGCGCGTTCGTATATAAATTATTCCTTCCTTTTTCGCCGTGGGATAAAATAGAGAAAAAAAAGTCTTGCAAAATCGGTACGATACGAACTGGTTGACCCGACTGTTTTTTTCCTTTTTTCTCCCCCCTTTCTTTTTAGACAGTTGCCTCGACTAATAAGTCTTGAAAACGGGCTAAATTCAAAAAAGGGGAAGAAGAAGAAAAAGACTAAAACAAAATAAAATAAAATAATCTATCTTCCGTTCTTTCCTTTCTCTACCAAACGCCATTTTTTTTTCATATAACCCGCGGTTTGTGTCACGTGATCTTGACATGAATCGTTGTCGCTACCTTCTTTTTTTCTTTCTCTTTTCTTTCTTTTTTTTTTTTTTTTTTTTTTCCTGAAATTTCTAAGAAATATCTGAAATCGGTACCAGTTTATTTATTTATCTATTTACTTATCCATTCGTCTGGTTTTCACTTTATAAATTTATCTATTTCCAAAGGATAGAAAATCCCAGGATCCAACATTTTCCTTTTAATTTCCTTTTTCCTTATTTTTTTTCCAAGGTTATTTCAATCCTTACTAATCAACAGACTGTTTCCTTTGGTTTGGCCACGTTGTGGAGTGCAATAGTTAACAAGCTAGTTGGTTGGTTGGTTTTACAGCATATCAACCCTTTCGGGTTATTTAATGCCGAATGAAGATATTTTGATATTCGGTTTCTTATAATATCTGCTTTTGCAAAAATATTTATTCATTTAAGTAATGAACAAGATCATCACTGCTTAACTTCGGGGATCAAGCGGGATCCGATCTTTCAACGAGACTGAACTGAAAGCTCAAGCTAAAGTGGGTAAACCATATTTACTGGGTTCGATTTCAAATGAGTACTCCATATGTTTGGCTTTATGAGAGAGAGAGAGGGGGGGTAAACAAAAAAGTGCTAAGACAAATATTTTGTGTTATTCCTTTTTTTATTGTCCCTTACTAGTTCCGACCAAGGAAAAAGATTTTGTGAAGGAAAGTTGGGGTTTGTTTTTGAAATTTAAAAGAAAAAACCTTTTCAAAAGAACGACATACCATATATCCATTTGTCGAATTATTTTTCTGAGTTCTTTCTCTATTTTTCTTCATTTTTCTTTCTTTAATTTTCTTTTCTTTTTCTTTCAATTTCCTTTCTTTATTTGCCTTTCTCTAATATTCCCTTCATTTTTCTTTCTCTAATTTTCCTTCATTTTTCTTTCATTAATTTTCCATCATTTTTCTTTCTCTAATCTTCCCTTCATTTTTCTTTCTCTAATTTCCTTCATTTTTCTTTCTCTAATTTTCCTTCATTTTCTTTCATTATTTTTCATTTCTCATCTTCCCTTCATTTTCTTTCTCTAATCTTCCTTCATTTTTTCTTCTCTAATTTTCCTTCATTTTTCTTCATTAATTTTCCATCATTTTTCTTTCTCTAATTTTCCTTTTTCTTTCATTAATTTTCCATCATTTTTCTTCTTTCTTCCCTCAATTTTCCTTCATTTCTTTCTCTCATTTTTCTTTCTCTAATTTTCCTTCATTTTTCTTTCTCTAATGTTCCATCATTTTTCTTTCTCTAATTTTCTTTCATTTTTTATTATTAATTTTACTTCATTTTTCTTTCATGATTAAATATCCTTTGTTTTCCTTCATTCTTTTTGGCTATATTGATTTTCTTTCATAAAATTTCTTTCTCTAATTTTCCTTCATTTTTCTTTCTCTAATTTTCCTTTTATTCATTTTCCTTCATTTTTCTTCTCTAATGTTCCTTCATTTTTCTTTCACTAATCTTTCCTTTATTTTTTTATTAATTTTCCTTGATTTTTCTTGCTATATGGATTTTCTTTCATTTTTCTTTTTCAATTTACCTTCATTTTTCTTCTTCTGATCTTCCTTCGTTTTCCTTTTTTAATTTTCCATTTTTCTTTCTCTAATCTTCCTTCATTTTCCTTTCTTTAATCTACATTTTTTCTTTTTTAATTTTCTTTCATTTTTCTTTCTCTAATCTTCCTTCATTTTTCTTTATTAATGTTCCTTCATTTTTCTCTCTCTAATCTTCCTTCATTTTCTCTCTCTAATTCCTTCATTTTTCTTTCTCTAATATTCCTTCATTTTTTCTTTTTTAATTTTCCTTCATTTTTCTTTCTCTAATTTTCTTTCATTTTTTCTTCTCTAATGTTCCTTCATTTTTCTTTCTCTAATCTTCCCTTCATTTTTTTTAATTCATTTTACTTCATTTTTCTTTCATGATTAAATATCCTTTGTTTTCCTTCATTCTTTCTTGCTATATCGATTTTCTTTCATTTTTCTTTCTTTACTATTTGTAGTTTATTTTCCCTATATACCTCCCTTTGCTTTTCATTTATTTACATTTACTTATTCTATTTGAAGGTTGTAAAATAATTATCTGTGATCAAAGTCCTGACCTTCTACCCTGCGTAGACTGGTACTTCAAGTAGTATATATATATATATATATATATATATATATAGTAAATTTTGGATAACGCTTCATTAGTTTCTATCTCTCTCTCTCTCTCTCTCTCTCTCTCTCTCTCTCTCTCTCTCTCTCTCTCTCTCTCTCTCTCTCCTGCATCACTTTCAAATTTCACATTCCCGTATACCCAGTTTTCGTTTTCTCTATTACTTAGGCTCAAATTTTGATGGGAGCAATCAGTGGAAATTGTTATCCGTATTTATTTCATGGAAAGGAAAATGTTGTTCACTTGATCAGCTTTATGTAGTAGGATAAATACATAAATTATTTATACATGATATAGTACAGCCCGACATACAGAAAGGACAAATACACACACGGCCACACTCACATACACACACACTCACACGGCCACACTCACACACACACACAACGTGTCCCGCTGGTATTGCAACATAGTTCTGAATTTACAGTCACACTTATTCCTTCGCAAGTAAAATATATCAGTGTCCTGGATTTGACATTAAACTGCATCTGATGGTGAGGCTCCAGTTCCGGAGATCTGGAGAATGTTGAGTACTCTTTTATTGCCATTACTCCCAGATCCACTATTAGGGTCCAATCTATGAGTCAAATAGATTTGTTCAAAATGATTCGTATTTGATAGGACCGTGTACAAAAAAAAACTCTTAAAAAACAACTACACGCCATTTCCTAACCCCTAGGCATAAAATAACCCTAGACGGGCTGACATGTCGTTAAAATCAACCAATCAATCATAATGTACATATCAGCCAAAAAATTCTAAAAAGCGTCAAGCAAATTTTTTATAAGTCGGTCAGAAAATTCAAAAACAAAGTTTAAAATATGCAAGGAATCTATCTATACATATATAAAGGACAGTGAGTGTGTATGTATGTACGTTCGGATGAAACTATGAAAATAAAACGATTAACGACAAAATAAATATACATACACATTAAATATCACCAGTTTTGGCTTTTTATGCAAAAATTACAAAGATCTGATTCATATTCGAAGATATTTAAAAATTAAAATATACATATAGATAGCATTGAAATTCTACTTTAACATGCCTAGCATTTGTTTGGAGTTTTTGTTGTTGTTGTTGTTGTTGTTTTTGGTTTGTTTGTTTACGGCATATCAAACTCAGTGGGTCATTTCATCATCATCATCATGTCGCGCATGCAGCACGGGTATCCATGACAATCTCTCGCCAACCTTCCCTATCATTCATTACACCTGGGAGCTACTCTGTGGAGCAGCCAGTATCTTCACATAGCTGGTCAATGTAGGTCCTTGCTGGGCGCCCCACACTTGCATGTCCATGTGTTGGCTTCCACAGGAGAACGTCACTTATGAGTCCATCCCTGCTTCTCCAGCAGTGTCCTGCATGCCTTGTCCGTTTCACTCGGATAGTTTGTGAGATGAGGGGCAGGTGACCGTACAGCTGTTTCCTTGTGGGGTGCTGTTTCCACGACTTATTCAAGACTGCACGCAGCATTCTTGTGCAGCTCCCATCTAGCTTATTCTCAAGACGCTTTGTCAGGGTCCAGGTGGTGCAGCCATACAGCAGCACCGACACAACCACAGCCTGGAAGAACTGTCGCTTCAGCTTGCCAGGGAGATCGGACCTCCATATGACTGATAATCTATTTTTCTGGCCGCCCATGCCTTTGCTATTCGTGTATTAACATCGCTCTCTGTGGAGGAGATATTACGACCTAGGTATATGAATTGTTCTACTGGCTTAAGAGGCTTGCCGTCGAGTGTGGAGATGTTTCCTTTATTTTTGAAATTCATGAACTCTGTTTCCCGGAGTTCACATAGAGGCCTACATTCTTTGCTGCCTCCTCTAAGCTATGTAGCAGTGATTCAGCCTGTGCCGGTGTATCTGCAAGAAGTGCAAGGTCATCAGCATTGTCCGCATCTGTGATTGTTTGTGTGGGATATCGCCTGCATCTTGCCTTTTTTAGTGTGGGTCATTTAATGCCGACTAAGTTTTGAAATACATTCATTCTTAATGGATACTCATTTTTTTTATAAACTCATGTTTTTCTATTTAACTCATAGATAATACCCTAACAGGTACTACCACTCCGAGTCAGAGTGGACCTGGGAGCAATGGTGGTGAAGGGATGCTCCACATTCCCCAGATCTTCAGAACTGGAACCTCACCATCAGATAGAGTTTAACGTCATTCACAGGACATGAAGACCCTCAGCCATCACCTTCTAGCACCCATATGATAAAAAGGGTTGGGGCTTGCCATAGGGGCAATAGGTTTGTGGCAATCATACAGGTGCTAGGGCTTGATGTAACCAGCCGATTTATCGGGGGGCTCTCCGATCGACCGTCTAGCCTAAGTAAGGGTCTAAGTGGAGTATTGCATGTCATGGACTGCTCATCAAAATTCCGTCCTTAAGCATCACGGGTCGCCACCCACGGCCAATAGATGATCCCAAACAAGTGGAATACACCGACGGTACCTGCAGAGGTACAGTCGGTGTATTCACCATTGAATATTCTTTATTCTCAAACTGTAAGCGTCACTGAATATTTCTTCATTCTCTAACCGTGAGCGTCTCAAAATATTTTTCAAAAAAATTATTTTTTAGACACTTCCAAATTCTCTATATTCTGACCGTTTTAACTTCAAATATCCAACACCTTGCCCTGACGACGGCCGTTCCTCTGTATACTTTTTAAAAAATCATATTTTTCTATTATTTTTATTTTATTTTGTATCTAAAATAATAATAAATTGAATACAATGTGTACAAGGACAATCTCTCGGTCGAAACACGTGTCAGCACTTCATTAAACCCTTTCTATACATTTAAATTTTTCTTTCCTTTATTTATTTTTTCAACATTATATATATATATAGAAATAGCATTGAAATTCTACTTAAAAAGGTCTAGTATTTGTAAATCTCATAAGTAAACAAGTCAATACACCATGATTCCCCCCCCTCTACCTAGGCGACGCTATGAAGCTACGTCTAGTATTAGATAAATAAATGTATTTACAAAAAGAAAGTTAATTTTATTCTGTACTGTCTAATTTGGTTAGCAATAAAAACCGGAAGATAGTATAGCAAACGAAATGACCTACCTGGGAGTTCAAAGCGGGTATAAACGTGTCTTGCATGCAAAATGAGTGAAAGGTTCGAAAGAAAAGAAAATATGGCCACCTTAGCACCGTGATTTCAGAAGACGCCATCTCGCAGTCGGAGACGAGGCGAGAACGTATTTACACGTATTCAAATGTTTTTGAGATTGAAGTGTTTATTAAAGGCGACAGGGAAACAACTAAGACCCGTCTCAAACGTGGTTCGTTTTGGTTTGGTTTACGGCATATCAACCTCAGTGGGTCAACTAATGCCGATAAAGTTCTGAAATAAATTCATTCTTAATGGATAATCAATTTTTTTATAAACACATTTTTCTATTTAACCCATAGGGACCCTTAGCGGGTACTACCACTCCGGGTCAGAGTGGACCAGGGAGCAATGGTGATGAAGGGGTGCTTCACATTCCCCAAACCTCCAAAACTGGAACCTCGCCATCAGATAGAGTTTAACGTCATTCCCAGGATATGAAGACCCTCAGCCACTGACTTCTAGCACCCATATGATAAAAAGGGTTTGGGCTTGCCATAAGAGCAATAGGGTTTGGGCATTCATATAGGTGGTTGACGTGACCAGCCGATTTATCGGAGGTGGCCTCTCCGACCTCCTGTCAAGCCTAAGTAAGGTTCTAAGTGGAGTGTTGCATGTCATGAATTGCTCATCAACCAGGATTCTGTCCTTAAGCATCACGAGTTGCCCCCCTCCCCATTACCAACAGGTGGCCTCATTTGCAAAGGTGCAGCCGGTGCATTCTAATGCCCCACCGACAGGACGAACATGGTATTAAGGATACATGAAAGACTGAACTGTTAGTCTTGCTAGCTATAGACTTCATAGTCAGACCTTTGAAATTGCGAAAGCGATTACGGAATCCGTTTGCAGAGATCAGAGAGTGTTCAATATAAGTTTAACGTGATGATTTAATTTTGAATAATATTTATTACTATTTTTTATTTTATCATTACATTTTTTTTGTTTTTTTGTTGGTATGTGTGTAGCGTACGTATGTGCAAATATAGATAATATTAATAATTGGCAAAGCAAAAATAGATAATAAATTATTAAAGATATATTTATTATTTCTTTTTGCTTTTTGCTTTGCCAATTATCAATATTATTTATATTTGCACATACGTACGCTACGCAAAAAAAAGACAATAAGAAAATAGAATTATTAGAAATAAATGAATTAATGAATCTATCAATGGAAAAACAACTATACTGCAACTACGTGGAAGTTTAGATGACTTTCGAAGGAGTGGTATTTTACTTTGATTGATAAAAATGAATATTTATTTGTACATTTTTTTAATCTATGATACTTCAGTTTAGATATCTTAAAAAATAGTTATTAATCAATGAAAATATTTATTAATCAATGAAAATTCATTTTATTTCTTTATTAATGTAAACATTATTTTATTGAATCAAGTAAGTAAAAAAAGAAAGTCTTTGGCGTGGCCTAAAGTCGGTATCAGCCAGAAAACGAGGGAGTCCATCTCCTTTTTACTAGCACTATACCAAGGAGATTGTTTTTAGCGTCTGAGGCGGTGCGTCACACCTACTGTCAGCTACTTTACATATCCCTGTGCCACTCATACGCCGAGCTGACGAGGGCCGGTATCGAGCCAAGAACCTTGTTATTCCTAGGCGCACGCTCTAGCAACAAAGTAGTTTACGCTTTAAGTATTTTACACTTAAATTATTCAAATTGTTAAAAAAGCGAATTTTGCCTTTTTAATTAAATTAAAGAAAAAAAAAGGTGATGTTGTTTCCCCCACAAAAAATGTTTGTAATTTTGATATTATTCCCGTATATATTGCCTGTATGTGTTATTTTGATAAAAAATTGTTTTTATTTTTTTTTTAAATTCCTCATTGGGACTGTTAAAATGAGCTTAGAATGCATTTTTGACAAAATGACTTTAGCCACCCCCCTCCGACAGAAAATAATTTACCAAAAATCAGGGAATTATCAGATTTTAATGAAATCTTCAGTGTTTATTTAACAATGAATGATCTTTATAATGCATTATTTATTTTATTTCAAAACGTTCTCATTTTTTTCAGGTCGCTTAATTTTGACCCCCCCCCTTATGTTGGGGCGTAACATTTTTTTCAAGTTGGTCTTATAGTTTTCTAATTACAGTATAAAGAAAGAGATAAAAGACCGAAGTTATGAATAGAAACAACAACAAAAATTTTCACGGTGGCTTTTCTATGAGAAAATAAGTACCGAAAATCGAAAAATAAAATGTAAAAAAATAATAGATAATTAATTTTTTGGAGATTTTTTTTTTTACTCATTTCGATAATTATTTAATTGGCTATTATCTAATAAATGAAAAAAATATGCATCGATATTTTTTTCTGCTTAAAAAGGGGGGGGTACATTTTCAATCGAGTTTTTCTTCAAAAAGTATACTTTGATGCAATAAAATAAGGTTTGCATTAAATAGATATTTATTTTTAGAATCTAAAAATATAACATTTTAAACTTAACATCAGGCTTTTCACATTTTAAATGAATTTTATATATTAATTTTTCATAGCAAAAATACTAAATTAAAGTTTTGAAATAAAATAACTGATGCATTATAAAATTCATTAATTGATAAATCAATACTGAAAATTTCATTAAGATCGGATAATTACCTGATTTTTGGTAATTTTTTTGCAATCGCGAATGTTACAGTAAAATTGTATACAAGCACCATTGAAAAGGAGGCAGAATGGGGGATCGCGTCGAATTTGACCAAAACAAATCCCTTTAAATGTATTAAAAATAAACTGCATATGTAATGATATTTTTCTTTTTAATAAATTGTCATTATGTTACTACTTATCGGTGTAGACAAAGTTTGACCTTAAATAATACATTTCATTATTTTTAATACGCTTTTAATACTCGTAGAAGCTGATTTTTTTTGCCAGTCCCTAAATTACGAAACGTTCCCCGAAATATTTTTTTTTAAATACTGAAAAAAAGAAGTCTAAACAATAGATATTTTTTAATTAACCAATTTTATTAAATAAAATAATGTTTACATTAATAAATAGATCATATAAATTTTCATTGATTAATTTTTTTTTTTCAAAATAGAATTTGAATAAAAGCAGACGGTAACTTGAGGAAAGGCGAACCAAGAGTTATGGAGTAAATAAGTTTGTCCGTAAGTAAAAGAAAGTTTCCTTGGCGTGGATAAAGTAGAAAAAGAGACTGTCATTTTCGACAAAGAGACATTTATTCAGAAGAAAATTGTAAGTTTTTATCTTATATTTTACTTTATTTAAAAAAAAAAAAGATAAATAAGAGAAAAAAAGCGTTGTCATTCTCATCGTACAGGGTGGTCCGAAAGTCTTGTCACCCCTACATATTTTTAGAGGTAAAATAATTACATAATGCAATCCGAAATTCTGGAAAATAATTTAATTTTTAAAGATTTTGTTTAGAGGTAAAAATACTTAAATAACTTATATATTAAAAGATAAAATAATAGAATCTAAAACAATGTGAAGGATGACAAGATTTTCGGACCAATTTAAATTTTATTACTTGCTTGTGGAATTTTTTACCTTTTATTTTATTGTATTTATTTTTAGATATTTTCTTTATCACACAAACACAGCTTAATTTCACTTTTATTTTAATTTAATTTTTTTTATTATATATATTTTTTTACTTTGGACCTGTGACGTTCCAACGTTGAATTCCAGTGTGGGGGGGGGGCAAGAGCTCGACCTGATGTCCCATGCAGTGGTCAAAAAATATTTTAAATTTTTCAAAGCTTCCCCTACCCTACTTCTATGCATTCAGTGGGTTAACTTCCCCACTCAGACCCCTTTTGCCCCCCTTCCCCCACTATATGTATAAAATATATATTAGTGGCATACCAGTGTTATAATCCAGGGAGGGGATAAGCGCTTGGCCCCTGCGCTCCCCCAGTAGTCAATAAATACCGATTCAATTTTTTTACTTTCTCCCCGCCCGCTTTAAATTCTATGTGTTCATAGTTCAAGATTCCCGTGGCAAAAGTTCGGTAATATATTTCAGTGTTGTAGCAACATAAAGGTTTTTGGGTTAGGTTGATTTTGCACCTCTCTGAAGCTGCCCCCAACCCCTCTTTTGTTCCGTCATTCTTTGAACACAAACAATAAACACTAACGATTATATTGTTTCGACTAGTAGGATAGTTTCCAAGACCTGACACTTATTCGTTTTTTGGGGGGTTCAGTTTTTTTTTGTTCATTTATTTTTTTAAATTAAAACAAAAATGAACTAAAAGTTAATTTGTTTTTTAGTTCATTTTTGTTTTAATTCATTTAATTATTTATAGAAATTAAAACCTACTTTTAATACAAATTTCCTTAACAGATATTTGGTACCTGTAACTTGTTTACTTGATAAGTTAATATACTATTTTATTAGGTAAAGTTTAAGTTCAGCATAGAATAAAATAAATAGCAGCGTACAAAACGTAAGCTTAAAAACAGTATGGAACATCACTAGTACAATTCCTACTTATTCTTAAGTGATTTTTTTTGGGGGGGGCATAATGGATTTGGAAACTTAAATGTTTTTAGTGAACTTATTAACACTAGGTACCACCAAAATACGTCACGTGATCCGTTTAGGCCATATTGAAGGAAAAAACGTAAATATTTTTGAACTTTTTTAAAAATCTCGCAAAAAAGAAATAACGAACATAAAGAGTTGTTACAAAGAAATACAGTTAATTTAAAGATCAAATTATCCGATTGGGGGAAAATATTCACAGTTATCTAGAAAAATAAGTAAAACAGTCCTTTTTTTTTACAACACGGTCAGTTTATTTATTGAAATCTTTTAGCAGAATTATGTATTCCTAGTTCTTTTGCTAAAAATCTCTCGCATAGAAACTGATATAATTATTCAGACTCTTATCTTTACATAAATAAAGTAAAAATCGTTTTTTGTCGGTTCATTTTTTCATATTTCATAAAATAAAATAGGGGGGGGTGACCTCGTGAAAAAAAAATATTTTAGGAAAAACTATTTCAGACATATTTTCATCAAAAGGTAAGTAATTATGAAAATCGGACCTTTAATTGATTTTTCATAGATTTTTTTTAAAAAGCCTGTAGTCATAACTTGTTTTTGGCTACGTTAAATTTCAATTGATGTAAATGTAATCATTGTTTTTTGTTCCTAATTTTCATTATTTCCGTAAGCTGAAATTTCTTTTTAAAATCATGAGTATGTTTAATGTTTCTTCTTTTAAAAGGACAAAAAAAATTTCACAAGTTTCATTGTGTTAAATATAGGGGGGGGGGTAAATTTCAGAGGGAAAATTGGTGGTACCTATGGTACCTGTAACTCATTTACTTGATAATTTAATATACTATTTTATTAGGTAATTCATAGTTCAGATAAATAGCAGCATACAAAACGTAAGCTTAAAAACAGTATGGAAGATCGCAAGTACCATTTTTAATCTTAAGTGACTTTCTGTGCCATAATAAATTAGGAAACTTGAATGTTTTTAGTGAAAAAATTAACTCTATACGTGAATTTTATGTGCTGTAATGTTTTAATGAATTTTTTTCCTTAAACATTTTTTAAATATCTTTTCTGACGCTAAATTTTGCGGTTCCGGTTTATCTCAATCGGTAGAACCACAAGAGTTCACTACCGACCCTTGTCAACTCCGCGGATAATTAGCCGAATTGGATATGTGCAGTAAAGTGGGGAACCGACAGTAGTTGTGACGCTTCACCTACTTTACTACAACAATAAAACTTTGAGGGATCGATTTAGCCCAGTCGGTAGAGTGCCCGCATAGGAACCACATGGTTACGGTTCGACACCAGCCCTCAGCGCATGAGTAGCACAGGTATCTGTGCGGTAAAGTGAGGAGCTGATGGTAGGTATGGTACTCTACCTCAGATGCAAAAAAAAAATCTCTGTCTAGTGCTAGTGAAAAAGGGATAGACTCCTTCGCTGTCTGGCTGATACCGACATTAGGCCACGACGACTTAGATTAAAACTTAATACGTGGCGCAATAGAGGGCGAATATATTTACTAGGAATAAGCCTGAGAAAAATTGCCCATTCTTTTTCTTTAAAGAATATTCTAAATTTGCTCAATACTTTTAGAACAGAATAGGTAAAAAGTTTTTTTTTTTTAAAGTAAGTCAGCGGAGGAATCTATAGTCGGTATCAGCCGGACAGTGAGGGACTCTTTCCCCTTTTCACAAGTGTTAGACCAGGGAGATCTTTTGCGTCTGAGGTAGAGCGTCACACCTACCACCAGCTTCCTACTTTACTTTACGGGTCCAAACTATGCTATCCATACACTTAAACCCGAACCCTGTAGTTCTTGCGCAGATGCTCTACCGACGGAGAAAAAACGTAATTTAAAAAAAAACCCGGATGTACTTGTACCTCGTTACTGTGAGTCTCGCGTATGTATACAATTTTCAAATGAACGAGAAGACTTGACTCTTTGCCAACCAAATTTCCCCCATGACTGTACCAAATTTTTTTGTCTCTGAACTTTTGAGATGAGGCTGGATTATTTGGATTATTCGGACTATTGTTCTCATATTTATTGTTATCTGTACAACGTTTCGGTCGATGTGGCCTCCGGCCTTCCTGTCGCACTCGGGAGCCTTCACGGAACTTTGAACCCAAACCTTTATTCAATCCACGGGGGCATCTGGTTCTCATTCCGCTAACTATAGCTGGATACAAGTGTTAAGCTGTGTTGATTATTATTCTGTTACTGTCGCCCTTGACCAGGATTGAACCTGCAGCCTAGAAATAGCTATCACTTGGAACTGTATCAACTCAACGCCTATATTCACTAAACTGAGTGTCCAATTGGAAACTTTGCACGGATAACAATAAAGATGAGGACAATAGTTCGAAAAATCCAAATTTTGTTGGTATTTTTCTTTTTTTTACCTATATGAGGGCATATTTCAAAGTTCACTTACTATTCACCTCAGAACTCATTCCATTCAAATGAAGTCCTATTGTTATCGTTATTTGAGTTCATCTACTCAATTATAATGAACTAACCATCAATTTTTGTATTTTTCTTCGGTGTGGTATGCGAAAAAATGATAGTGATGAGAGAACCGCTGTGTGCGGTTTAAGTAGTCAAAGTGTTAAATAGCTGGTTCTTTGTATCCATTTTGAAATGTCACCTTTGTGGTGCTTGTTAAAAAAAAAATCCCACAAATAAAGATAGTACATAGAACTTTAAAATCTACTTAGCACACACACACACACACACACACATTATATATATACATATATATATATATATATATATATATATATATAACCACATACTAGGGTCATATGAACACAAGTATATATACGAAAATATACACATGCATAAACGCACATAAATAAACATGAGTGTACAACATGCAGACCAACATATGAAAGTAAATATAGATATAAAAACATATGAAAATAGAGGGGTGAAAGATATATATGTGTGTGTGTGTGTAAAATAAGGAATGAAAGAACAAAACTCAGACAAAAATGTGTAGTATATTTCGCTGGAATATTAAATTCCGCTTCCTCAGCCTTTATTGAATCATTAGGATCATACAAGTGTTTTAAAGAAGGCGGAAGTAGGTAAGTTTTGTGGTGAGGGAAAGATTTGATTGGGGGAGATAAGGAATCAGATAGAATCAGAGTAGGTAGAAAAAATGAATTGTGAGAACACACCTCCTATTTTCATGTTTTTTTTATCTATATGTACTTTCATATGTTGGTCTACATGTTGTACACTCATGTTTATGTATGTGTATGTTTTCGTTTATGTATACTTGTGTTCATATGACACTGGTATGTGGTTACTTGTGTATGTGTATTTACATGTATATGTACTCATGTACGTATATATTCATATATATATAAATATATGTGTGTGTGTGTTTTAAAATCGAATGGGTTAAAATCCTCCGTAGCGAATCTTCAGGGAGTTCTATCACTTATATATATTGTACCTAGTATATATAGTTGTATCAAATATACATATGGATTCACCTAGTCTATATAGTTGTACTTAGTATATATTGTTATACCTACCATTTATAGTTATACCTAATTTATATATATAGTTTTGCTTAGTATATATAGTTACTATTTGAATTTCACCATTTACCTAACTGGAATACCATGGTCAGAATAATAAGATTTCCCAATGACAGGATTGGCGTTGAACTATACAAACCCGCTTCATTTGGTGCAATGGGGGGAGGGGGTGAGACATAACTGAAATCCGCGGGACCAAGGTTTTCTTTACATTTTTCCCGTGTCCTGTACAAAGACAAGAGGTCATTTACTTACACCCCCACACACTGTCTGTGACAGGAAGTGGACAAGATCGGTTTAACGTTGGGAAACCCCACAAGGAACTGAAACTCACGGGCGGGCAGTTGAGAAATTGTCCGTCGGTGTTTGCCCTTAAGGAGAACCTCAGGCGTTATGCAATACATCCTACTATTGCTCCTTTCTCAGTTCCTAGCTAAAGGGAATATGACTCGAGAAGATGAATGGCTGTTTTAAAGAATTTCCTTTGTTATTCTTCAGGGCAATACATGGTCTTATTTTATTCTTTCCATCGGAATTGTGGATAAAAATAACTGCCTTTTATCTTATTTCATTTTTTAAAAGCTGATCCCTGCTGAATTGCCTTGACAGTTCATTGGCCTCTATATAAACTCTGATAAAAGTTCATGAGTTCAAAACAAGTTAGATAGAAAGACTAAGTATTTATATTTTATATGAACTAGTGCTTTCCTTCTGAAACAGCCCCGCTGAATCCAAACATATTGATATAATTAAAAACTCTTGAGTGGTGTACAAGTGGGGTACATCTAACAGATGTATAATAATTCGTGGAGAAATGTCAATAACTAAGGAAATGACTTTAGTGAATAGTTGATAATATCTAAAGAGGCGCTTGTGTGTAATGGGTATCGTCGTAGAAAATAGACACGGTAATCTGAGTTTAAATACTGGAAGAAGCTGTTTGCATTTCGCATAGCACAGATACCCTTGGGAAAGGTATGTATTCAACTATTAGGGATAATATATTCATTCAGGCCTTTGATTCAAGATTTGAAATCTGGTTGTCGATTCAATTTCATACATACGTTTCGGAAGTGCACCTCTTTGGGGTCAGAATAGTCTGACGACTTCGTAACATTAGTCATGGGGGTTGAGTATTTATTTTCCTTGGCCATACGCGCACGTACGGGCTCCTACCTTAAACTGACCATCACCCCAACCCACCACAGCTGTTCGCCCTCATGGGAAGGTTGTAACAACGGAAAGGGTGTTATCGTCTGGTGTCTGTACCAACAGCGTAAACAAAGAGTTGTCTTTTCAAGTTTGAATCAACATGGCTTTTAAAATTAGCTTGTCTGCAGCGCTAGAAGAATTATCACCGTGAGACGAGCGATTTTCTTTTTATTTTACATCGAAAGCAATAAAAATCACACTGGGGGTAAGACTTACAAGCACAGCAACTGATTAAACTACCGTGAAACAACGGGAAAGGGAGAAAAAAAACGAGAGAATAAAACCCAGCGTTTTGGGCGAGAAGCTTGAAGTCCTTCTATTCAGTAGACACCGACCCCGCCTCTGCAGAGAGGCAAGATGCTCCCTAATGGGACCACTTGTTGGCTGTGGGTGGTGACTCATGATGCTCGAGAACGGAATCCTGCTGGGTGATCAGTACATGACAGACAACACTCTATTTTTGCCCTTACTTAGGCTAGACAGGCGGTTGGAGAGGCCTCCTCCGATCGATCGACTGGTTATGTCAAGTCCTAACACCTATATGATTGTAACGACTCAATTACTCTTATGGCAAATCCAAACCCTTTTTATTATATATGTGCTATATATATTTACCAACCCCTCCGCACGAGCGAGATGTGACACAAGGTCAATTTCTTAAGCGGTGTTCAACAGGTTTGAATTCAGAGTTTTCCTTCTCCTAGACCGGTTGCCTAACCAAGGTTAAAGAGCCCAGTCTGTCCTACTATTTATCCATAGCTGGAGGGAGAGTAGGATTCATACCTTTCCCAAGGGTATTAGCGCTAAATGAAATGCAATTACCACATCCAGGATTTGAACTCGGGGTGGCGAGTCCATTTCCCATGACTTTAACCATTACACCATGCGCTTCACATTATATCTGTGCTATAAGGCGACGATTGATGGGCTTGATGTCCTGGTTATAACAGGAAACTGCATCTATTTGTGAATTTTCAATTCCGGGGCTTGCGGAGTGTGGAGTACTCCAACATCGCCATTACTCCCAGATCCACTCATACTCGTGGTGGTAGTACATGATAGGTCCAATCTATGGGTTAAATGGATAAAAAATAAGTTTAATGAGTTTGAAAAAAATAACTGAATACCCAACAAGAAATAATAAAACAAAACGTCTTCGTCATAAAATAACCCATTAAGAGTTAAATGCCGTAAAATCCTACCAACCAAAACTATTCAGCATTTAAGAGCAGTTCAAAGTCCGTTGACCGCCCTGTCGGTGGGGCTGTAGAATATGCTTACTACACTTCTCTAGAAGAGTAAGACTCCCTAATGGGGCCACCTGTTGATCGTGGGTGGCGACTCTTGATGCTTAAGAAGGAATCTTGGTGGATGAGCGTCCATGGCATGCAACCCTTACTTAGACTAGACGAGCGTATGGGGAGCCCCCCCCCCCGATCAATCGACTGGTCATGTCCTAGCACCTATATGATTGCCCCAACCCATTTTATCATATGAGTGCTAGAAGGCGGTGATTTAGGGCCTTTATATCCTGGGAATGACGTTAAACTTTATCTAATGGTGAGGTTCCAGGTGTGGAGGTCTGGGGAGTGTCCCCTTCATCACCATTGCTCCCAGGTCGCTATGACCCGGAATGGTAGTACATGTTAGGATCCCAATCTATGGGTTGAAGGGATTAAAAATCTGTTTTTAAAAAATGTGTTTGAAAAAAAATGAGTTAGAAAAAAATTGAATACCCAACAAGAATGAATAAAACAAAACGTCTTCGGCATAAAATTATCCAAACAAAACTATTCAGCATTTTAAGTCAATTGTAAATTAGTACAATAGCAAGTTGGCTGCCTACACTCAGAGTTAGGGTCAACCCCGACGTCCGCTGTTTGAGTAAAGGTAAAAGAATTGTGAAAGCGTTCATGTATAAAGACAGCCGTACGACATTATTACCGACTTCCTTTCTTTCTTTTTCCTTTGTGGGTCTGACCCATGGCTTCTGTCATTTCGACCAACACCGACAACCATGTACGGGAACAGTACAAGGATGCGTGCTATCTTGAACGAATTTTGGAAACAACACCACACAAAAGAGCAGCTGTATGGCTACTGGCCTCCTATCCCATAAACCATTTGGGTCAGACGAACCAGACATGCTAGACACTGCTGGAGAAGCAAGGACGAGCTTATGAGAGACGTTCACCGATAGGCAGCTTCATATGGATACACTAGTGTTGGTCGACCAGCAAAAACCTACATCGATCAGCTCTACACGAATACTGGATGCTATGCAGAGGACCCCTTTCTTTAAAAGCAAAATAAACCATAGAGGAAGTTGGTTAGCTGATGAGAGTGTGTTGTAAAATGGGCAGAATATATTTTTTTTTTACTTTGGCGCTTATACCTTTATATTGCTGCTCGCTATACCACCTAAGGGGCCGGTTTAGCTCAGTCGGTAGAGTGTTCGGCTACGAATCACAAGGTTCTCGGTTCGATACCGACCCTCGCCAATTCAGCGAATGAGTAGCACAGGGATCTGTGCGGTAAAGTGAGGAGCTGATGGTAGGTGTGGCGCTCCATCTCAGATGCTAAAATAATCTCCTTGGTCTAGCGCTATTGAAAAGGGGATAGACTCCCTGGCTGTCTGGCCGATACCGACATTAGGCCGCCCCGACGACTTTACTTTTATACCACCTAATGCTTACCGGTAGACTCGTGAGGTAGTTACAACTCATGTCCCCAATTCGTTGAGGGATGTAATACCAACATGGTTAAACAAATACCAAACCAAAGTATTTAAGAACTGCGATACCCATTTTCAGCCTTGACAAAGACCAATAGTAATATCCCTCTCATTATATTAGTATCTCTTTTTTTTAATCAGACATTAATGCGGTTGAATATACGATGTTTCAAGATTTTTCATTTCTTGATTTTTATTTTTATTCTTTTTTAAATTGACAATTCAGAGCTTGAATAACATAAAATTGTGCAACCGTTATAATGGCAGGATCCGTCAGGGACGGGACATAGCAGGGTGGGGTCTCTTTTCTGCGATTATCAAATCGTAATGAGGCATGATTTAAGGTCTTCGCCCTTGTTGAAACGAAACCATTAACTTGAATGTGTCTTGACGGTAGGTGAACACGGAGATGAGTTGTCGTTGCAGGAACACGGGAGTGTTCTTCAGGGGGATCTAGATTTCATTATTGCTATTCAGTTTTTGGCAGAATGACATAGGGGGTCGCCATGTGATGACTGTGCTCCCCTGCTACACTATTCACGCTTTTTGAGATTTGATCTTTACCCTCCCACGTCGCGTGGACTTGATTAGCTGAAATATACTTAGATATAAGTAAGTACTTGTGCCCACTCAATCAGGTATATAAAAATGTATGTATGTATCAGTTAGCTTGGATATGAACTAAATGGCGCTTGGTCATAGACAGTTTCTCGCCGATGCAATTTTCAAACCAAATTTAACAAAGGTGTGAAACTGTTTGTAACCAAGTGCCGTTGACTTCATGTCCACACTATCCTAACTTAAATATACATGTTCTATCCAAGATATTGAGCACTATATACATAAAAATATAATACACCATATTGTCAATATCAATATATATATATATTTCTCTCCCTCATTTCCCCTCTCTCTTTCTTCCTGTCTCTGCTTCTCACTCCCTATATATAATATATATATATATATATATAGTCATCCACAGACACCGTGTTTTGACGTATCACGTCTCTTCGGTGTGGCTAGACATTTGTAAGCTACCTACAGCCGGAATAAAAACTTGACCTATTCATCATCATTCAGGCTGCTCGGTCATCGTCACTTACAGAATGGGAAGGGGATTTTAACTGCGGAATACGCACATCTGTATGTATGTAAAGGCCACCAGAGAGTGCTCCATCCTTTTTATAAGAGAGTGTTGCCTTTACGCTTAGTTGCCAGGTGTCAGCGAAATCCCCTCCAAAACGCTGAACCCACAAGGAGATGGGGAGCATATATAGTCATCCACATATAACATATGGTGCCTTTTACATCCGGTTTTGTGTAAAAATATCCTCTAAAATTACTATATAAAAAATAAAACCAGCGAATATGACACAAAGAGATTAAGGGTTGTTTTAAAGGATATGTTTAAAAGGTTTTTGTTGCTCAGTTAGAACAGTCGGTATATTTAACCATATTTCTTAGGGAAAAGGTGTAACGTCCATCCTTTTTTTCTTTCTTTCTGTCATTCATAATTTCTTTCACTTTCTTTCCTATTTCTTACTTTACTTCTTTTCATCTTTCTTTCCTTCTTTCTCTTTCATTCTCTCATTTCTCTTTCTTTCTATATTTTTCCATCCATCCTTCTTGGTTTCTTCCTACGTTATTGTTCTTACTTTTTCACTTTCTTTCTACTTTCTTCCTTTCTTTCTTTATTCAATTCAACCTTACTCCTCTCCCTCCAATTATATTGATTACCCTCTCTTTATCTTTTCAACTCTCTCATTTTATGTCATTCCGTTTAATGGTGACCGAGCCGACATTTTTAGATTCAAGTTCACGTCGAAACGTGAATCTCGCGGTGTAGCTGCTAATGGAAGTGTACTTCCGATATTTTTTCTTTATCTCATTCTTCAATTCTTTCGTTGGCTAACAAGTAACGCAAGCAAAACCTCACTTCCTTTTTCAACTGCAAATTATCGTCTCTTTCTTTGCTTCTACTCAACAGGTTCATTTTAGTAAGCATTTCAATTATATATATATATTTATATATATATATATATATATATATATATTATCCACAGACACTTTGTTTCGGCGTTTCACGCCTCTTCAGTGTTGCTTGGCACAACTACCTCTGACCAACCCGATTCGTTAACCTCTCGGCCATTTGACAACTGCCGTAATGGGGTGGTGGTTAAACTATTAAATACATACATTTGTTTATATATTTTACAATCACCAGAGAGATCCAGCCTGTAAACAGACGATCATTGCTTTATATATGCTGGCAGTGAGTTAATTTGTTACCCCTGGGAGCATATAATAAGTCATGCACAGACTGACTTTTCGTCCTCCCGATTCGTTAACCTCTCGGACTGTCGTTTCCACGCATCCTTCTTATATAGATAGATGACAATCGTATGACCTATAAATTTAACTAACGCAAATGAAAATAGGTAAAAAAAATTGTGTGTATTTATGATTGAAGGCCATAGAATATGAACCATGATGAAAAATACAGATGTTGATATTTATGATATTTTGAATTGATTCTCATTCTTTCTTCTGAAGAAGAGAATTAAATCAAAATGAAAACGTTCGTTACAAACAGGAAGTAAATCTGTTCTGAGATTCTGTTAGGTGATATCTAGGTTGTCAACTGTATTCAAAAAGTAACCATTTCATTTCCTGGAGAAGTAAGGATGAACTCATACGGGACGTTCTTCGATGGGCACCTTAACATGGACACACAAGTGTGGATCGGTCTGCAAAAACCTACATCTATCAGCTCTGTTTCGGATATTGGATACTGTGAAGATAACCTTCTAGGAGCGATAGTCGATAGGGACTGGTGGCAAGGAATAGTCATGAGATCTGTGCTGACGGCACGACCTGGTGATGATGATTTTCAGAGGAACAAAAAGAAAGCCACAAGGATACAAGAGGCACATATTACCTATTTTATATAGATCAGTACATCCTTAAAAGGTTTGTTTGTTTTGTTTTACGGCATATCAACCTCAGT
>CM042177.1:15303228-15325728 GCA_023376005.1 Doryteuthis pealeii | reverse complement strand
CCAAGGGAAACACAAACAGCTTAGTCTAGGATTTGAACTTGGGTCACTGATTGCATTTCCTCTAACAATAACCGTTAAACTAAGAAACACCGAAAGAATGTGTGTAGCAGAGAAAGTTCGCACGCAATCAACAGCGAGAAGCGATCCAACACATCGATAACATTCTGTCTTTTTTAGTCTTCTATGCTTTGTTTTTCATGCCTGCACATTTTACTATCCACCAACGTCTTCCGGATTTATATCGCACTACCTCGCCTCTTAAACACCTCCGCTTCCTGTCAGTATTTTATTTCCTATTTCGTGGAGATCAAGGTTGAGATCAACATCCCCCGTCAGAGTGTGTCAACATTCTCCGTGCCAATGAGTGCTAATTTATTTTATCTGTACATCCAATAGATAACAATACAAACAATATCACATCATACGAGGTGTGTTTCTGTGATTTGCAACTACTCTATCCCCAGACAGTGGGGGATGACATAAGGTTATTTTAATGTGGGGAGCCAGCAGGGATCAAGCTTACCGGGGAGGGTTTCCAAAATGGTTGTTTTTTTAGGCATTTTCCTTTAGGAGCCTCTCAGACGCCGGGCTATTAGCTACCGACCAAGCCAAATGTAACACGAAATCTTTTAATATGGAATACCTGCTGTGCATTTTAGAAATTGCTGATAGTCAATCACAGCGGCTTCGGACGTTAGATCCCAATTAACCCCGCGTTCCCAGGTCGTCCCAAGCAACACCTGCCCCCTCTATTTAAAGAGGCAAGGCTGGTTTTATTGCCCGGTGCCTGAGGCGCCCTAGTAGGAAACCACGCATTCTTTTGCACCTGTCATCGCATGAACTTCAATTTGTGCATGACTCCCGACATTAAATCTGAATCGTAGCCCATTGGGAGATCAGGGTATATTATATTCTTCTTTTGGTGTGCCATAGGCACCGGGCAATAAACCCAACCCTGGAACAAAACGAGAAGCTTTTGGAGGTTCCCTGCCCTTAAGACACTACATTTTGATCTGAGCCCTAGCCGCACAGACCCTCAGACGCCGGGAAATAAGTCATTCTCTTTGTTCTTTAGACTATGAGGCTGTGCTGCCTGAGAGGTAGGACTTCTTGGAATTGAGCCGATCAATTTCTGTATCTCCCGAGACAAGACTGAAGAGCGACAGAATCAGCAAAACTTACTAAATTCTAATAACATCTTTTATTATACCGTGTGAGGTGCGCCCGAATGTTTGTTTTGTTGCCATTCAATTCGGTTCCTCCGCAAACTGCTTCTTCGTTGGAAGCAGATTTAGTTAATGTTTCCCTTGAACATTTTACAGAGAGAGAAAATTCTTTTAAATAAAAAGAAAACTATCTAAAATAAAGAAACAAAGCAAAACAAGGCAGTATAAAGTAACCCTACCCCTGACACCTAAAGAAAGCTCACTTTGCGGTACACAACATTGTGAAAATCTGCTTTTCCCAGGCGTCACTTAGTCTGCGAGTCTATAGTCGTCTAATCTCCAAACTGGTCACAACCAAAAAGGTAGCCAGTTTTAAAGTAGAAAATGTTGATAGGTTTTCTGTTTTTTGGCGTCACGATGTCTATGGGGCACTTTAGCCATTCGAATCTTTTACAGGGGAAAGAAGCTTTTAGATTTGCTTGAATTTCTACTTTTTCTATATTTTTTGTGTATTCTTTGTCCTTTTCTTTTTATGTTGCCTACTTTCGACCTTCTTTTTTTTATCTTTCTTTTTTTTTTCTTATCCCTTTCCACCAGCTTCTTCTTCTTCTTCTTCTTCTTCTTCCTCCTCTTCTTGTTTTCCACCCTCTTCTTCTTCTTGTTTCTTCTTCTTCTTCTTCTTCTTCTTCTTCTTCTTGTTTTCCACCCTCTTTTTTATTCTTCTTCTTCTTCTTGTTTTCTTCTTTTTCTTCTTCTTCTTCTTCTGTTTTCTCTCTTTTTATTCTTCTTCTTCTTCTTCTTCTTCTTCTTCTTCTTGTTTTCCACCCTCTTTTTATTCTTCTTCTTCTTGTTTTCTCTTTTTATTCTTCTTCTTCTTCTTGTTTTCCACCCTCTTTTTATTCTTCTTCTTCTTCTTGTTTTCTCTTCTTCTGTTTTCTTCTTCTTCTTCTTGTTTTCTACCCTCTTCTGCTTCTTCTTGTTTTCCACCCTATTCTTCTTCTTTTTCTTCTTCTTGTTTTCCACCTTCTTCTTCTTCTTCTTCTTCTTGTTTTCCACCTTCTTCTTCTTCTTCTTCTTCTTCTTGTTTTCCACCTTCTTCTTTTTCTTCTTCTTCTCCCTTTCCACCAGCTTCTTCTTTTTCCTCTCTTATCTCTTTCCACCTTTTTAACCCTATCCGCTTCCAATGAATATTTATTATTAAAAAGAAATAATTTCTTGGAACCATATAGTTGTGTATATATTATTAACATTATTAATAGTTCCTTGTTTACAACTATAATTATTATCCTCATTTACTTGAAACCATATTACAGCTTTACAAAAACTGACTTCGGCATTGAAGGGTTAGTATGCCGTTAAACCAATCAACCAACCAGCCAACTAATGATGACTCCTAAATTTGATGTCATGTTTTTTTTTCAACTGACAACAAGTAATAATCGCTTATTCACCCGAACAGCACAGCAGTCTTTCTCAACGGGAACAAAAATATGAACAAGATTGTTTTAACATAAAACGGAAGAAACATATCACAGCGGTACAAAATAACTATTTTCAAGGCCATGTGCCTATAAATGTCTAAAGTATATTTCTTTTTTCTTTCTTTCATGCCTTCCTCTATTCTATCTGTCTTTCATTCATCAATTCTTCTGTTGTCGTCTTTTTCTTTCGTTTTTTTCTTCTTTCGTTTTCTTTGGTTACTTCGTACTTCATTTCATTTATTTTCTTCTTCTGTGCATACTTGCCTTATGTCTTTCCTTCAATCTTCTGTTTTTGTCTCTTTCTTTCTATCTTTCGTTCGTTCGTCGTTTCAGCTTTTATCTTTTTCTTTCTTTCTTTCTTTCGTGCATAGTTTCATTTATTTCGTTATTTCTCTCTTTCCTTCTTTCCATTCAGCTATTTCTGTCTTTTCTTTCTTTCTTTTTTTAATTACTTTCGTTCTTCGTTTCTTTATTTCCTTTTTTGTGCCTACTTTTATTCTTCTGTCATTCTTTAATTTCTTAAGTTTTCATTTTCATTGCACTTATTATTCTTTTTACACTGTCATTTCTTATGTTTCTTTTTTCTTTCTTTCTCTTTTCTTCGTACCTTCTTTTCTTTCTGTCTGTCCATTATTCGTTCATTACTCGTTTTTGCATTTTTTTCTTTCTGACTTTTTTCTTTTCTTTCTGTCGTCCTTTATTTTATACTTTACACTTGTCGGGTACTTTCCTTCAATCCTCAATTTTTATTTCTTTCTTTGTGTTTTATATTCATTGTCAATTCTCTTTCCTTTGTTCTTTGTTTTTCCTTGTTTCTTCTATCTTTCACTTCACCTTTCTTTGTTTGTTTATTTATTTATTCATTCAATTCTTCTTCTTTTCTTCCTTTTGTCTTTAGATCTTTACTTCATTCATTTATTTTTTTCTGATGTTCTTTCTTTCTCGTCCTTACCTTTCTTGTCTGCTTTTCCTTTCTTTACATTTATTGCTTCTTTTTCTTTCTTTCTTTTTTCTTACCTTCTTTTTGTTGTTCTTTCTATTGACCTTTATTTCATTTCATCCTTCTTTCTTTTATAACTTCTTTCTTTCTTCTTTCTGTCGTTATTTCATTCATTCTTACCTTTTTTGTTGCGTACTTTTTTTCTTCTTCTACCAATTTTCTTTCGTTCTTTTTCCATAATCTCTTTTTCTTTCCGTGTTTCCTTCTTTCTTCCATCCACCATTCTTTTATTTTTCACTCCCTCTCTTCATTTGACACTTGGTTCTGTCTCTAAAATAATTCTAATTAAACTTAAAAAGAATCTGTGGAATTTTCCCATTAGAAAATCTCCAAGAATTCCATAAGGACATTTAGCCAAACATTTTAGGAAACACCAATTTTCTCCTGGGACATTCTTAATGCTTACCTGATTAAATATTTAGTTTATTTTAGATAAAATGTAAATTACCGACAAATAAAACACATCTCTTTTATATATTTTTTCGTAGAATTTTTTTTTTTTTGTTTTTCCCACTTACTTACCTATCTGTCTTTGTTGGCTTATATATATCTCAGTTTGTTAATCTATATGCATATATATATATATGTGTGTGGTGTGTTGTGTGTGTCTATCAAATGATTAATACATCTACCTATCACAGTCTTTTCAATTATATTTATATATATATATGAAGATGCTGTTTCTTTTACTAAATAGGATATATATATATATATATTTCATTAATTATATTTTATTTTAATACACACTCATGCTTGCAGACACACACATACACCCAAACACTCACATGACCAGCGAAAGCGATCGTTTATTTACATTTTCATACACACTCACAAACGTAAAGGAGCGTCTATGTCACTTCACAACGGTTGTCTTAGCGTTCGTCATATTTTCAAACATCCAAAGAACGCTAGCTTTTTATTCAACATTTTTTAAATAGATTGACCGACAAAGCAAAAAACTCTCACAGTCTTCTTATTCTCTGTGATGAATTTATTTTTCCTCAAATTAACAAAAGCCCTGATGAAGATCTATTGAAACAGATCGAAACACTTCAGCGTTGGCGAAATAAACATCACTCGTTTTATGAATTTATATTTTTTCAATTTTTCACTATATTACATATATAAAGGTGTATATGTGTATTTATGAAACTATCTATAAATTTATCTGTCAATCTCATTCTGTTCATATGTATGTGTGCATCTATGTATCTATCATATATATATATATATATATATATATATTATATATATATATATAATATATATATATATATATTATATAATAGAGATTGTTTGTTTGTCTGTCTGTAACCGAAACTATATTACTTCTCAACTCACAATCCCCTTTGTTATTTACGCCACATTGTCCATGATTGTTATTTTTATTTAAACCACCTCAATTATTAATAAAATTATTTTACATTATTAACTTTTGACTTTATCTACATTCTAATAACATGCAATTGTATTTATATATGCAACAAAATAGTGGGTTACAATATGAACAGGAAAGCTAATTTGCATATTGATATTAAAAGTTTAATTTTATTAAATATGCACTTGGTATTATTGATTTCTAATTGTTTGTTTTTTTCTTAATGAATATGAGCAAAAATCTTGGGGATAAATCTTAAAAGAAATCCATTAATATAAAGAAATAAAAGTAATTTTATTCTTTACTTCCTAATTTAACTAAATAGTTAAATCAGGAAAATTCAGCAATAAAAGGAGGGAGTGATGGAAAATGATGGAAGACTTAGTTTCAAAGTTGTTCTATTCTTCGATTATACCCCCTCTGTTTCAAATCATTTTATTTGGATTTTTATTTAGTTTCAAAAGTATTTCAAATTTAAAATATTTCATTACATTAAAATTCAAATACTTGCACCCGGAGGGTGCATATATTTGCTAGTATATATATATATATATATATATATATATATATATAATATATTCATATACACGTGTTTCGAAGTTTACTTCTCATCAGTGTGGCTTTACTTTAATAGCTACCTCTAGCCGGGATCGAAACCTGACTGAATTTTTGCTGCCAAGTCTCTTACCCAAGCGGCTATTAGCGGCTGTCAATTTTTGAGTGAACAATTAATTGATACATTCATATGCCAGATGATACTATTAACACTAGAGAACTCTAGACTTTGTAAACAAGTCGAGTTTCAGCTTATACGCCAAGCGGTGAATTTTAAATTAATGTCCCTTCTACAGAATTCTATCAAGTGGGAGCATATACATATATTTACATATGAACAGAATGAGTTACAGAGACTGGTGCATCTATAGACATTTTGCTAGATACACACAGAGATCTTATATATATATCCTATTATAATGGAGATTGTGTGTTTTTCTGTCTGTAACCGAAACTATATTACTAATCGAGTTGTTATTTACATCACATTCTCCATGATTTTATTTATATCTACACCACAATTATTAATAAAATTGCTTCACCTTTTTATTAGTGTTGTCCATATCTACATACAAATAACATGCAATTGTATTTATATATACAAAAAATAGCGGTTTGCAGTGTGAATGGGAAGGCTAATTTGCATATTCATATTAAAAATGTGATTTTATTAAATATGTGCTTAGTATTATTGATTTCTAACTGTTTGGTTTTATTTTAATGAATATAAGCAAAAATCTCTTCAATGAATCTTAAATGAAATCCATTAACAAGTAAAAATAACTGTCATTTTATTCTTTATTTCCTAATTTAACTAAATAGTAAAAAAGTAAAATTCAGCAATGAAAAACGGGAGTGATGGAAGAGTAAGTTTCATTTCTATTTTTCTATTATACCCCCACTCTGTTACATATCTTTTTATCTGCCTTCTTATTAGACTTTCTAATTCAATACGATATTTCATTACATTAAAATTTAAATACTTGCACCCGGAGGGTGCATATATTTGCTAGTATATATAAGATCTCTGTGTGTATCTAGCAAAATGTCTATAGATGCACCAGTCTCTGTAACTCATTCTGTTCATATGTAAATATATGTATTTAGTCAGACCATCTGGGGGTGACAGAATGATAGTTTTTAAGCATATTGTAGCTGGATCTAATTCAAAGTTTTCCTACTCCTTGACCAATAGCTAAAACAATGGTAAAGAGCCTTGTCCAACCTACTATTTGTACAGAATAGATGGATTCATGCTTCTTACAGGGGCATTAGCGTGAAATGAAACGCAAACAACCTCCTCTAGGATTTGAACTTGGGAACGGAGTAAGTGTATATCTGTATCTATGCATCTGAGGTCATTTCTATCTATCTACCTCCCCCTCCCCCCTCTCTCTCTCTCTCTCTGTTATATATATATATATATATATATATATATATATATATGAAAGAGAGTACACAGTTTTTTAGCGACAGCCGACAATTTTTGGGAGAATATGTGCTTAATTGAAGTCCTGCCTAATTTGAAAATTAATTAATGAATTAGGCGAATATATCTGTTCAAATGTAAGGCGTAAACAAATCGAGAAAAGGTTAATCTCTGTATGTACATTTCAGCATATTATGCCTCATCAGCAGAGTTATATATATATATATAGTAGAGTGTACGATTCCGGTTCAATACCGGCCCTCGCTAACTCAACGTATGAGTAGCACAGGGATCTGTGCGGTAAAGTAGGGGACTGATGGTAGACGCAAAAACAATCTCCCTGGTCTAGCGCTAGCTCACTCGCTGTCAGGTTGATTCCGACAATATGCCACTCCGTCGACTTTATTTTTATATATAAATGCATTTCAATTTATTTATTATTTATAGTCACCATTTAATCTTACAGTTTTACCAAATGTTCTATGCAATCTTTCATTCCGTTCATGAAGAAAGTTTCTTATTCAATCTTAATTCAATTTCACACGGCAATTTCTACTTATCATCAAGCAAACATTCATTGCAATAAGTGCAGCCTGTATATAATAATTTTAATCCGTTTTCGTTATGCCGAGAATTTGGATAATAAAGTCGTAGAGTCGTCGGAGCGGATCTAATGTCGGTATCAGCCAAGCAGCAAGGGAGTCTATCTCCTTTTCACTAGCGCTAGACCAAGGAGATTGTTTTTGCGTCTGAGGTAGAGCGCCACACCTACCATCAGCTCCTCACTTTACCGCACAGATCCCTGTGCTACTCATACGCTGAGTTGGCCAGGGCCGGTATCGAACCAGGAACCTTGTGATTCCTAGCCGAACACTCTACCGACTGAGCTAAACCGGCCCTAAAAAAACTCCAAAAAGTTGTCATTCACTTGCAAATAGGACTGCAAATTGCTTTATTCAATAATATGAAGTGTGTTTTAAAAACAACTCATTATAATGTGCAGATTTTACTGGATTTGAATGCTCATGAAAATGTTTTAAAAAGCAAAGTAAATATATATATGTATACATATAAAGATCTTTCAAAAATTCACCATGTATATATGAAAAAAAAAACCTATTCAAACGAATTTAACCAGATGGTTTTCACTAAACAAATGTACTTGTCACCTTTAACACTACATTTTTCGGCAAAACATTTTCTAAAAACAATTTCCTTCAAATAAATTTTCTCATAGTTGCTAACAATTCAAAAATAAATAGCATAAAACAAATATTCCTATTCGTCTTATCACTTTTAGTTATCTTTATATATAAATACTAGCAAATATATGCACCCTCCGGGTGCAAGTATTTAAGTTTTAATGTAATAAAATATTGTATTAAATTAGAAAGGCTAATGAAACTAAATAAGAATACAGATAAAAATATTTGAAACAGAGGGGGGTATAATCGAAATATAGAACAACTGAAACTTACTCTTCCATCACTCTCGTCTTTCATTGTTATTTTTTCTAATTAAGTATTTAGTTAAAGAGGAAGTAAAGAATAAAATGACAGTTATTTTTTCTTGTTAATGAATTTCTTTAAGATTCATTGAAGAGATTTTGCTTATATTCATTAAAATAAAACCAAACAGTTAGAAATCAATAATACTAAGCATACATTTATTAAAATACATTTTTAATATCAATATGCAAATTAGCCTACGCGTTCACACTGTAAACCGCTATTGTTGTATTATAAATATAATTGCATTTGTTAGTATGTAGATAGATATGCTTAACAGTTATTAATAATGTAAAACAATTTATTGATAATTGGTTTAAAATAAAAAATACAATCATGGAAAATGTGAGTCAATAACTAAGGTAATTGTGACATAAGTAGTAATATAGTTTCGGTTACAGACAGAAAAACATGCAATCTCCATTATAATAAGATATATAAGTAAAAAAGTAAAGTCGTCGGGGTGGCCTGACGTCGGTATCAGCCAAACAACGAGGGGGTCTATCCCCTTTTCACTAGCGCTAGACCAAGGAGATTGTCTTTGCTTCTGAGGTGGAGCGCCACACCTATCATCAGCTCCTTACTTAACCGCACAGATCCCTGTGCTACTCATACGCTGAGTTGGCGAGGGCTGCCATCGAACTAGGAACCTTGTGGTTTCTAGCCGAACGTTCTACCGACCTTGGACCTTAATATATTAAAAATCCAATAAGGAACGCTGTTAATATTAACCAAATAAATTCGTCACATTATCGTTTCATCTCACTTGATAAGATTATGAAGGAGCTTCATGACACCATTCCTTAATAATACCCTGATGATGGTTAATATATCCAATATATTAACCTAAAAGTTCGAACACAGGCATTCTTAAATATTCACCGGATGTATTTATTTTTCACATTTCTATACTTACACACACACACACACACTCATATATATATATATATATATATATATATATATATATATATATATGAAAACCCTTTATTCGTTCTTATTCTTATGATAATAAAGAATTTGACTGTTGGCACAAATAAGAGGATTCCTATTCTATTGTCCAATCTCACATTGCAGTCTTTGTAATAGTCTGCAAGTTATATCCGTCAACGCCAAAGCCTTCAAATCTAAATCCAATCTTTTCACATTGTGTTTGGCCACTTTTCTGTCAAGAGTGCTGAAATAGGAAATAAAAACAATTGAAAGTGGGTTTCGAACGATGCGACCCCAGCCCGATTCAAGTTACCACGAAATGCCAAAATTTTGCCTGGGGACAAAAATATTGGCGGCTCCTTGTTGATAGGACCTCTATCGGGCACCGTATGGCGTTTTCCTAAAATCCGCATGTTTAAAAGGAGAAGGGAAAGACAACAATATCCCTCATCATTCCCTTCATCCTCTTTTCTTTTCTCCTTATAAAATATCGCCCATAATAATAATGATAATAATAATACTGTGCGGTGACAGAGATGAGACTGTAAACCAGGTATTAAGTGAATGCAGCAAACTAGCACAGCGGGAATATAAAGATAGGCACGACTAGGTGATCCACTGGGAATTATGCAAAAAAAAAAACAGCACGATAGATAGATGGATAAAACTAAACAATAAAGAGAGAAAGAAAGAGATAGAAACAGAACAATGGTTAGAGATATAGATTGATACATAGATAGAAACTGAAAGATATATATAATTAATAGAAAGAAGCAGAATGATAATAGATATAGATAAATAGACTAAAAAAAAGCTAGATATAGAAAAATAGATAGGAACTGAATGATAGAATAAATGAATAAATAGATAGAAAACTAATAGTGATATAGAATAGATAGGGTCTGCAATAGATATGAATATAGATATGATAAATAGATAGGGTCTGAATGATAATATTGATAAATAGATAGGTCTGAATGATAGATATTGATAAATAGATAGGGTCTGAATGATAGATATTGATAAATAGATAGGGTCTGAATGATAGATATTGATAAATAGATAGGGTCTGAATGATAGATATTGATAAATAGATAGGGTCTGAATGATAGATATTGATAAATAGATAGAAACTGATAGATAGAATAGATATAATAAAACTAGAATAAATAAATAGAAACTTGATAATAGATTAGATATAAATAAATAGAAACTGAATAGATAGATATAGATAAATAAATAAACTTGATAGACAGATAGATATAGATAAATAGATAGAACTGATAAATAGACAGATAGATATAGATAAATAGATAGAAACTGATAGATAGAACAGATAGATATAGATAAATTAAATAGAAACTGGATAGAATAGATATAGATAAATAGATAAACTGATAGAAGACAGATAGATATAGATAATAGATAGACAGATAGATATAGATAAATAAATAGAAACTGATAGATAGACAGATAGATATAGATAAATAAATAGAAACTGATAGAAACAGATAGATATAGATAAATAGATAGAAACTATAGATAGACAGAATAGATATATATAAAAGATAGAAACTGATAGATAGACAGATAGATATAGATAAATAGATAGAAACTGATAGATATAGATAAAATGATAGGAACTGAATGATAGATACATAAAATAACGCCTAAAACCTAATGAAACAATTAAAAATAGATAAATAAAAAGATTAAAAAAGCTGTAGAAAAAGTCCTGTTAAAAGCCGCAGGTCAGCGTAAAGCAATTGCCAAACGTGTTGCTGACACCTTGTCGGTCATTGAGATCATCTCCCTGGTGACCCGCAACCCGAAGTGTTCACCTCGAGGTGAGCCAACTGTTCGTCACACCCCGTGAAACCGAATCATCAATATTGGCAAACGCTGGACCGGCCATTCCTACTTTCCCCCCCAGAGACTGCGAAAATACAAACTGATCGCTTCACGGCTGCACTTTATGGTGACAGGTACTTTACGCCTCGTCGCTTTGTTTTATCGTATTTAATACCTACCTAGGAGGCCACATGGCCTAGTAGTTAACGTCGTAGAAAATGGACGCGAAACCAAGTTCAAATCCTGGTCAAGCCTGTTTGCATTTCACTTTGCCCTAATGTTGGCATCCTTCCGTCTGTGAAAAACGATGGAGTAGTGTAAAAAAAATTAGCCTGGGTGTTGATATGGAGGATGTGCTGTTGTCCAACAGCAGATCCCCCCTCTCCACACTGCCTCTTGATTCCAATGAAAGGTAAGAAACCAATGCAGTTTGACAACGGCAGTGTCGCAAGAGTTTGCGTGTAACACTGAAATTCAGTGTTACTTCACATTAGGAACTCCTGTTCAGGATGTTTTGGGATTTTACTCCCCTAATACTTCCCCTATACCTTCAGAAAAGGCATAGATCCCTCTTTATGTATCCAGCTATTGATTGATAGGACAGAATAGACTTTCTAGCTTTGTAAGTAGGCAAACCAATCTATGAGAAGGAAACACTTAAATTCAAAAACCAAGGGTCACGGGTATAGGGTGTGCATTTAGTAAAATAGTAAAGTCGGCGGAGCGGTTATTGTCGGCATCAAAGCTAGGCCAGGGAGATTGTTTTGGGGTCTGGGGTTGGAGCGGCACACCTAACTTCATCTTCCCGATTTTACCACACAGATCCAAGATGAGTTCCTCGGGCGCTGGGTGGCCAGGGCTGGTATCAAACCCGTAACCTTGTGATTTCTAGGCCGATGTTCTACCGACTGAGCCCAAACCGGCACACCTACTAACCTTGACAAAAATTAAGGAATTAGGATAAGACACAAAACCAAAAATGCAATATGAGTGAAGGTAAAATGATCATACATGAGTAAATATTCTAGGTAAAACAAGACATAAGTTCCCAAAATATACTCTGAATTGTCCAAATGGACACATGACGTAGTGGATATAGGTGTTGTATAGATACAGTTCTAAGTGATAGTTATCTCTAGGCTGCAGGTTCAATCCTGGTCAAGAATGACAGTAACTATAGAATAGTATTTAACTACTTAACTAGTACACAACTTAACACGTGTAGCCAGTCATGGTTTGCGGAAGGAAAACAGTAAAAATAAATATTGAATAAAAGGTTGCGTTTAGAGTTCCGTGAAAGTTCTTGATTACGACAAGAAGGTTCCCAATTTCGAAGTCTAACAAGAAATACCTGAAGAACACCGGAGGGCACATCGCCCGAAGCGTTATACGGATAACAATACAGATGAGGACAATAGTCCGAATAAATTAATGATATAATCATATATTTTTAAAGTCATATAGAGGAAAACATTAAGGAATAACCAAGTGCTGAAGAAATAATTATGGAATGATCTTGTAATTTTTATTCCTAAAACAAATACAGTATGTTTTACCTATTCTGACACAAGATCAATTCAAATGAGCACACAGTAAGGATCAACGTCACCATTAATAGTCTACGATACAAGTCTTTTTAATAACAACTAGCAAAGAAGGAGACATTCGTATTCATATTCTCTCTCTCTCTCTCTCTCTTTCGGTTAGGGCTTTAGAATACACCAACTGCCTAGATATGTGCATAGTCAGAAAACAGTTCTTGCAGACCTCAACAAATGGTTGGATATACCGATTTGAAAGGAAACATGGTTTCAACTAAAGAACTGTCAATTGAAACAATTTATTCCAGTTTATTTTAAATATATTTTATGAAGCTAGAATGTTCACCTATTAAATAAAGATGTTTTACGTCCTATTTGTTATTAGTTTATTTACTGCTAAATAAAACCTAAGGTAAATATCTTCTAAGCGTGCCAAATCCTTACTTTTGCTAGGAGGAGTACTTGTACTTGAAACCATAGCAACATGGAAAAAAAATTAAAAATTTGTGAAACAGATCACTAATTAGGACAGCCTATTCTAGTAGTGACCACCCCAAGTGGAGATTTAACAGGTTTGAATTCTGATTTTCCTTCTCCAAGACTGGGTTGCCTAACCAAGTTTAAAGAGTTCATTCTGACCTACTATTTACCTAGCTGGAGGCAGAGTAGATGGATTCATTACTTTCCCAAGGGTATTAGCTATCTGAACTATAGCTTTGCTCAGGATTCAATTTGGGTCGATGAGTTTATCTCCTACGACCTCACCATTACACCACATGCCTTCCGCATGGCTGAAAGAATTTGGTTTTAGCCCCATCCTACAGGACGAGAAGAAAGAATGCCGCTACTACTCTACCTACCTACCTACCTACAGATTGACCACGTTCCGTGTCGGTATTTTATGAGTGCTGTGTTTAGCTAGACAGGATCACCAAAACTTTTCTCACTGGCCGGATAATTAATTAAAATAACAAGCGCGGGCACATTAGTTATTGTGTTTCACTTACTTGCCAGAACGAAAGCTCTGAGAAAAAGATGTAAAAACGCATTTTCTTTCCTATATGCACTAGATGAGTGGCTTGTTAAGATGCTCTCAAAACAAAGTTAACCACATATTATTTTCAAAACATTATCAAAGAACACACAATGAGGAGAAAGGTTCAGTGAGATTTGTGAAACTGTATTCAAGTACCGTCTACGGACCTGAATAAATACCTTCGCGGGTCAATCGGTCAGCCAGGCCGTAATTGGTGACCTCTGGTCTATAACAAGGCACAAGTGGAAGACATCACTTAAACCGACTCTACAACTCAACGACAATGTATTAAGAAACACACGGAGAATCAGTTAGCAAGACGTACGTATAGTTTTACCCTATTCTGCAGAAGATATATTCAAAGGAGCACACAGTGAGGATCAACATCACCACATCATTAATAGTCTACGATACAAGTCTGTTTAATAATAACTAGCGAACGAGGAGATATTGGTATTCACGTTCTCTCTCTTCTCTCTCTCTCTCATCTCTCTTCTCTTCTCTCTCTCTTCTCTCAGAGCTCTCGGTTGGCAGTTCTAGATGGACTAACTGCATCTCTCGAGAGGGTAATCCCCCCTTTCAATGGAGCCACCTGTTGGTGTCTGTAGCGGGAACCTGATGCTTTAAGCTGGACCGGTGGACTGAACGTCAATTATATCGTGATACTCTACTTTGCCCTTACTCTAGGCTTACGGTGGTCGGGAGGTCCCTCCACAATCGTATCCTCGCCCTGCCCATGATGATTGTCCCCCTACCATATTCCCCTATGGCAGCCCCAAACCATTTTTTATGTGTGCAAGAAGCGTGGCTAAGGTTTATTCGTACTATAGGAATGACCAGTTTAAACTCTATCTGATGCTGAAGTTCCAGTTCTGTAGTTCGTGGGGAATGTGATACTTCTCCACACCATTACTCCAGGTCCACTTCTTACCCTGGTGTTGACCTGTTTAGGGTACTATCTATGGATTATACAATGAGTTCTTAAAAAATGTGTTTAAAAAAATAAAGTTTGAGGTAGCCATCACGAGATGAATAAACAAAGGGTTCGGCAGTAAAATTAACCCAATGGGTTGCATATGCCGTTAATCAACCAACCAGCAATCCATCTCTCTCTCTCTCTCCTCATCTCTCTTCTCTCTCTCTCTCTCTTCCTCTCTCTCTTTATTATTTATTGTTTGTTCTTTCTATCTTCAACTGGAAACATGAACGAGACTATTATTTGTGGACATACTCAATTTTTCACTTGAACGAGAAGGAACATACAGATAGATAGATATGAACAGGTCTGACAGATTGATTGATAATATAGACAACATGAGAGCACTATACACACGATATGTGTGTGTTGAGGCGCCATCTGCAGAAGATTAGATATACATCAATTAATTTGCCTTGACTGAATCCGGTAGGTCTGTGTTGTTTTGAATTTGATGTCGTTTGACAAGGTTTAATCTGGATTATATTCCTTATTCCACTCTGCTTCTTCTTCTTCTTCTTTTCTTCTTTCTTCTTCTTCTCCGTTGCGAATGAAATATGAATAAACCCTTGGGGCTTCCAACCCTCCTCCCATTCCTCCCTCTTACCTTTCTTTCCTTAAATTACTTGGCATCGCTCAGGAAGAGAATGACACACACGGCATTGTCACTTCTTCCTTTTCGTGGTAACGCAAGCCTGACGAGTAGTGTTTCCCTATGACCCCTGTCTATAGATAATATATAAGAATTATTTTTATATATGAGGGTAAGTAAATAAACAATGTGTTATTTTTTATATGGTTTTAAGCCGACATTTTGGAGGATTGTGCTTAATTGAAGTCTCTAATTTTGAAATTTAATTAGTTAATAATTAATGATTTAGGGGTATATGTTCCATGTAAGTTAAAAATAGAGAAAATGTCAATCCCCTGAATGTAATTTTCGACCTATGTTAGTCTCATGTCTCAAGTTCTCCATGTCATCTATAACCTTGCTGCTGAACCAATAGGTCGAAATGTAATTCCGGGCATGACCATTTCTCGATTTGTTTAGGCCTTAATCATTTTGAACTATCTTCCCGCTAATCATATTAATATAACTAATTAATTTTTCAAAATTAGGTTATGATTCAATTGTACTTTCTCAAAAAAAATTGCTATCAATAGGCTATTAGTATATTGTTATATATTCCATAGTTACACTGATAGTATGAATATTTATTTATTATATACTATTATCATATTATATATAAATGTATATATCATTATCACAACAACACATATATATAATTTACACCCTCTGCTCAGAGGCTGGGTCCGGTTCATTTCTAGCGGTTTAAAGGTAAAGGAAAACGAAGAAAATGATTCAAACCAGCTCATACGTTAAAATTGGTCCTGGTGCAATTCCCCTCGTGGAATTCATCGCCATTAACAGAAGTGTTGGGCAAGTCGTGCTATGGGTGTCAAAACGTCCGCAAGTGGTGTGTTGTTCACCGATCAGTTTTCTCAGATATGGCGTGGCTGGTATGTATGGGATACAAAAAATGCACAGCGCTACAAAAGTAGTGTTTCTGATGGACTCCGATGATACTATGCGTATGGATTTCGTGTTAGTTAATTCGGTTTTTACGCAAAGGCGATTGAGAATTTCTCGCCAAAGGAGCTAAGCGTCATGCTGATATCAAAAACGTCAGAAGTTAGTGTATGTATTCTCAACGATCGCGAGGCTCATGATTTCTTAACACCGGTCGGGCGTGTGGTCTGACGATGGGCAAACAAACTGCCTCTCGGCTACAATAATCGTCAAATTGGATTTGTAACACTATGATTCAAATTTTAAATGATTACCTTATTGACTACGAGGGTATCACAAAAATTCGATCGAATTTCTCGCCAATTAATGGGAAGTGTGCGATCGTGCATGGATGCAACGACTAGTTCCAAGTAACGTAGTTGTTGCCGCGACATGAACTCACAAGTGCTTCCTAACGACATGGTTTACAAAACTGCTCAGGCCTCAATTGATCGAGAATAGGCATTATTGTGAGATAGCATATTGCCTCTGCTGTTGTGCAGCTATTTAAGTTTTAAGTTAAAATATTACATTAAAGAAAGCTAATGAAGCTAAATGATAATGCTGAAATAAAAATTTGACAACGGGAGTATAATTCGAAAATAGGGACAATTGACTTACTCTCATTTCCTGTCTTTCTTGCTAAATTTTCGCATATTTAACTATTACTTAAAATAGGAAGTAAAATACATTACTTATTTCTTTCATTTGTCCTCGAATTTTTGCCATATAAATGAGATAACCAACAATTGAGAATTCTAATACTAGATTATTTTTATTAATTTTGTAAGATAAATCAAAATTGAGCTTCCGTTCATACGTAAACCGCTATTTGTTGTTATATAAATACATTGTTGTTATTAGTAGCATAGTATGGTCAAAATATTATGTAAACATTTATTATAATTGGTTTGAATAAAATAACTCATTGAGGAAGGGGACGTATACTAAGGATTTTGCGTTGCAGTATAATATGTTCGGTCTAACAGGAAGATACACTCTCCATTATGACGCAGTTAATTAAATACTGTTTCAACTTTTCATGTGTACTATTTTGGAACCTATATTTTTGTTGCATTTGGCAAATCTTCCAGACATCGCTGAATACTTAATGCTACTTTAGTTAATTATGAATACGGGTATCCCAAATATTCCATTGAATATTCAACGCCAATTAACGGAGTTTATAGCAATGATCGGATGTTCCAAAACGTCACCAAGCTGTGTGGGCGTCGAATAAAAACGAGGCTCAACGCTTCTCGACGATATGTGGCATAAAATTGCCTTTAGTTCTACAAATGTACATCGAACCTCCCGGAAATGCATTTATGTGGAAAATGAACATGTTCAACTTTAAAGATGTAAATATTATTGACGATAACGTTTCTGTGATTTCTAATATTTTGGGGACCTTCTATTGTTTTAGACGGAAAGGCATGTGAGCGGCACTCATAACGGACGTCTCATCCTGTGGAGCCCAGCATGGGCACGCGGTGTGGCGCGACACAAGACGTTTTTGACCGCCTGTGCGGTACAGTGCTGCATAGGGACCCGGATGATGAGCGATGGACGGATGGAGAGGATTTGTCTGGTATCCGTGGCTAGCGTGCGTTTGAGATGTGGTGTGATGATTGATGATGTTGGGATTACCCTAGTAATCAGAGTGATTTCTTTTACTACTTGATTGTATGCATTTTGCGAACCTATTTACAACGTCGGACTTGCGCACTGTCTTCTCTTACTAACGGATTTTTCCTCTTTCTACTCTTGTTAATTTACATCGTCGTTTTCGTTTCACAAGATGCATTAAGGATTCTGCCTTGATGAGAAGCATAAGGTTGATGCTCCTTGAATCTTGTTACGTTTATGTAGAAATTGGCTAGGATTTTTTCTGCAGTTGTGATTACTCTCTTTGTAATTATGTCTATCGCTTTATCACGGTGTACAGACTTGCAGGCTATCAATTTTTGTCTGTAAATCAGAATCCGTCCACTCGGCAAGTTTTCAGTATTTATTAACACTAGGAAACCAAAAGGGTACCAGTTTCTTGATTTTTGCTGAGTAGGTTCATTTTATCTTTTCTTATATTACTTAGCTTTATCCTTATCGACAATCGCTGTTAGTAGTTGGAATTAGTCCTTTTGTTACTTAAGGTGGTTACCATCTGGTTACTGACCGGTGCTATGCTGGTTACTCTTCTTTATTACTTACTGTCTATCCGCTTTAATCTATTGAGTATACGCATGGCTATCAATTGTGCTCTGTAGATTCAAGAAATCCTCTCATAGATTATCCTATTTTCAACATAGTAAAAGACGAACATATGACTTTAGACATCCCTTTTGCGTCTCGGATCATACGTACTTTTTTTCATTGTCCACAGTATTCCGGTTGTTTGTTAACAGAGGATTTTTTAGGTTTTTGTTTATAAACAACCCTTAACCATAACCAACCCTAACCGTTAAACCACACCGGATGTGATGGGTAATGAAATAATGTACTTTGGATGTAGTATGATCGCAAAAGGGGTGCCTAAGTCTTGGTGTGGCTGTAGAGGATTTGTAAAAAATAAACAAAGAACATAAAAACACGAGTACACAATTTCTCGATTTTTGCTGAGTGTGTTGTTCTTTTCTTTTCTTCATATTTACAAGCTTTGTTAGCCTATGACAGTCATATATGTACGTTGAGCAGTTTATATGTTGTATTGTTGTTACTAAGTGCCGATCCCATCTGTACCTGACATCCATGGCTTCTTAACTTGATGATCCTAACGTCGAACTGGTGCTTGACGTTATTGTCTGGTCGTTTTGACTTTTTTTCTTTTTTTGAGATCAATGTTGAGACTTGGACATGGTAAACGATCTGAATCCAGTCTCCATTCTATTACGTTCACTTTCGACTAATCCTGGAAAGGGTGACTTTCCTTTCCATCTTTTCAGTATGGTTGATAGTACTACTATTGTTTTTTTTTTAAAGATGGCTTTGTTAGATAACCAAGTTTCATCCATTAAACAAAGACCGCAACCGATCGCCTATAAAATCTATTTTTTCACTCTAATCGAAAATTAAACAATCTCTTTTAAAAACCCGGGGCTTGGAACGATTATTAAGTAACGTTTCCTGTGGCAACTTAAACTGGATACACAGTGTAGCCGCCAGCACAACCTCGTCAACAGCTCTTGTTACGTTTTTGGATGCCATGTAGCAAGACCTTCTAATTTCTTACATTTTCTTTCAGTTGGTTGTTCGTGGTGCACGTTCTTGAATTCCAGGTATGTGTATCTGCTTTTTCTGTGTTCTCATTGCTTTCCTGGTTCTATTGTATTCCTTCCGTTGTTTCTCTTTTCCCTTTTTTATCCGCCTGGATTTTTCTCCAATCCCATATTCAATTCCTTTATCTTTGGCTGTAGTTCTAATTTACTTTCTACGTTTTGTTTGGTTGAATTTTTAAAAAAAATGAACTTAAACATATATGAAAGTTAACCATCTGGAGTTGGTGTTAATAAACAAACAAAAGGCCACAATATATTAATATATATTATATATTTCTATTTTATTATTATACTCAACAAAATTATTCAGATTGTTTGTGTCTATTCCTCGTTTTTTTCATTAGCTAGTTGGTCATTTCAATACATATTCCGTCTTTATCTTGGGCTGATAGATTCTAAAGTTTATTTCAATGGTTTCTTGCTATTGTTATTTCTAAGCAACTATCCTTATACCAGTCCACATAGACAAATTGGTTTACCTTTCCTGCACTTTATAAATGTAGTCTCCTATGGCATTGTCTATATATTTTAGGGACTCTTGCTTTAATCTGGAAGTGCCTTTTTGATCTATACCTCTGCAGGATTTGCTATACCTCTAATTCAACTCTTCAGTTTTCCTAGCTCTCATGACTTGCTCTGATATTTGAACATTTTCAACGATCAATTATCCGTAGTTTTTTTTGTCTCCTAGGTTCTGGCCTTCGTGGACTGGGAGTTTTTCCTTCTCTTGTTTCTCGGTTTCGTTTTTCATTTTAGCAGGAGGCATTTTTCAATTCCAATTCCCTTCCATTCTTGGCTGTATTTATTCTATAGTTTATACTGAGGGTTTTCTTGTTCTTTTTCATTTTTAGCAAATATCTGAATCTCATCTTATCCTTAGATGGTTTACCTTTGCTGCAATTTGTAACTTTGCGCCTTCTTTGCATTTCTTCGTATTATTTCAAGTAGCATCATTTCGTTATTGAATATCGTGTTAATTATTTTCTCCTCTAGTTTACTTTCATATCAATGTAATTCTTGTCTTCCAGTTTATATTTTAATTCCTTTGCATCCAGTTCACTTATTTATATTCCTTTGTCCTCCAGTTCATTATTTATTGTATTCCTTTGTCCTCCAGTTCACTTTATTTATCATTCCTTTGTCTTCCAGTTCACCTTATTTATAATCCTTTGTTCTCAGTTCATTTATTATAATGCTTGTCATCCAGTTCACTATTTTATGGTCATTTGTCTCCAGTTCTACTTATAATTCCTTTGTCTCCAGTCACTTATTTATAATTATTTGTCATTCCATTCCCTTATTTTATATCCTTTGCCTCCGTTTGCATTATTTTTAATTCCATTTGTTCTCAGCTCCTACTTTAATTCCTTGTCCCCAGTTCACATTTAATTCCTTTGTCTCCAGTTTCCAATTATTTATAATTCCTTTGTCCTCCGTCACTTATTTATTAATTCCTTGTGTCCTCCAGTATCACTCTATTATATGGCTTCCTCCAGTCATGATGCTCGGATTCATTTGTCTCCAGTTCGTACTTATAATTCCTTGTCCTCCAGTTCACTATTATATTCGTTGGTGATTCCAGGTGGGTGATGTGTGTGTAATTCCTTGTCCTGCCGTTCACTTATATCCTTCTGGTCCTCCAGCTCACTTATCATTATTCCTTTGTATCCAGTCCACCTTATTATTCCTCTTGTCCTCAGTTCACTTAGTTTAATATTCCTTTGTCCTCCAGTTCCTTATTTTAATTCTTGTTTCCAGTTCACTTATATTCCTTGGTTCATTCCAGTTCACTTATTTTAATTCCTTTGTATCCGTTCCTTATTATATATTCTTTGTCTCCAGATTCATTATTTATAATTTCCTTTGTCTCCAGTTTCATTTTCTAATCACATTGTCCTCCAGTGTGTGCACTTATTTATATTTCATTTGTCCTCCAGTTCACTTATATACTTCTTGGTCCTTTCAGTTCACTTATTTATATTCTTGTCCTCCAGGTTACTTATTTTAATTCCTTTGTCCCCAGTTTATAATATCAAGTTATTTCATTTGCTTTACCCAATTTACTTAATTCTATTCAGTTTACTTTAATTTCTTGTTTTCTTTGTTTCTTAAATGTTCAATTATGCTCCTTGTTCCTAAATATGAATCGTGGTCAACATAATAGATATCAAGCTTTCTTAAACTTAAATTTTAATTGAAGTGGGGTGCACTGAGACGTATATAGAAAAAGAAAAGAAAAAAGTCTGCACAATGCAGATTGATTCATATTCTTAAACTTATGTTATTTTAAAGGGTTTGTTAATGACCGAAGTCTTATGTTTTAAATTTTATTTAAATTCTAATGCATTTTAATGAATCGGTCTACTCGGATTTCTGTGCTCTTCCTGATATTGAATATGGTAGAAGTACTAACGTACTTATTTCCTTAGTTCGATTTTTACATTTCACACACACGCACACATTACAACACACCACACAACACAACCATTATATATATATTATATTATATATATTTATATTACTGAAGATTCCGCAAATGTTTGTTTTTTTTATTTTATTTTATCTTCATTTGCAACACGGTTCAGATTTCTGATATTTTGTCAGCTAATATAACATTTCTGGCTATGTTTCTGATATTAATTTCTCCGTTTGACCCATAACAACACTATAATATAATACTATATACTATTTATATATATATTGCTATTATGGCGATCGTGTTTCCTAGAAGTGCCTGTTTGGATTTAAACTTGGCGAAGGTTTTATTTCTCTAGTGTTATTTCTCTCCTACAGTTCTCCAT
>CM042177.1:15192405-15303128 GCA_023376005.1 Doryteuthis pealeii | reverse complement strand
TGGCAATGAAGGGGTACTCACTCACTATCAATGATATTGAGCAGTGGTTTTCCTAGCCGAACCGTTCTACCGACCTTGACTTAATATATTAAAAATCCAATAAGGAACGCTGTTAATATTAACCAAATAAATTCGTCACATTTTCGTTTCATCTCACTTGATAAGATTATGAAGGAGCTTCATGACACCACTCCTTAATAATACCCTGATGATGGTTAATATATCCAATATATTAACCTAAAAGTTCGAACACAGGCATTCTTAAATATTCACCGGATGTATTTATTTTTCACATTTCTATACTTACACACACACACACACTCATATATATATATATATATATATATATATATATATGAAAACCCTTTATTCGTTCTTATTCTTATGATAATAAAGAATTTGACTGTTGGCACAAATAAGAGGATTCCTATTCTATTGTCCAATCTCACATTGCAGTCTTTGTAATAGTCTGCAAGTTATATCCGTCAACGCCAAAGCCTTCAAATCTAAATCCAATCTTTTCACATTGTGTTTGGCCACTTTTCTGTCAAGAGTGCTGAAATAGGAAATAAAAACAATTGAAAGTGGGTTTCGAACGATGCGACCCCAGCCCGATTCAAGTTACCACGAAATGCCAAAATTTTGCCTGGGGACAAAAAATATGGCGGCTCCTTGTTGATAGGACCTCTATCGGGTGGCACCGTTATGGCGTTTTCCTAAAATCCGCATGTTAAAAGGAGAAGGGAAAGACAACAATATCCCTCATCATTCCCTTCATCCTCTTTTCTTTTCTCCTTATAAAATATCGCCCATAATAATAATGATAATAATAATACTGTACGGTGACAGAGATGAGACTGTAAACCAGGTATTAAGTGAATGCAGCAAACTAGCACAGCGGGAATATAAAGATAGGCACGACTAGGTGATCCACTGGGAATTATGCAAAAAAAAACAGCACGATAGATAGATGGATAAAACTAAACAATAAAGAGAGAAAGAAAGAGATAGAACAGAACAATGGTTAGAGATATAGATTGATACATAGATAGAAACTAAGATATATATAGATTAATAGAAAGAAGAGAATGATAGATAGATATAGATAATAGAAATATAAGATAAATAGATAGGTCCAGATATAAATAGATAGAATGATAGATATTGATAAATAGATAGAAACTATAGATAGATAAATAAATAGAAACTGATAGACAGATAGATAGATAAATAGATATAGATAAATAGATAGGATAGATAGACAGATAGATAGATAAATAGAAAATAGATATAATAGATAGAAACTGATAGATAGACAGATAGATAGAATAGATAGATAGATAGACAGATAGATATATATAAATAGATAGAAACTGATAGATAGACAGATAGATATAGATAAATAGATAGAAACTGATAGATATAGATAAATAGATAGGAACTGAATGATAGATACATAAAATAACGCCTAAAACCATAATGAAACAATTAAAAATAGATAAATAAAAAGATTAAAAAAGCTGTAGAAAAAGTCCTGTTAAAAGCCCTAAGCAGGTCAGCGTAAAGCAATTGCCAAACGTGTTGCTGACACCTTGTCGGTCATTGAGATCATCTCCCTGGTGACCCGCAACCCGAAGTGTTCACCTCGAGGTGAGCCAACTGTTCGTCACACCCCGTGAAACCGAATCATCAATATTGGCAAACGTTGGACCGGCCATTCCTACTTTCCCCCCCAGAGACTGCGAAAATACAAACTGATCGCGTTCACGGCTGCACTTTATGGTGACAGGTACTTTACGCCTCGTCGCTTTGTTTTATCGTATTTAATACCTACCTAGGAGGCCCACATGGCCTAGTAGTTAACGTCGTAGAAAATGGACGCGATGAACCAAGTTCAAATCCTGGTCAAGCCTGTTTGCATTTCACTTTGCCCTAATGTTGGCATCCTTCCGTCTGTGAAAAACGATGGAGTAGTGTAAAAAAAATTAGCCTGGGTGGGTTGATATGGAGGATGTGCTGTTGTCCAAGCAGCAGATCCCCCCTCTCCACACTGTCGCTCTGGTCCAATGGAAAGGTAAGAAACCAATGCAGTTTGACAACGGCAGTGTCGCAAGAGTTGCTGTGTAACACTGAAATTCAGTGTTACTTCACATTAGGAACTCCTGTTCAGGATTTGTTTTGGGTTTTACTCCCCTAATACTTCCCCTATACCTTTCAGAAAAGGCATAGATCCCTCTTTATGTATCCAGCTATTGATTGATAGGACAGAATAGACTTTCTAGCTTTGTAAGTAGGCAAACCAATCTATGAGAAGGAAATACTTTAAATTCAAAAACCAAGGGGTCACGGGTATAGGGTGTGCACTTAGTAAAATAGTAAAGTCGGCGGAGCGGGTTATTGTCGGCATCAAAGCTAGGCCAGGGAGATTGTTTTGGGGTCTGGGGTGGAGCGGTACACCTAACTTCATCTTCCCGATTTACCACACAGATCCAAGATGAGTTCCTCGGGCGCTGGGTTGGCCAGGGCTGGTATCAAACCCGTAACCTTGTGATTTCTAGGCCGATGTTCTACCGACTGAGCCAAACCGGCACACCTACTAACCTTGACAAAAATTAAGGAATTAGGATAAGACACAAAACCAAAAATGCAATATGAGAGAAGGTAAAATGATCATACATGAGTAAATATTCTAGGTAAAACAAGACATAAGTTCCCAAAATTTACTCTGAATTGTCCAAATGGACACATGACGTAGTGGATATAGGTGTTGTATAGATACAGTTCTAAGTGATAGTTATCTCTAGGCTGCAGGTTCAATCCTGGTCAAGAATGACTATAGAATAGTATTTAACTACTTAACTAGTACACAACTTAACACTTGTAGCCAGTCATGGTTTGCGGAAGGAAAACAGTAAAAATAAATATTGAATAAAAGGTTGCGTTTAGAGTTCCGTGAAAGCTCTTGATTACGACAAGAAGGTTCCCAATTTCGAAGTCTAACAAGAAATACATGAAGAAGACCGGGGGGCACATCGCCCGAAGCGTTATACAGATAACAATACAGATGAGGACAATAGTCCGAATAATACAAATAATACAAATGAGATTAAATTATCTAAATTAATGATATAATCATATATTTTTAAGTCATACAGAGGAAAACATTAAGGAATAACCAAGTGCTGAAGAAATAATTATGGAATGATCTTGTAATTTTTATTCCTAAAACAAATACAGTATGTTTTACCTATTCTGACACAAGATCAATTCAAATGAGCACACAGTAAGGATCAACGTCACCATTAATAGTCTACGATACAAGTCTGTTTAATAACAATTAGCAAAGAAGGAGACATTGGTATTCACATTCTCTCTCTCTCTCTCTCTCTCTCTCTCTCTCTCTCTCTTTCGGTTAGGGCTTTAGATATCAACTGCCTAGATATGTGCATAGTCAGAAAACAGTTCTTGCAGACCTCAACAAATGGTTGGATATACCGATTTGAAAGGAAACATGGTTTCAACTAAAGAACTGTCAATTGAAACAATTTATTCCAGTTTATTTTAAATATATTTTATGAAGCTAGAATGTTCAACTATTAAATAAAGATGTTTTACGTCCTATTTGTTATTAGTTTATTTACTGCTAAATAAAACCTAAGGTAAATATCTTCTAAGCGTGCCAAATCCTTACTTTTGCTAGGGGAGTACTTGTACTTGAAACCATAGCAACATGGAAAAAAAATTAAAAATTTGTGAAACAGATCACTAATTAGGACAGCCTATTCTAGTAGTGACCACCCCAAGTGGAGATTTAACAGGTTTGAATTCTGATTTTCCTTCTCCAAGACTGGTTGCCTAACCAAGGTTAAAGAGTTCATTCTGACCTACTATTTACCCATAGCTGGAGGAAGAGTAGATGGATTCATACATTTCCCAAGGGTATTAGCATTATCTGAACTATAGCTTTGCTCAGGATTTCAATTTGGGTCGATGAGTTTATCTCCTACGACTCTAACCATTACACCACATGCCTCCAGCATGGCTGAAAGAATTTGGTTTTAGCCCCATCTACAGGAGACTAAGAAGAAAGAATGCCTGCCTACTTACCTACCTACCTACCTACCTACCTACAGATTGACCACGTTCCGTGTCGGTATATTATGAGTGCTGTGTTTAGTCTAGACAGGGATCACCAAACTTTTTCACAGTGGGCCGGATAATTAATAAAATAACAAGTGCGGGCCACATTATTATTGTGTTCAATACTTACTTGCCAGAACGAAAGCTCTGAGAAAAAGATGTAAAACAAATTTATCTTTCCGTGTTATATGCATAGATGAGTGGTGTAAGATGCTCAAAAACAAATTTAACCAACATATTTATTTTCAAAACATTATCAAAGAACACAACATGAGGAGAAAGGTTCAGTGAGATTTGTGAAACTGTATTCAAGTACCGTCTACGGACCTGATAAAATACCTTCGCGGGTCGAATCCGGTCAGCAGGCCGTAAGTTGGTGACCTCTGGTCTATAACAAGGCCACAAGTGAGAGACATACATTAGAACCGAACTCTACAACTCTAAACGGGACAAATGTATTAAGAAACACACCGGAAGAATCAGTTAGCAAGACGTACGTATTTAGTTTTACCTATTCTGACAGAAGATATATTCAAAGGAGCACACAGTGAGGATCAACATCACCACATCATTAATAGTCTACGATACAAGTCTGTTTAATAATAACTAGCAAACGAGGAGATATTGGTATTCACGTTCTCTCTCTCTCTCTCTCTCTCTCTCCTTCTCTCTCTCTTTCTCTCTCTCTCTCTCAGAGCTCTCGGTTGGAGCTTTAGAATGGACTGACTGCATCTCTACAGAGAGGTAATAACCCCCTCAATGGAGCCACCTGTTGGCCGTGTGTAGCGACCCATGATGCTTAAGGATGGAACCCCGGTGGCTGAACAGTCAATTACATGTGATACTCTACTTTGGCCCTTACTTAGGCTAGACGAGTGGTCGGAGAGGTCCCTCCGATCAATCGGCTAGTCACATCAAGCCCTAGCACCTATATGATTGTCCCTACCATATTGCCCCTATGGCAAGCCCCAACCATTTTTATCATGTGTGCAAGAAAGCGATGGCTAAGGGTCTTATTGTCGTATAGGAATGACGTTAAACTCTATCTGATGCTGAAGTTCCAGTTCTGTAGTTCTGGGGAATGTGGAATACTTCTCCAACACCATTACTCCCAGGTCCACTCTTACCCTGGGTGTTAGTACCTGTTAGGGTACTATCTATGGATTAAATAAAACAAAATGAGTTCTAAAAAATGTGTTTAAAAAATAAAATTTGAGTAGCCATCAAGAATGAATAAAACAAAAACGGGTTCGGCATAAAATAACCCAATGGGTTGATATGCCGTAAAATCCAACCAACCAGCCAACCAAATCTCTCTCTCTCTCTCTCTCTCTCTCTCTCTCTCTTTATTAATTTATTGTTTAGTTTTATCTATCTATCAACTGAAACAATGAACCGAGACTATATTTGTGACATATCAAATTTTATTTCATTGAACGAGGAAGGGACACATACAGATAGATAGATGAACAGGCTGAACAGATTGAATTGATTTAATATAGAAACAACATTGAGACAAACTATACACACGTGTGTGTGTGAGGCGCCATCTGCAGAAGATTAGGATATACATCTATTAATTTGCCCTGACTGAATCCGGTAGAGCTGTGTCATGTTTGAATTGATGTCGCTTTGACAAGATTCTAATCTGGATTAATGAATTCACTATTCACACTCTCGGCTTCTTCTTCTTCTTCTTCTTCTTCTTCTTCTTCTCCGTTGCGAAATGAAATATGAATAACACACTTGGGGCTTCCAACCCCTCCTCCCATTCCTCCCCCTCTTACCTCTTCTTTCCATATAAATATACTTGGCACGTCAGGAGAGAATGAACACACACCGGGCATTTCACTTCTTCCTCTTCGGGTAACGCAACACTGACAGAAGTAGGTTTTCCCTATGACCCCTGTCTAATGATTAATTATATAAAGAAAACATATATATATATATATATGAGGGTAAGTAAACAAACAAATGTGTTTATTTTTATATGGTTTTAAGCCGACAATTTTTGGAGGATATGTGCTTAATTGAAGTCATACCTAATTTTGAAAATTAATTAGTTGATAATTAATGAATTTAGGCGGGCATATATGTTCAAATGTAAGTCTAAACAAATAGAGAAAATGTCAATCCCTGAATGTACATTTCGACCTATTAGGTCTCATGTCTCAAGTCTCCCATGTCTATAACCTTGCTGATGAGACCTAATAGGTCGAAATGTACATTCAGGGACTGACATTTTCTCGATTTGTTTAGCCTTACATTTGAACATATATTCCCGCCTAAATTCATTAATTATTAACTAATTAATTTTCAAAATTAGGTATGACTTCAATTAAGTACATATCCTCAAAAAAAATATGCATATCTATAGGTATATAGATATATATGTATATATATTCATAAGTATACACTCATAGGTAAAATATATATATATATATATATATATATATATATATATATATATAATAAAATGTATATATTCATAATCACAAACACACACATTATATATATTTACCAACCCCTCTGCTCAAGTAGGCTGGGATACACGGTCAATTTTCTAAGCGGGTTTAACAGGTTAAAAGGAAAAACGAAGAAAAACTGAATTCAAACCAGCTAAATTTAAACGCTTAAAAATTGGTCCTGTGTCACATCCCCCTCGTGGAAATTCATCGCCAATTAACAGAAGTGTATAGCAAGTCGTGCATGGGTGTCAAAACCGTCCGCAAGTGGTGTAGTTAGTTTGCAACGATCAAAGTTTTCTCAACGATATGGCGGTGAGCTGGTATGATATGGGCATACAAAAACTGCCACAGCGCCTACAAAAATGTAGTCGTTTCTGATGGAGCTCCCGATTGATACTACTGCCAAGTATGAATTTCGTGTAGTTATTCGGTCTTTTAAACGCAAAGGGCGATTGAAATTCCTCGCCAATAAATGGAAGTCTAAGGCAAGTCATGCCTGGATATCAAAAACGTCCAGAAGTAGTGTATGTAGTTCGCAACGACGACGAGGCTCAATGATTTCTTAACAACACGGCGGCGAGCTGGTATGACATGGGCAAACAAAAACTGCCTCAGCGGCTACAAAAATACATCGATCAAAATGGCAATTATGTAAAAAAAAATATATATTCAAAATTTTAAATGATGTAAACATTATTGACAATACGAGGGTAATCACAAAATATTCGATTGGAATTCATCGCCAATTAATGGAAGTGTATAGCGAGTCGTGCATGGATGGCAAAAACGTCTCCAAGTAACGTAGATAGTTTGCACCGACGATGAGACTCAATGCTTCCTAAACGACATGGGCTTACAAAAACTGCCATCAGAGCCTACAAAAATGCATCGACTGAAATGGCAATTATGTAGACTAGCAAATATATGCACTCTCTGTGTGCAAGTATTTAAGTTTTAAAGTAAAAAAATATTACATTAAATTAGAAAGGCTAATGAAACTAAATGATAATGCAGATAAAAAGATTTGAAACGGAGGTGAGTAGAATCGAAAAATAGGACAATTGAAACTTACTCTTACATCTCTCCTGTCTTTCATTGCTAAATTTTCCTAATTTAACTATTTACTTAAAATAGGAAGTAAAAAATAACATTACAGTTATTTCTTTTCATTTGTCCTCGAAATTTTTGCTCATATAAATTGATAAAACCAAACAATTAGAAATCAATAATACTAAGTACATATTTATTAAAATCAAATTTTTAAGATAAAAATGCAAATTAGCCTTCCCGTTCATACTGTAAACTGCTATTTTGTTGTATATATAAATACAATTGCTTGTTATTAGTACATAGATATGGTCAAAATTATTAATAATGTAAAACAATTTTATTCATAATTGGTTTGAATAAAAAAAATAAAATCATGGAGAATGTGAATGTTGACTTGCGTAGTAATATAGTTTCGGTTACTAACAGGAAAAGATACAATCTCCATTATAAGAAGATAAATAAATACATGTTCAAACTTTTAAGTAGTGTAAATATTTTGGAGACCTTATATTTTTGTATGCAATTGGCAAATCCCATTACAACAGTCGACTGCACATATTAAATTAAGCATACGTTGTAGTTTAAACATTATTGAAAATACGAGGGTCATCCCAAAATATTCCATTGAAATTCACCGCCAATTAACGGAAGTGTATAGCATGTCATGCATGGATGTCAAAAACGTCCACAAGTTGTGTAGGGAGTTCGAAATAAAAACGAGGCTCAACGCTTCCTCGACGATATGGGCATACAAAAATTGCCTTAGTGCCTACAAAAATACATCGACCGAAATGCCAATTATGTGGAAAAAATAGATACATGTTCAAACTTTAAAACGATGTAAATATTATTGACGATAAACGTTTCTGTGATTTCTAAATATTTTGGGGACCTTATATTTGTAAGACGGACAAGACACTGCTGGAGAAGCAAGGACGAACTCATAAACGACGTCCTCCTGTGGAAGCCAGCACATGGGCACGCCAGTGTGGGCCGACCAACAAAGACGTTCATTGACCAGCTCTGTGCGGATACAGGATGCTGCATAGAGGACCCGAGAATGATGAGCGATAGGGACGGATGGAGAGAGATTGTCATGGATATCCGTGCTAACAGTGCGACATGATGATGATGATGATGATGATGATGATATTTGGGATTACCCTCGTACATCAGATGATTCTTTTACTACTTTATTGTATGCATTTTGCAAACCCTATTACAACAGTCGACTGCGCACTGTCTTCTCTACTAACGGATTATTTTCCTCTTCTCTTTGTTAATTTACATCGTCAGTTTTAGTTTCACAAAGTGCAATTTAAGCGATATCATTGCCTTGATGAGAAGCAATAAGAGTAGAATGTCTCCTTGAAATCTTTACGTCTTATGTAGAAATTGGCTAAGGATTTCTTTATGCAGTTAGTGATACTCTCCTTTCTTGTTGACATTACTGTCTATCGCTTTAATCACTGGAGTGTACAGACCTATGCATGGATATCAATTTTCTGCTCTGTAAATCCAGAAATTCCAGTCCTCTCATAGCAAGTTTTTCATATTTAAACACTAGAAAACAACAAAAAAGAGTACACCAGTTTCTCTATTTTGCTGAGTTCATTTTTATCTTTTCTTCATATATACTAAGCTTTATCCTTATCCGACAATCAGCTGTAGTAGTTGATAATCCTTTTTGTTACTAAGTGGTCACCCATCTGAGTACTGACCAGGTGCTATGCTGGTTAACTTCCTTTCTTTTTGACATTACTGTCTATCGCTTTAATCATTGGAGTATACGCATGGCTATCAAATTTCTGCTCTGTAGATCAAGAAATTCCTCTCATAGCAAGTTATTCATATTTATCAACACTAGAAAAAACGAACCATATGACCTTTAGACATCCCTTTTGCGATCTCGATTCATAAGTACATTTTTTTCATTTACACAGTCATATCCGGTTGTTTGTTAACAGACGATTTTTAGAGTTTTTTTTAATTATAAAACTAACCCCTAACCATAACCCCTAACCCTAACCCGTTAAAACAACCGGATGTTGATGGGGTAAATGAAAATAATGTACTTATGGATCTAGATCGCAAAAGGGGTGCCTAAAGGTCATATGGTCCGAAAAATAAAAAAAAATAAAAAAAAAAAACATAAAAAAACGAGTACACCAATTTCTCGATTTTGCTGAGTGGTGTTGATTCTTTTCTTTTCTTCATATTTACAAAGCTTTTTAGCCTAATCCGACTGTCAGATATAGTAGTTGACAGTATATGTTGTATTTGTTGTTACTAAGTGATCACCCATCTGAGTACTGACCAGGTGCCATGCTTCTTAACTTTGATGATCTAACGTGAACTGGTGCTTTCGACGAGTCTTGGTCGTTTGACCTTTTTCTTTTTTGAAAATAAATGTTGGACTGAGACATGAGTAAACGAGTTCGAACTCCAGTCTCCATCTATTACGTTCACTTTCAGACTAATACCCTTGGGAAAGGTGTGAATCCTTCATCTCTCCAGCTATGGGTTAGATAGTACTACTATTGTTTTTTTTAAAGAATGGCTTTTGCATTAGATAACCCACAAAGTTTCATATCCCATTAAACAAAGAAACCGAAACCAATCCCTATAAAATCTATTTTTCACTCTAATCAAAAATTTAAAAAAATCTCTTTTAAAAACCCGGAGAAGCTGGAACGAACTTATAAGTGACGTTCTCCTGTGGACAACTAAACATGGATACACCAGTGTCAGGCCGACCAGCACAAACCTACATCAATCAGCTCTGTACAGATTTTGGATGCCATGTAGAAGACCTCTATTTCTTACATTTTCTTTCAGTTCGGTTTGTTCGATGGTGTCCGCTTCTGATATTCCCAGATATTTGTAATTCTCTTTTTCTCTGTGTTCTGATGCTTTCCTGGGTTGATAATTGTATTCCTTCCGTTGTTTCTCTTTTCCCTTTTTTTATTATCAGCCTGGCATATTTCTCAATCCCATATTCAATTCCTTTATCTTGGCTGTAGATTCTAATACTTTCTACGGGGTTTTCTGGTTAGAAATTTTAAAAAAAATGAACTTAACATATATGAAACAGTTAAACCAATCTGGAAAGATTGGTGTAATAAACAAACAAAAAGCCACAATATATATATATATATATATATATATATATATATATATATATATATATATATACTTCAACAAAAATTCTAAACAATATGATTCATGATTGGGTAGTTCTATTCCTCCTCGTTATTTCTCTGTTTCGTTTTTTCATAAGCATGGTACATTTTTCAATCCCATATTCCATTCCTTTATCTTGGCTGTAGATTCTAATAGTTTATTCAATGGTTTCTTGCTCTTGTTCATTTCTAGCAAATATCTTAATAACATCCACATAGACGAAATTGTTTACCTTTCCCTGCAACTTTATAAACTTGTAGTCTCCTATGCATTGTCTTAGTATATAATTTAGGGACATCATTGCTATAACTGGAAGATGCCTTTTTAGATCTTACCTCTGCAAGGATTTGTATACCTACTAATTCAACTCTTCAGTTTTCCATAGCTCTCATGACTTGCTCTGATATTTGAACATTTTCAAACATTCAATTATCCAGTAGTTTTATTTTTCTCCATAGGTTCTGATGCCTTCGTGACTGGGCAGTTCTGTTCCTTCTCGTTGTTTCTCGGTTTCGTTTTTTCATTTTAAGCAGGAGACATTTTTCAATCCCAAATTCCATTCCAATATCTTGGCTGTATTTAATTCTAATAGTTTATACGAGGGTTTCTTGTTCTTTTTCATTTTTAGCAAATATCTTAATATCATCTATAGACATTAGATGGTTTACCTTTTGCTGCAACTTTGTAAATTTGTCGCCTTCTTTGCATTTTCTTAGTATATAATTCAGTAGCATCATTGTTATTGAATATCGTGTTAATTCTTTTATCCTCTAGTTTACTTTCATATCATGCTAATTCCTTTGTCCTCCAGTTTACTTATTTGTAATTCCTTTGTCATCCAGTTCACTTATTTATAATTCCTTTGTCCTCCAGTTCACTTATTTATAATTCCTTTGTCCTCCAGTTCACTTATTTATATTCCTTTGTCTCCAGTTTAATTCCTTTGTCCTCCAGTTCACTTATTTATAATTCCTTTGTCTCCAGTTCCACTTATTTATAATTCCTTTGTCCTCCAGTTCACTTATTTATAATTCATTTGTCATCCAGTCTACTTATAATTCCTTTGTCCCCAGTTCACTTTATTATAATTCCTTTTCATCCAGTCCACTTATTTATAATTCCTTTGTCCTCCAGTTCACTTATTTATAATTCCTTTGTCCTCCAGTTCACTTATTTAATTCCTTTGTCCTCCAGTTCACTTATTTATAATTCATTGTCATCCAGTCTACTTATAATTCTTTGTCCAGTTCACTTATTTATAATTCATTTGTCATTTATAATTCCTTTGTCCTCCAGTTCACTTATTCATAATTCCTTTGTCCTCCAGTTCACTTATTCATAATTCTTTGTCATCCAGTCCACTTATAATTCCTTTGTCCTCCAGTTCACATTCCTTTGTCCAGTTCACTTATTTATAATTCATTTGTCTTCCAGTTCACTTATAATTCCTTTGTCATCCAGTTCACTTATTTAATTCCTTTGTCCTCCAGTTCACTTATTTAATTCATTTATTTATATTCATTTGTCCTCCAGTTCACTTATTTATAATTCCTTTGTTCCAGTTCATTATTTATAATTCCTTTGTCCTCCAGTTCACTTATTTATAATTCCTTTGTCCTCCAGTTTAATTAAATATCAAGTTAATTCATTTGTTACCCAATTTACTTAAATTCTATTCAGTTTACTTTAATTCTATGTTCTTCTAGGTTTCTTAAAAATGTTCAATTATGCTCCCTTGTTTCCTAAATATGAATCGTGGTCAAAAATAATATCAATGCTTAAAACTTAAATTTTAATTGAAGTGTGTGCAACTGAGCAACGTATATAGAAAAAGAAAAAGAAAATAGTCTGCACAAGCAGATTGATTCATATTCTTAAACTTATAGTTATTTTTAAAGGGTTTGTTATGACCGAGATCTTAAATGTTTTATAATTTTATTTTAAAAGTTCTTAAATGCAATTTTAATGATCGGTCTACATTCGACTTTATAGTGGCTCTATCCTTGAGATTGAATATGGTAGAAGTAACAACGTACGTTATGTTCCTTATTCATTTTTACATTTCACACACACGCACACATACACACACACACACACACACACACACATATATATATATATATATATATATATATATATATATATATTAAATAGAAGATCCGCAAAATGGCTTATGTTTTTTTTTTATTTTATTTTTATCTTACATTTGCAACACGTGTTTCAGATCTTCTGATAATTTTGTCAGGCATTAATTAAACATATTCTGGCATATTTTTCATGAAATATTAAATTTTCTCCCGTTGGACCCATAACAACACTATATATATATATATATATATATATTGCTAATAGTGGCGATCATGTGTCTTCCTAGAAGATGCCTGTTTGGACTTTAACATTGCAAGGTTTTATTCTCTAGATGTTATTTCATCTCTACAGTTCTCCATAGCTCTTGTAAATGAAGTTTGCTACCAGCTCTGATATCTTGAATATTTTCTGACATTCTATTATCCATGTTTACAGGATTATGTCATATGATGTTTCATTGTATATCCATGTTCATGGCTACATTTTACCTTCTTCTCTTTATTTCCTTTTGAATGTGTTTTTCTATATAATAGGTCATTTGTTACTCGAATTATTTTATTTCGGGCGAGTTTTTTGCACCAGATCTAAACGATTGTTTTTCACTGGCGCCTAAGTGACAGCAAGGTCTCCAGGATTATTCTAAGTATCAGAGCCGATTTTAGTCGTGCTGTGGTCTGGATGCTTTCTATTCTTCTACTTACCAATTCATCTAGTTTCTTTTCCATGTTCTTGGGGCCCGTCCCGTTCATCTTCCACATCTTTTTAGCTAATCGGCTAGGTCCAGGTATTTTTTGTCCAGCTTTTTGCTTGATATCTTTTCAAGACATTCTATTATTCACGTTTACAGGAACGTGTGTCATATGCCATTTCAGAGGTGTTTTTGAGCTACAGTTTTCTTCTATAAAAAATCGAGTCCATGGTTGTCAAAATTCCAGAAGAACAACGAGACTTCCAATTGCCGAAGGAAGAAATCTTTGCCACTAGAAAAATGAGAATATCTTGCAGCTTAAGACAAAACTCACACGAAAGAAATAACTCAGTCTAGGCCTCCTTTACTACTAAATCACTCAATGCTAATTTGCGTGTTACTTGTCATGCATTTCGTTCCAAACTAACGGGCAGAGTATATTCCTTTTTTGTCCAGCTTTTTGCCTTTTCTCCTTTTTCGTTCAGTAGTATGTTGGCTTAAACAAAATCCACTATATGACAGGGTTTTTTTCTTTCTTTTTAATCAATACTAAGTCTGGTCTTCTGGACTAAATTAGGAGGTCTGTTTGTATATCAAATTCCTAGAGAATTATATACGTCTAATTTTCTTGGGCAGATTCTGGTTTGTTCATATACTATTTGCCAGTATGGTAAAATTCTAGTCCCCTGGATAATTCCCATTCAATCATGTCTAGTAGTTGTAGTAATATCAGTAGTAAGTATCACCACGATAAAAAATACCTCGGCTGTTGTTTTTTTTATATATTCTCTGAGTTCATGTATTGTTGCATCAATCCTTAAGGCTGCCGAGTCCTGATCTTCCTTCTTTTCTCGTCATATAGAGTATGTCTATGAAGGCGCTTGTGATGTAATGGCTATCATTTTAGGAAATGGACACGTCGACCCATGTTCAAATCTGTTCCGAGACTGTTAGCACTCCAGATAGTGCTAATACCCTTGGGAAAAGTATATGACATAAGTTTACATTTTAAGTGGAGAACTGGTTTGAATTCAGAGTTCTCCCTTTTCTAGACCGCTTACTATACCAAAGTTAAAGAGCCTAATCTATCATACTATTTACCCATAGCTGGAGGGAGAATAGTTGGATGTATACCTTTCCTAATTGTATGTGAAATGCCACAAGCCTCGTCAAGGATTTGAACTCAAAGTTCCGTGTCCATTTTCTACGACGGACGCCTCCTTGGGAAATGTATAAATCCAACTATTTCTCTAAAATTATAGAGCAGACTAGTCTTTTTAATCTTGGTATGACAACAGGTCTCGGAGAAGGAAAACTAAATTGAAAGCTATTTAACTCTGCTTAAAAATTTACATTGTGTCACATCCTGCTCGTGTGGTTGGGTTGGGTAAATACTTATAGAGTCGCTCACGCGTAAGGCCTAGTGCATCGTTTTAAATTTTCTTGTCTTTTGGACAATGTGTTTAAGATCCTCTCTTGTCCATTTTAAGAATGGTCCAGAGTATTCTATAAGGGAGATTGTCAAATTATGCATTCCTTTGATAAGATTTCGGATGCAGAGTTTAGTTTCGAAAGGTTTTCGTGTTCTGAGCTACTTTTTTCTTCTTTGTTTCTTCTTCTTCTTTTGAGTTTTCACATTAGCGTTAGCTGATGGTCTTTCACTGGAGTCTGAGTGACAGCAAGTCTCCTCAGGTCTCCAGGACTCTTCTGAGTATTCTGGCAGATTGCAGCAGTGCAGTGTTCTGAATGGTTTCAATCCTTCCTCTGATTTCCAGACTTTCCAAACCCTTTTCCAATCCTTTTGGGACCGTTCCAAGTGCACCAACTACAATTGGTATCACTTTGACTTTAATAACTTATTCAGTTCTCTGGCAAGGTCCAGGTATTTGTCCATTTTTTCATTTTTCTTTAGCTTTACCCTGTGATCTGCTGGCACTGCAAAATCCACCAGTTGACAAGGTCGTTCTTTTTTGTTAATCAGCACTAGGTCTGGTTTTCTTGCTGGGATAAGGTGATCCGTTTTTATTTCAAAGTCCCAGAGAATTTTATGCGTTTCGTTCTCAAGAACAGATTCTGGTTTATGCATATACCATTTTGTTGTGTGGTCAAAATTTAATTTTTTGCATAATTCCCAGTGGATCACCTTCCCAACCCAGTCGTGTCTAGTTTTGTACTCCCGTTTGCTAGTTTGCTACATTCGTATAGTACATGGTTTACGGTCTCATCTCTATTACGGCACAGTCTACATTTACTATTTTGTTGGGTCTTATCAATTTTTGCTTTGATATAGTTTGTCCTTATGGCATTATTCTGTGCAGCAATTATTAGTGATTCAGTTTCTCTTTTAAGGTTTCCTTTTCTTAACCACGTCCAGGTTTTTTCATGTGCAACCTCTCCGATTTGTCGTTTGACGTGTCCATATAATTGTTTTTCTTCCTATTTTTGTTTTCTAGTCTTTGTTGTTTTTCTGTTTGTCCATATGTCACATCTACTATTGTTGGCCACCATAAGTAATCTGTCTTTGCTCTTTCTTGTGTAGTCTTCGAGTTGTTGGATTGTGGTTTCTACGCAGTCCTCTATGTCGGCAAGACCTCTTCCCCCTTCCTTTCTTGACACATATAATCTATCTCTATCGTCTCTAGAGTGGAGAGCCTTGTGCATGGTCATTAGTTTTCTCGTCCTTTGGTCAATCCGTCTGAGTTCTTCTTTTGTCCCTTTATTATTATTATTATTATTATTATTATTATTATTATTATTATTATTGTGTGTTTTTCACACCAGCGTTGGCTGATGGACTTTCACTGGAGTCTGAGTGACAAGTCTCCAGGAATCTTAGTATTCTAGCAGATTGCTGCAATGTAGTTGTCTGGATGGTCTCAATTCTTCCTCTGATTTCTAGTTCTTCAGGCCTTTTTTCCAAGCTTTTTGCGAATGTTCCAAGTACATTATTATTATTATTATTATTATTATTATTATTATTACTTTCCCTCATGAAACTTTGTCTGTGGCTGCTGTTATCTCCGAGTTCCTTTTTAGCTCGCATGAAAATACATCCTAATGTAAATAGATTAACAAATTTTTTAAATAAACTCAACAAAATAATTTTATTCCTGCCACATCTCTGGGATAATCAGTTCTGCAAGTCGGTTAAAGAAATAAACAAAACAGAAACAAAACAGCGCACACAAGTAAAAAATTGTTTAAAACTCAAAACATATATATATATATATATATATAAATTGAAATGTAAGTATTTGTAGAGCGATTTTACATGCTGGCAAGGTTATCTCTTCCATTCCAGTCTAACCCCTCTCCCCTCAGGGCTGAAAGAAAACAAATATGGCGGTATGTGCTGTAGATAATGTATATTAGGGGAGGTTATTAACTCGAGCGAAAGGGGAGTCCAGGGGAAGTGATGGCTAAAATAGAGCAAAGGCCCAAAAAGAAGAAGAATGAAGAAAAAAAACGAAATGAGGGAAAGGAAGGAAGGGAGGAAGGAAAAGATTTCGAAATGTTAACTTGAGCGAAATGGTAATGACGTAAGCTGAGTTCCCAACAAACTAATTCTAATAAAGAATAAAGAAAGACAAATAAGGAATGAAAGAATAAATTAATTATTGAAGGAAAGAAGGGAAAAGAGAAGGTAGAACAGAAAATCAGAAAGGAAGGAAGATTGAAACAAAATGAAAGAAGGAAGGAAAGAGAAGGGAGAAAGAAAAAAGTAAGAAAATGAGAGAAAGAAAATGAGAGAAACGAATGAGAAAAAGAGAGAAACAATAAGAAGAAAAGAGATGGAAAGAAAGAATGAAAGGTTGAAGAGGAGAAGGAATGGAGAAAGCAAGGAAAAGAATAAAATTAGGAAGGAAAGAAGGGGGGAAACTTGGAAGGAAGAGATGTTAAAAATGGAGGAAGGAACAGAAAATAAAAATGTAAGAAGAAAAAGCAGAAAGCAGAAAAGAAAGAGAAAGAAAACAAGAGAAGTATAAAGTTAGGAACTAAGAAAGGAAGTATAAATGGAGGGAAGAAAATAAAAGCAGGAATTAAGAAAAAGAGGAAGAAAAAAAGATGAAGAAAGAAAATCTCCGTTCGTTACTTAGTCGAGTGAAAGAAAAATAGTGAATTAAAAATAAGAAATAGAAAATAAAATTAGAATCAAATAAGTGAAATATGAAAATAAAAGAAGAAAAAGAAAGAAAATTAAAAGAAAGAACGAAAAGGAGAAAGAACGAAAATGAAAGAAAAGGGAGAAAAATGAAGCCATTTAATGAAAATGAAAGCGAAGAAGAACTGACGTTGAGGAAGAAGAAAGTTTGAAAAAGAAAAGATGGAAGAAGAAGAAATGACATTGAGGAAGAAGAAAGTTCGAAAAAGAAAATATAGATGAAGAAGAAGAAGAAGAAGAAGAGAAAGAAATGACATTGAGGAAGAAGAAAGTTTGAAAAAGAAAAGATGGGAGAAGAATTGACATTGGAGAAGAAGAAATTTTGAAAAAGAAAAGATGGAAGAAGCAGAACTGACATCGAGGAAGAAAAAAGTTTGAAAAAAAAAAAAGAAGTTAGAGGAGGAGGAGAACAAAAACAACATTCAGACGACAGTATTTGACATTCAATGTTTTGACTTACAAACGATACTAACTGTTTACAGTAGATTTTTTTGGCTTTTTATCGGGGAGGGATTTTTTTTAACCTTTTTTTTTCACCGGTTTTCCGCTTCTTGTACGCATGCGTGTTCCGTTGTTTTTTCTTCTTTTTCGTGTATTATCAGCGTTATTTTGCCTTCATTTTGATAGTTAACAGACACCATCTCGAATTTCATCCACAACGCAGTTTGTTTTAATTCAATAAACAGGTTTTGGAATTACTTGAGCTGCACTTGTCAATATTATTTTTTAAAAGAAAATGTGAGCAAGATAAGAAAAAAATAAAATAAAAACAAACTTTAGGGGTTGGCAAAGTCGGTATAAGCAATTGTCCCGGCTCTTATTATGCAAGAATACAACCGCCTATCCCTACCACCCTCACCTCCACCCGCTAAAAAAAAGGCTTAAAATTTCGCTGTAATTGTTCTTTAAATCATAGAATAGACGGGTATTCTTTGTTTACCTACGAAATCGTCCAATGTTTTCCGTGCGAAAAACACAAAAACGTACATATGCTAAAATGGCGTTTCTTGTGGTATAAGGTTTAGCAAGCTAGTCTAGTGGACCATAGTTAGCGAGTTCGAGTCTCACTGGGTATCCCAATATCCTTGTCCTCTTACCAAACTATATTTATTAAATTAAAACTTACAGATAGTAGAAAGAAATAAGAAAAAATATATATACATATATGTATGTATATGTGTATATATGTGTGTATATGTGTATATATATGTATGTGTATATATATTATATGTGTATATATATATATATGTATGTATTTGTATATATATATATATATTTGTGTATATATGTATATATGTATATATATATATATATGTATATATATGTATATATATATGTATATATGTATATATATATATATATATATATATATATATATATATATATATATATATATATATATAATATATATATATATATATATATATATATATATATATATATATATATATATATATATATATATATATACCAACACTTCCTAACGTGCAGGTTGCAACACAAGGAGATCAGGGGAGTATGGAATGTCCTTCATTGCCATCCCTCCTACGTCCAATATATATATATATATATATATATATATATATATATATCGTATGAGCAGGATGTGACAGAAGGTCAATTTTTTAAGCGGAGTTTAACCCGTTTGAATTCAGAGTTTTTATTCTCCTAGACTGGTTGCCATACGAAGGTTAAAGAACCGAGTCTGTCATACTATTTACTTATAGCTGGAGGAAGAATGCTTGGATTCCCGTATTAGCATTATGTGAAATTCCAAAAACCTCGTCCAGGATTTGAACTCGAGTCAAATATGACGATAACCATTCTATGTTGCGCCTCCACAAATTAAATTCATAAGTATACACTTTTTAAAATCACCTTAATTCATTAACTGATGAAGTGTATATGTATTTTACTCGGCTACAAGTAGGATGTGACACAGGGTCAATCTTTAAATTAAGATACAACTTGTGTGAATTCAGAGTCTTCCTTATCCTAAACTGTTCACCTAACCAAGACTAAAGAACCCAGTCTGCCCTACTATTTACCTGATGAAACTTGTAAATAAACGAAACTTTTATATTGTATAAATAAATGTTCCACAAAACTTTAGTGTTGACGTCATAGTGTCTTTGGCAAAAAATATGAAATTAGCACATATAAATGATGTTTACTTGGGATTTTTAATTTATTTAGCGGCAAATAAACTAATAACAGATAAGGCACGAAACCTTTTTTTTTCTTTAATGACTAAATATTCTGGCTTCATAGCTTAAACAAATTAGATTAAATTATTTAAATTAATGGTATATTTTCCCAACTCGTGTAATGGATGATATTATGCAATAATTATTTTATCTACTGTATTGATTCATATATAGGTGCTTCTGTGCGCGTGTGTGTGTGTGAGAGAGAGAGAGAGGGAGAGAGAGAGAGGAAGAAAAGAAAAGAGAAAGTGGGTGAAAAGAAAAAGGCACAAAGCGGGTGTAAGAATAAGTGAAAAAGGATAACGACTGAGAGAGAGAGAGAGAGAGTTGTGCGCGAGAAACAGACAGACGGAGTGTTTATGCGTGTGAGAGAAAGATAAAGGGAAAGAGAGTGTGTGAGAAGCATATACATATAATATAGGGTTGGTTTAGCTCAGTCGGTAGAGCGGTGGCCTAAGAACCTGGTTCTATACCGGCCTTCGCCAACTCAGCGTATGAGTAGCATAGGGTTCTATGCGGTAATGTAATGAGTCTATGGTAGGTGTAGAACTTCACATCAGATGCAAAAACAATCTCCTTAGTCTAGCACTAATGAAAAGGGAATAGACTCCCTCGATGTCTGGCAGATACCGACTTTAGGCCACCCGACGACATTTTGTACGTATATGTGTACAGCTCTATATAGATGTGGATTAATGGAACTATTCCTGGCGAGTTTGGTTCTCACTAAGTGCTCCGTACTTTTAGCCTAATCTTAACAAATAGCATCAGTTTAGATCGTCGTTCCCTCCTATGGACTTCTCGTTACCATTTCAGTTCAATGAGTATTCACACCAGAGGTCAAGTGACAGCAAGTCTTCTTGATTCTCAAACATTCAGCACTTAGCGTAACAGTTATCTTAGTTGAAAATGGGATCGCTAACTCTAGTTCAAATTTTGAACGAGGCTATTTGCTTTTCATTTCGAACTAATGCTTTTGGGAAAGACATGAATCCATCTATTCTCGCTTACACCAGCTATGGATAGATAGTTTGGTTTGGCTTGATTTTTTTTTGTTTAATGGCATATCAACCTTTATGGTTTATTTAATACCAAAACTATTCTTTTAGAACAAGAGTAGTGGTATTATTAAACCCATAGCTGAGGGTAGGGATAAGAAGTTTCATAGCTTTACCAAAGGTCTTAATCTGAAAGTGAACGTGATAAATGAAATTGTAAATCAGCTGAAGAATTGAGACCATCTAGACAAAAACATTGTTTACATCGGCAAGAATTCTGGAGACCTGAGGAGACTTGCTGTCACTCAGACCAACAGCTAACGCCGGTGTGGAAAACGCACAATAATAATAATAATAATAATAATAACTAGTACAAAATAAAAAAAACACGATATAAAATTAGATTTTTGAAACATATTGCCCGAGGGGTGGGAGTAAAAAATTCAATGTCAGCGAGTTTGTACCCTAAGTAAAATCATCAAATTCATTAAAGGATTAAAAAATAAAACAATTTGAAATGTAAACTTTAAATATGTATTGAAATAAAACAAACTATATATAGATCTATAATACCAGTTATGTATTTATTAAAACTTGTTTTAAAAAACAATGAGGACTGTCTAATGTTGCATGTTCAAATTTTGAGTGTATTTATTCTATGTTATGACGATTTTGGGCAATGTAACGTAAGCAGTGACGTAAATTTTGTTACAGACAAAAACCGGAATCGAATCTCCATTATCAATAGATTATTATTATTAGCAAAAGTGAGCACCCACTGGGCGCAAGTATATAAGTTTTTATGTAATAAAATATTATATTGAATTAGAAAGTCTAAAGTCGTCGTCGGGGCGGCCTAATGTCGGTATCAGCCAGACAGCGAGGGAGTCTATTTTTTTAATTATTTTTATTTTTTATTATTGTTACCAAGGAGATTATTTTTTGCGGCTGAGATGGAGCGCCACCTCTACCATCAGCTCCTCACTTTACCGCACAGATCTCTGTGCTACCCATATGCTGAGTTGGCGAGGGCCGGTATCGAATCAAGAACCTTGTGATTCCTAGCCGATCACTCTACCGACTGAGCTAAACCGGCCCTATTTATAGATTTAGAAAATTTAACGAAACTAAATAAGAACGAATATAAAAATATTACCCTTATTTTAATGTTATTTAATTGATTTATCTATACAATTATATGAACGATTGGTTTTAATACGTTTTAGAATAACATGGTAGTATTAGAAATCAGTTACAGCAGATAATTATTTATTAAACCCAACTTTGTTAAAATCATTATGCAAATTATTCCCACCATATACTATGTAGATCTTTATTTCTTAGAGATACACAATACATATTTCAGGATTTTAAATGCATCAATAATATGGGTAGTTTTTTTATAAACTTCAATAGAGACATTGTTTAAAAAATTAGATGTTAATTAAGATTAATGAAAATTAATTAATGATCATTTTATAATCTTGAGGAATATATCTTAAATAACTAAGGAAATCGTGACGTCATTTGTGACAGACAGTTACATAATCTCCATTATAATAAGATTATTATCGTTCATATGTTTTTCACACTATTAGTACCTGTTAGCTTTCCCTGAAGTTTTAGTGACAGCAAGTCTTCTCAGGCATGTATGATTCTTCTGAATATTCTAGCAATCTTAACAATGCTATTGTCTCGGTCTGGATTCTTCCTCTAATTTCCAATTCATCAAGTTTATTTTCGAAACAGAAAGACTGTTCCAAGGGCATAATCTACAATTGATATCACTTTCACCCTTATATTCCTCAGTTGTTTTTTTTTTTCTCTGGCAAGATCCATGTATTTGTTTATCTTTTCGTTTTCTTTCATCTTCGCTCTGGGATCTGCTGGGACTGCAAAATCTATCAGTTGACAAGTTATCTTTTTGTTAATTAATAATAGGTCTGGTCTTCTATCTGGAATAAGGTGATCTATATGTATCTCAATGTCCCAGAGAGATCTAGGCGTTTCATTCTCATGAACGGATTCTGGTTTGTGCATATATTATTTGTTTTACGGTCAAAATTTAGTTTTTTGCACAATTACCTATTATTATTATTAGTAGTAGTAGTTGTAGTGAGGTACAAAGTGCACGTTTTAAATTTTGTCTCATTCTGTATAAGATGAATGTGTATAATCATCACTTGCTTTTTAATCAGAAAGAGGTTGTCTCCATCTCCATTTGAGGATTTATACAGAACATATATAAATGTATATATATATAAATTTTCATGCAAAATTATGTAATCATGTGAGTGTTTCTCAGTGTGAGGGTGTCCTTTATAAGTGTGTGTGTGCGTGTATGTATGAGTATGTGTTTGTGTGTGCGTCGATGTGTGCGCATGCGTATCGAGGCAATCTAACTGAAGTGTTTGCTTTAGCAAAAGTAAATTGAACGAAAGGACAAAAACATAATTTTCAAATCGAGTGTTCATGTGGAAAATTATTTCGTAAGAAAAATTTGCCAGAATTAAACACGCGAAAAAGATGCAAAGGGGTTTTGAAAACAATCATCGGCATATTATTAAATATTGCTTGTTTGTTTTAAGCTTCCAAAAGGGCTGCATGGAAATAAAGAGATATGTATCTACATATCTATATTCATATGTTTCTATCCATTTGTTCATTTTTCTGTCCGCATGTATGTGTCATCCTGTTAATATATGTCTCTCTCCACATACACTGTGTTTCGACGTTTCACGTGTCTTCAGTGTGGCTAGACACAACAACTACCGCTGACCAGGAGCGAAACCCGATTGCCTTTTCGTCCACCTGATTCGTTAACCTTTCGGCCATTTGACAGCTGCTGTAAAGGGGGTGGTGTTTAAACTATTGAATACATACGTTTATTTATACATTTTACGATCACCATTTTACGAGATCCAGTCTGTAAATAGATGACCATTGCTTTATGCTGGTAGTGAAAGTTAATTTAAGTCATCCCTTGAGAGCTCTACTGATTTTTAGGAGCATATAATAATTCATCTACAGACACTTTGTTTCGACGTTTCACGCCTCTTCAGAGTGGCTAGACTCTGACCAGGAGCGAAACCCGACTGACTTTTCGTCCGTCCGATTCGTTAACCTCTCGGCCATTTGACGGTGGTGTTTAAACTATTAAATATATACCTCTGTTTATATATTTTACGATAACTATATATATATATTAGTCTGCTTCTATTTTATGTTCATATCTATGTATTTATCTGACTCTACCAGTCTGTTTGTACCTATGTAGCTATCTATCGCGCGCACGCGCACACACACACACACACACACACATATATAATATATATATATATATATATATATATATATATATATATATAAAAGGGTTTTCGAATAATAATTAACAAAAAAAAAAGCAAATGAACAGACACACAGACATAAGCGCCCACACACATTTACACACACAAATACACACATAAATAAGCACCCCTCCACACACACACAGAATTTGGAAGACATGAGACAGAACAAATGAACAGCCACTAGCAACAACTTCAGTTCTAGTAATCTTCTGTAGAAGGGATTTTTATCCCGAAATATTAAGAATTAAGAATAAATCACAGGTTAACAAACAACACCGCAGTTACCTTCTTTTTTTCTTTACACTTGCATTGTGATAGATTTCAAAACCAACCAACAAACCATATATATATATATATATATATATATATATATATATAATATATATGAGCCTGTCCATTATCAGTCTATCTTTTTTTCCATTTTTCTATCTATCTTGAATCACTGCACAGTTCATTTAGAATTTTTATTTTTATTTTTACTTCGCAACAAATTAAAACAAATTCCCGATATAACAGAAAACAATTTTTCTTAGCCCGAATACTCTCTCTCTCTCTCTCTCCCTCTCTCCCTCTCTCTCTCTCTCTCTCTCTCTCTCTATATATATATATATATATATATATATATATATATATCTTCATGAAATTAACCTCAAACAAATTATATCTAATTATTTATTTATATACGTCAGACTGGGAACAGCGAATATCTTTTTGCCAGATTCTACATTGGATTTCCTTCTGGAAGGAGCTTGATAATTTTCTTCTTGTTGTTGTTAGTGGTGGTGCCATGTTTCCTTTAAATTAGCCGAGTCGGAGAGCTCGTTAATGTATGCTCGTTAATGTCCCTTTTAACTAGAGACTAATTAGAACATTTACAATTTCTGTTTAGTATTTGTTTCAGAAAGCCAAATGACAAGGTAATTTAATATGTATTCCTACACAGGGCGCCTCGTGTGATATAATGGTTAACAAGCAACATTAGGTGAACGGTGGCATATCGAGTGATTCCATAATTCTATTTTCTTTCTTTACTGAATCTGGAGAACACACGAGTGTCTTAATGATTATGGGTGTAGAAAATGCATACGGTTAATCAGGTTCAAACCCTGGTTGAGGATGCATGCATTTTATATCACATTAACACTTTGAACTCAACTCTTCCCAAAACAATAGGTAAATAGGATAGAGCATTGGTTCTCAACCTTTTTTGCCATACATATTTTCACTATCAGAATATCACTACTTTCCGGAATTATATATAATGTGTGTGTTAGTTTATGGTATGAAGTGAAACATACACACACACACATTATATATATATATAATTAATTAATTATATATATATATAATTGATTATATATATATATATATATATTAATTAATTAACAAATTAGGTATGACTTTAATTAAGCACATAATCTCCTAAAAAATTGTTGGCCTTCGCCATTTCAAACACATCGTTTGACCACTTCATACTGTCGTGCCTTAAGTCACCCAAAAAGTACGATGTACATATCAGTTTAAAATAAACGAGAGATTCTGGGGAAGCCAGCTAGTGTAGTGGTTAGAATGTCTGCCTGTCAGCCTGACTGGTAGGGTTCGAATCGCGCACAAAGCACTGCCCTGTCTATAGCTCTGCTGATGAGGCCTAATGGGCTGAAATGTACATACAGAGATCGACTTTTTCTGGATTTTTTAACGCTTTACATTTAAACCGATATGCACGCCTAATTCATTTAATTATAATTAATTAATTAACAAATTGGGTATGACTTTAATAAAGCACATAATCTCCTAAATATATATATATATATATATATATATATATATATATATATATATATATTAGTGTGTGTGTATGTGTGTGACGTACATGAGCTAAGCAGCTCAATAATGAGATAAACAGGACTACAGAGCGGCGACGTCTTCGTCGTCATGAACAACCAAATATAGATAAGAATTTCCCATGCAATGTGTGTGATCGCACCTGCAAACCTCCAGAATGAAGCCACTATAGGGTACACAAATGAAGACACGGAGTGACGTCATCGTCGTCTGAGACGGACTTCGAAAAAAAAAACAGAAAGTGTTAGTTTATAGAGATTTTAGGGACGGGTAGGTAGGGTAACTTACTTTTTGTTTTTAAAAGGGGATACTCTAACCGTTTTACACATTTGTTGACGGGTATGTTAGTTTATAGAGATTTTAGAGACTGGTAGGAGTAAACAACAAGTTACCCCTACCCGTATCTAAAATCTCAATATACTAACATACCCGGCGACAAATGTATAAAACGGTTAGAGAATCTCTTTGTAAGCACACACACACACACACACACACACACATATATATATATATATATCATTATAATGGAGATTGTTTGCTTTTCTGTCTGTAACCGAAACTATATCACTACTCAAGTCACAATTCCCTTAGCTATTTACGTCACATTCTCCATGATTTTATTATTATTTAAACCTCAATTTTCTAATAAAATTGTTTTACATTATTAATACTGTTAATCATATCTACAAATAAATAATATGCAATTGTATTTATATATACACTAAAATAGTAGTTTACAGTGTGAACAGGAAGGCTTATTTGCATATTGATATTAAAAATTTGATTTTAATAAATATGTGCTTAGTATTATTGATTTTTAATCGTATGGTTTTATCTTAATGAATATAATCAAAAATCTCTTCAAGAAATCTTAAAAGAAATCGATTAACAAGAAGAAATAATTCTGATTTTATTCTTTACTTCCTATTTTAACTAAGTTATTAAATTAGGAAAATTTAGTAATGAAAGACGAGAGTGATAGAAGAGTAAGTTTCAGTTGTTCTATTTTTCGATTATACACCCCTCTGTTTCAAATCATTTTATCTGCATTCTTATTTAGTTTCATTAGCCTTTCTAATTTAATATATTCTATTACATTAAAACTTAAATACTTGCACCCGGAGGGTGCATATATTTGCTAGTATATATAATTTTCCCGTAAAATTATGTATACATGTGAGTTTTTCCTCTGTGAATGGGGATGTCTTTAACGTGTGTGCATTCCAAATTATATACATATAATACTGAAAATCCTTATTTGCTTCCATATCAATACATAACATTTACATACGTAGATTAATTCTATAGTGTAGTTTTACACATTTAATAGCAATTGAACACGCTAATGGATATTAAAACTTAAATAAAAGTAGGTTTTTATAATTCCTAATTAATTACTTAACAGACCAAACTGAAGCATAACGCAATAAACAATATGTTAAAGTGCCAGGGGTTTGTAATTCAAAACACAAAATCAGTATGCCATGGGGGGGGGGGGCATTGAACAAAAAGCTCAGAATACCAGAATATTGGAATCTACCAATCTGTGATACACCCACACTTCCTGAAAACACTGTTCTAAAGGCTTGCATGAAGGTAAACAGGTATAAGAAAAGGAAACATTGAATCTATAAAAAAACAACAACAGGGGCGTGGGGCTAGCAACTACCCCCCCCCCTTAAAACCCCACGTGTTACTGAAGCTGCGGCACTATCCTTGAGGTGGTGAGTTTGCAATTCTATGCCCCCAAAAAGGAATCTCCACGAGACAATACTCACACATATACTCACACATGCACACATACACAAACCATGCACACACACACACACACACACACACACACACACACCACACACACACACACTTAACCTTCACGTTAAATAATTAAATCTAATTCGTTTGAGGTATATTTCATGAGTAATGAATGTTCCAGTATTAAAGAAAATGTATTCTATGTCATATCTGGGATTTTTAAAAGATTTGCTACGAAGTAAAAAAAAAAAAAAAAAAAAAAAAAAGAATGCTGGATAAATCCTTTATGTCTATCAATTCCGGATGAGATAGATAGATAGATAGATCGATATAGAGACACCTAGACAGAGAAAGATAAATGCGGAAAATAGGAGTAAAAAAGATGATAGATAGATAAATAGGAGACAGAATCCTTGTTTGGTTATTCTTTGTTTTTAACATGTGTACCATTGTGAGGGGAGAAAGCTGGATTTTGTCTTGGGAGACTTAGCACGATACAATTGAGACTTTGCCTTGGAAACACTTGAGACGGAGACTTAACTTGGGCATTGGTGAAATAACCAAAGAGATTATCAAGATAGGGAACCATTCAGCAAATTGAAAATCAGAAATGAAATGAAATAAATCTCTTTACTTTAGGCTTTATTACTTGTTTTCTTCTCTTTTGTGTCATTCCTCTGTTGCCAATTGCTTCTGACAATTAGATATAAATGATCGATCCATTATATTGAGCATTGTTTATTTATAATTATAGCACTATCTACCAATCAATATCTCTCTCTCTCTCTCTCTCTCTCTCTCTCTCTCTCTCTCTCTCCTCTCTCTCTCTCTTTTATATATATATATATATATATATATATATATGTATACTGTAAATGAAGGAAAACAAACTCTAAACTTGCTTCATTACAATAATTTATTTCAACCGTATTACTACGGCATCTTCAGGTAATCACAAGAACATGACTCTTCATAGCAATTTGGGGAGGGGAGGGTTGGTGTCTTAGTTTGAAATGGGCAGGATTAGTTTCTTTGCGTGAAACTATAGTCGGAGAATTTTAACCCATTCGGTTTTAAAACATATATATATATATATATATGTTTTAAAACCGAATGGGTTAAAATCCTCCGACTATAGTTTCACGCAGTAGCAAATCTTCAGCTAGTTGCTTTGTCCAACCATCGACTTGCATTTATATATAGTTAAAAATAGAGGAAAATGCGGATAAAACAACACAATAACTAAATTAAAATGATATTTCGCTCAGTGTTTTACAAAGCTTGTCAATTTTTTTCTGAAAACAAAATGGTCTCTACAGTCTACTTTTATGCTGAAAAGGTAATTTGGGGGCGGGCAGAAGAATAGGGGCGGCTATTTTCAACCAGATTTTATTCGAATGTACTCAACTCCCCATATATATATATATATATATATATATATATATATGTGTGTGTGTGTGTGTTTATTCTCGAAACTAAATTGAGATGCACACTAATGTTGAATTGCCATTATTCTTATTCTTCTTACACTTACTACACCCATCTTCTTTCTCCTGAATCCCTCGGGTTTTCTTCTTCTCGGGTTGACTTGGGTTTATCTTATCTTTGTGTTCACTTCATGCTCTTATTTCAATGAACACAACGATTGTTAAATTTTCGACGTCTTTATTCTTCCATTCCAACTGTGCAGATGAAGAAATAGCCATTCTACACGCCCGTTTGCTACGGCACCTTTGAATACTCTTATTGTCTCAAACTAGCCCGTTCTCAGTACAGAGTAGTCATGACCAAATCAACCAATCAACGAGCTAATAGGTCAGCCAGGGATCAAGTCTTGTCTATCATATTACTGGTTATTTTCCACCACTAAACCGTTATGTTAAATTATGCTCTAACTTACAAAATAAATAAGCTATCCTATTCACTATGTAATACTAAAACACACAAAATGCTAAGCGTTTTTTATTTTGAGACATAGAAAATTTAAGATTTTGGGAGATTTATATTTTAGTGTTGGATTATTGTTGTATATAAGGCGTGCTGTAATCCATTATTTAAACTTATAGACTCAGCGAGGTCACATTGTTTAAACCCCAGCCCGAATACATGGTTAGTTAACTATTTAATCGCTGATAGTGATAGCCGTTCACTTGCACGTTATTCGACATTGACGATCCGACCTACAACCAAAGGATCATAATCAACACTAAGGGACACCAAGGAACAACCAAAGGATTATATCCTATACTGAGGGACACCAAGGAGCAACCAAATGTTTCTTCGCTAAGGATCACACTCTACTTAACTCAAGAATCTCCGCTAGGGGGTGCTCTTGCTTGAAACCAAAATGATGGCCACAAAAATCGTAACACCAGTTACACTTCAAAATACAAATATTCTGTGGCTTTATCTTCAGATTTATTCATGTTGGAATATTTTGTTATATAAGGTGTGCTACAATACACCTCTTAAATTTATAGACTAAGCGAGGTCACTTAGTTTAAACCTCAGCCTGAACGCGTGGCTGGTTGACTACTTAAGACATCTGACTGACTACTGACGTCTGACTGACTACTGATACTGAGAAACATCCATTTGCAATCATTGACGAAGGACTTGCAATACTGAGGAGCACCAAGGAACAACCAAAGGATTCTTTACCAAGGATTTCCGTTGGACAATCGCTCTTGCTTGAAGCCTAATCGTAACAATTCAACTTTAGACTCTACTGACAGACAAACTGTACTGCCTATCCAATTTATCTTTGTTATACACATTCTCTTCAAAGATTTAAACAACCATGAAAAAAATCAAATCAAATTAGCTTCGTTTTTCTTTTCTGTCTTGTTTTTGTTTTTGTTTTTTAAGCAACCCAAATTTGGCAAAGTCTTGAGATTTTAGCATTTTGTTACGATTTTCTAATATTTGGGTATTTTGACAGGGGCTGGGGAAAATTACTCTGGGCCCCTGCCAGAGCTAGACTCGGACGTCTCTCTCTCTCTCTCTCTCTCTCTCTCTCTATATATATATATATATATATATATATATATATATATATATATAATTATTTGTAAAAGGTTTAGCACAAACTTGGAAGGCTACAATGTTTTTTGTCATGCGAACTACTTTACTTCTAGACCGATTGCTCTTACTAAGGCTAAGGAGTCCAGTCTGCCTAACTATTTTCCCCATAGCTGGGGAGAAGATATGCATGTGAACCTTTCTTAAGGGCACTGGCGGAAAGGAAAACGTAAACAGCCCCGTTCATGATTTTAACGGCGCTCGTCGTGTTCGTTTCCTTATGACGTTAAACGTTGCCCATCGTACACACACACAGACACACACATATATATATATATATATTGTTAGTTTTTACTAATATTGGAGAATTGAAAATAAAGTGCTCAATTACGAGTGTAAGATCTGTATTCATTTATTCATTATAGTGTACAATACATTTGAGGTGCGATTGTTACCATTGGTTTCAAAGCAATGTGTTAGCCACATATCGTCAACACACGCTACTTTGAAACCAATGGTAACAATTACACCTTAAATGTATTGTAAACTATAATGAATATATATATGTGTGTGTGTGTGTGTGAGTGTGTAAATGCAAATAAGAAAATTGCTTAAAAGTTCTCGGTACTATTATAGTGGGGCAGGTATATATATTCATGCTATGAAATATTGAAGTCTGTCACTTAATGTTCCCCGAGGGTCACACAATCGCCAGGCGTAAATAATCAACTTAATACATGGTGTGAAGTATTTGCCACGTAGATAAGATGATTGTTCAAAGGAATCCAAATCATTCTCCAGGTATGAGTAAATAGTAGGACAGACTGGGTTCTTTAACCTTGGTTAGGTAACTAGTCTAGGGGAAGTAAAACTCTGAATTAAAACCTGTTAAACTCCGCTTAAGAAATTGAACTTGTGTCACATCCTGCTCATCTGGAGGGGTTGGTAAATACTTATATGGTGGATTACATATTTTATGCAAAATATGACATGTGGTCATGGTTTAGTCTAATTTGCTTTATTTTTTTAACGACATTTCAACTCCTTATGGTTTATTTGATGCCGATATTCCATTCAATTGCAAATATTTTATTATAATTATAACTACATTTACCATGGTCCACTGCATTTAAAAAATTACATTTATTTGTCTAAAATTATTTGTTTGCACACAATTTTATAGATTCACCTTGTTAGAGAGAGTTATCCCCCCTAACGATTCTGGACCGGATATACTCACTGACAAGCAGAGAGTCAGCAAGATCACAAGAACGTAGCTGCTGTGATGAAAACATCACATTGAACTCTTATTCAACTCATCCAACTGTATTCCTGGTCGGTGAGAATAAATAAAACAAACATTGTTATATGTTAAAAATATTTCCTGTTTTGTTATCTTTTGTTATTCCTACATCTTGGGATATAATACAACAATATATGGGGCCGGGTTAGCTCAGTCGGTAGAGCGTTCGGCTAGAAACCACAAGGTTCCTAGTTCGATACCGGTCCCTGCCAACTCAGCGTATGAGTAACACAGGGATCTGTGTGGTAAAGTAAGGAGCTGATGGTAGGTGTGGCGCTCCACCTCAGATGCTAAAAAAAATCTTTTTGGTCTAGCGCTATTGAAGAGGGGATAGACTCCCTCGCTGACTGGCTGATACCGACTTTAGGCCGCCCCGTCGACTTTACTTACTTATTCCTAATAATGCTAATAATTTATACACAACTATATGGTTTTTAGTAACTATTTCTATCTAATAATAAACTTATATTTACACAAAGTTGTGTTGTTTTAAGTATTACTTTGTAATACCAATATTTTCCAAAGCAGATATCTTTCAATCACAGATAGGACCCTAACATTTACTGCTACTCCGGGTCAGTGTAAACCTGAAAGTAATCGCAAAGAAGGGATACTCTGCATTCGCTAGATCTCCAGAACTGGGGCCTCACCACCAGATGCAGTTTAGCATCATACCCCGGCAGTGTATGCAGTGTACATATTCTAAACCTCACCATCAGTGCTTACATGAGGTTAAAGAAAACCAAAGAAAATAATTTCATGACTAAATAATTATGCTATGAATGTATATGATTATAAGGTTTTGTTAAAAATGCTGGAAACTTTTGCATCAATCTGATATGACAGAATCTCTCTCTCTCTCTCTCTCTCTCTCCTCTCTCTCTCTCTCTCTCTCTCATATTTATAATTTCTCTCTATATATATATAAATGTGTGTGGGTCTGTGTCTATGCATCTGTGTGTGTGTGAGAGAGAGAGAGAGAGAGAGAGAGAGATTATATATTAAAGTTCGTGCAAATTTCTGAAGCACAAAATCTATTGACCCTAAAGGTGAACAAATATTTGCGCCTGTTTCTGATATGACACCTGTCAAATTGGAGGAAGAGTATTTCAACCCTTGAAGGGAGTGAGGGGAAAGGTGGGAGAAAAAAGGAAGGGATAGTACAAATATTAGAAGAAAGAAAGAAAGAAAGAAGTAAATTAAGAAAGTAATTGAAAGAAAAGAAACAAAAATAAAACCTAGAGAGAAGACACAATGGAATTCAAAAAAGTATTAGAGAGAAGAAAGAAAGGAAAAAAAGACAGAACACATTTTAAGATAGAAAGAAGACACGAACACATTTAAGAAAGAAAGAAAGAAGACACTACAAAAATTAAGAAAGAAAAGAAACACAACAAAAATTAAGAAAGAAAGAAGACACAACAAAAATTAAGAAAGAAAGAAGACACAACAAAAATTAAGAAAGAAAGAAGACACAACAAAAAATTAAGAAAAAGAAAGAAGGCACGAACAGATTTAACATAGAAAGAAAACACGAACAAGTTTAAGAAAGAAAGACACGAATAAATTTAAAAAATAAGACACGAAACAATTTAAGAGAAGAAAGAAGACACAACAAAATTTAAGAAAGTATTTGAGAGAAAAGGGACTGAAAGAAAGAAAGGACAAGAGACGACAAAAGAGAAAGCAAGAACAAGAGAAAAGAAAACGAAAAAATTTGATTTGAGAGAAAAGGGAAACAAAGAAAGACAAAAGAAGAAAGTAAACTTTAAAGACACAACAAAATTTAAAAAAGTAATTAAAAAAAACAAAGAAAAACAAAAAGTTAAGAAAATAATTAAAAGAAAGAAAGAGCAAAAGACAACAAAAAAGAAAGAAAGAATAGAGAAGAAAACGAAATTTAAGTATTAGAGTGAAAAAAAAAAGACAGTAAGAAAGATAAAATACAGAGAGAGAAAGAAAGAAAGAACAAGAAGTGACGACACAATAGAATTTAAGAAAGAATTTGTACTTGTACTGTGACGTAAGCAGCTACATAGCCTCAAGCTAAAATCACTCATGATGAATGCTGATTTTCAAGGCCAGCATAGTCTTCCAGTTTAGAGGATTGACGGAATAAATCCATTTCTGGTCTGCTTCCTCCATCTGACCCGGTGTCAATATAGGCTAAGTTCATTCAATCTCAAAACGTCATGGGAGAAAAAGGTGAACGTAACAGTTCAACTCTGATAAACCAGATTGATAATAACTATAACAGAAAAAAAAGAAATAAAAAAACGACCAGAAAATAAAAAAATAACATTTCAAGAAAGAATCTGTAATCAAGTACCAACCACCCCCTTCAACCCCCTCCCAGCAAACAAACGAATTCGACCAACGGAATAAGACGCAAAAATCAAAACGGGCATGTCAGGAAATGGAGAGATTGAAAAAGGTCAAACCTACGTCTTTCAGCGCCATCTAGCAAGATCTTTTGTAAGCGGAAAACAAGATGGCGACTTAAACTACGTGGCAGCATATGACAACACAGGCAACTTCAACACCGAGTTCTAGTAAATGAATGCCATTTAACCTTGACAAATGCTTCATATCACCATGTCGACGGGGCTTAGAATACGCTGACTGTACACCTTGCAGAGGGGTAAGTAGTAAAGTAAAGATGGGACAGTGGCCTATTGTCGGTATCAGCCGGTGTTACATACGCATGTTGGGTATATAAATATGAGAGAGAGAGAGAGAGAGAGAGAGAGAGAGAGAGAGAGATTAGACTTACTTGGAGAGCAGATGGTCTTACTTTATCACTTCACTTCTCTATTTATTCTGGTACTTGCTGATTCGTCTCCCATCTTGTTTTCTAGTTGCTGACTGATTCTTCTAACTGTTTCTTCTTCTATCTAAGGGCTTCTTTTTCTTGGGCTGATTTTGTTCATTGTAATTAAAACAACTAACAAGACTTTAGGATTTTTTCTTGATCAATCAAGTTTATTATTTAGCCCATGATTTTTCGCGTGGATGAGAGATTAACCTGAAAGCACGTCTGCTCTGCATCAAAATCCGGTCGAATCTGATTCTCTAAACTAAATCACGTGTTTCTCATGGCGCGTGAGATTCGCGCCTCTGAGGTTGACCCAAGGGTTATCAACAGTCAGTGGTAAATTTCTCACTGGCTCCTTTGATTCTGAATATGAGAGACCTGTTTTTAATTTCTTGCTTATAAGGTCTGCTAACAATTTATGACACTCATAAGTTGTAACACCGACAGCGAGGGAGTTTATCTCCTTTTCACTTGCGCTAGACCAGGAAGGTTGTTTTTGCTGAAGTGGAGTGCGACACCTACTTTCAGCTCCCCACTTTACCGCACATATATTGCTATTCATACGCTGAGTTAGTGGGGACCGGTGTCAAATTCGGAACTTTGCGATTCCTAGTCGTGTACTCTGATCTAAGATCCCAAAAGGGTGTTGTGTGTATGACACTAAATTGCATTTGTTTTGGTTATGCTTTAGTTCTGGGGAATGTTGGGTGCCCCTTCACTAGCATTACTCCCACATCCACTTTCATCCGGTGTAGAAGTACCTGTTAGGATCGCATCTATAAGTCATAGATCTTTTTGAAAGTTATTTCTATCAGATAGGAATATACAACTGTGGACAAAAAACTCTTTAGAAATTACACAAAAACGTCAATATAAACTTATAATGTATACAATTACCTAATCTCTGTGCATAGAATAAACACAGACGAGTTAAAATGCCGTTAAAATAAATCAATCAAATGCCTATTAGCCAAACAAAACAACATTTAGAATGTTAATAAGAGATTGTCAGTGATTATATATATATATATATATATTATAATATATATATTTAATATATAATATGTGTGTGTGTGTGTGTGTGTGTGTGTGTGTGTAGTTATCATCCAGACACCGTGTTTGAAGTTTACGAATTCATCAGTGTGGCTGTATATGTATTATATGAACTGTATTAAAAATGTTCATTATATAATAATATAATACTAGAAATTATAGAGTAATATAGATATAATACTAGAGAAAATTATTATATAATAGATATAATACTAGAGAAAATTTATTATATAATAGATATAATAGTTGAGAAAACGTGACCCGTTGGGTCACCCATTGAGCTCTGGCAAGATAATTGGGATTAAGAAAAAAGTGAGTTTACAAAGCGAATTAAATTTTGTAAAGAAGATTTGCACACATCCACGTTTGGATTTTCTTAGGCTCATGAAATGGCACAGAGTTTTATCTATCCAGGTCCTCACAAGTTTTTCCAACAGCCCTATGTAGACAGCGTTATTGACACTTGAGCCCAGTGAGCAAGAAACGGATCGTATGAGACATGGCTCTCATCACCAGACGGAACTCACTGCTGTTATAATTGTGTAACCATTTTAGGGGTGTGGTTCGAAGCAGTTTTCCAGTGGAGATTCCTAGTGGTATAAAGTTTGATCCTTTCTTGAAGTAGAAAGATGTAATATCAATTTTAATCCTTGTCCACTGATCCGTGCTTAGAAAGTTGTATACTCGTCGTCTGTTGGCCTATGCTTCTGCAGCGAGTAATTCTATGACAATTTATCAACGCCTTTAAATAGTAAAATAAATACATGTTTGGGAGTTTTTGATTGGCCGATTCAGCTATTTTGAAACAGTTTATAAATACACGTGGTGATCTTCAGCACATATTATTCCAGAAAATACTCCAACAACTACTAAACATTCAAGGTAATTTTTCGTTAAATCAATTTCATTGCAGAAAGTTGGCGTGTAGTGTAATGGTTACCGGTGTAGGAAATGGACACAGCGAGACGAGTTCAAATCTTGGATGCGGTTGTTTGCATTTCACATAGCGCTAATACCTTTGGAAAAGGTACGAATCTTCCCTTCAGTTATGGGTAAATAGTAGGGTAGAATGGGCTCTTTAACTCTGGTATGGTAACCGGTCTATGAGAAGGAAAACTGAATTCAAATCAAAGGGCCTCTTTTAGTCAAAACTACTTTGAAAGCTCCTCCTCCTATTACCTCTCCTTGATTGATAGAGGAATTGGAGACGGCCAAGTGAAACGGTTTAAATTAGGGGGAAAACGTGTAATAGACTATTCAGCTTTTCAGAAGACGCATCTGTCTTAATAATAGGGAAAGGATGATTTTTTTTTCTCTTTGATAAAAGAATCTTTTCTATAAAAAAAAATTGAAATCTTAGGTGGGCCATTCAACAAGCCCCGCGGGTCGCAGATTTTTACATGACTGCTTTATACGGATCAAATGAAAGTCTTTGAAAACGACGGGCAATTGGTCGGAAAATATTATTTAGAAATTTTTGATTTTTTTTTCCTCAGGAGAGTTTTCTTCCATCGTTTTTTTTTTGTTTTTTTTATTTGTTAGCTTTTGTTTGTTTTTCTTTCTTTTTTTTTTTTTTTTCTTTTCTTTTTCTTTTTTTTCTTTTTTTTTCTTTTTTTTTTGTGAGCATTTTTCCAGATACCCCATATGTATTACATATTTTTTTTTTTTAATCAAATACAGTGGTATCTTGACTTACGAGTGCTCTAACATACAAGTTTCCCGAGTTACAAGCTGTCACTTGCTCGATTTTCTACTTAGTGTGTTGAGAGCTAAGATTTGAGGTATGAGCAAGCTTCAGATATGCTTATGTCAATAAGTTCATTAAAAACATTTACAGATTTATTACGCCAAAGAAAAATATTATAATAAAAAAGAAAACATTAAAACATATTACAGCACATAATCCATTACATCCTATTTAATGTTTTTATACAATAAAGTGCGATTTTTCTTATTAAAAAAAGTGGCAAAAGAATTAGGGTGATTGGGAGGGGTGCTTTTTTTAGTGAGGCTGAAATGGATAATGGCATTTCAGTTTATTTCAATGAGGAAAATTGATTTGATTTATGAGACAATTGAGTTCGTCATGGGTAGAATAAGGTCGCAGTATGGGGCACCCAGCGAGGATCGAATTCGCTATTCAATAGTAATGGATCTGCGAAACTAGCATGCTACACATTATGCCACGATGCAATGCCTTGCTTATTTACCCACGCGTAGGATGTGATACAAGGTCGCAAGTATGGGTCAAACATCGAAGATCAAACTCGTTATTCATTAGTAATTGATCAGCGAGACTAGTTTGCTAACTATTTCACCACGATGGGACGTCTTTAATATCTTAAATGTAAACCACAAAAATAAACTATTCCTAAAATTATAATACGCGAATTCTTGGCTTTTTTATCGATAAAACTTGAATAAACAAATATTTTTATTCGAATTAATACGCTAAATGTCCGCCCACAAATAAAGACACGTTTAATTTTTAATTTCTTTCACTTGATATATTTTAAAGGTAAAAAAATAAAATACATCAAACGAATATATGTTCATCACTTTAACTCAGCAACCAATTAAAAACTGAATTTAAGTTTTATCATATGCACATTTTTTTAGAATAATAAAACTGTTTCAAAACTCTCACAAGTTTGGGGCTACATTTTTTTAATAATATTTTGAATGTAAACCAAAAAAACATTTCCTTAAATAAACGAACATTGTAATATATGAATTATCAGCGATCTTTTTTTTTTATTTCATAAGAATTTTGTATAAATTATTTTCTTCTTGTCCAGTCTCTTACTCATGTCTTCCCTCTCTCTAACTTCATGGTATCCCTAAAATAATTTTAGAACAGTCATGGACCGGATACTTCTGCTAATGTATATATATATATATATATATATATATATATATATATTATATATAATTTCCTTTGAATTGATTTAATTTAGAAAACATTTTTTAATATAATGACTTATTTTATAAGATATATATGTATAATAATTTTATCAAGCCACATTACGGAGTTAGTCTTGGTGGCGTAATAACTGACTGCGACATCGTAGTGGGTTTGTGCTCCAGTTGCACTATTATATTCACTTTCGGACTAATGCCCTTGGGAAAGGTACCTCATCCCCCTAGCTATGGGTTAAATGGTACCACTACTGTTCTTCTACAACGACAGTTTTGGTATTAAATAACCCACGAAATTTAATATGAAGTTAAACAAAGAAACCTTACCGAAGACATCTTACATCGCGAAACCCAAAAGTGTTCCACGGTACCTACTTTGGCACACACACACATACACATATATATATATATATATATATATATATATATATATATATATATATATATCCCAACTCCTCCTCACGAGTAGGAGGTGACACGAGGTTAATTTTTTTAAGTGGAGTTTAACAGGTTTGAATTCAGAGTTTTCCTTCTCCTATACTAGTTGCCTAATCAAGGTTAAAGAACCCGGATGGTCCGACAGTTTACCCATAGCTGGAGGGAGAATAATTGGATTCACATAAACAATCACCTCACCCACGTGGCAAAATACCTCACAGTATAGATAAGTTTGATTAGCCACTTTTTCTCACAGCTGGAGGGAGAGTAGGAAGCATAACTTTACGAAAGGCAAATAACCGCGTCCAGGATTTGAAATCGCGTCGGTGAATCAATTTCCTGCGATTTTATACAACGCGTGAAAAAAACACTGAAATAGACCATTATATAAACTTCAGAAACATACAGGAGACTTCAAGAAATGAACTCTTAGTTAATTAGTAAAATAAATCTTTTTTAATATACTACCAAGACAGTAATTCATTATCTTTATTGTATAAGAATGGCCTCCGTGAAGGTGTAGGCTCACTGCTGTTGACGTATTAAAAAGCTCTGGTCATGATCGAAGTTTGTAAATTAGGTATCGAATTAAAACCAGTCTATCATCGAAGAGCCGATTCTTGATCCTGGCTTCTCACCAATCCAACCAGCCACTCCGAAACGGCCACGAACCCTGCAGCCAACTATACCCTTCACCCTAACTCACCGCATACCCCCCACCCCCGATCCTCAACGACAATGCACCACCGTGAACCTGCCAATTTTGAGAAGCGCGCCAAATTCCGTAAAATGGCTTCGCACGACTTCAAAGGAAAACCAAATGGACAACGGGTCTCGAAAGACGCACAATTATACGGATATATTGGAATGCACTAACTCTTGCGCCGGTGATACGCGGCGGACGACTAATTAAATTGTGCGGGCAGTGAATCTCCCTCACCCAATCACCCTGTTGAACTTATAAATATTTATACGCAGTAATCGATCGACTCGCTTTTGTCCAGAAAAGTAGCGGCCAATACAGGAGTTAATGATTGGATTGAATTTATATAAATGTTTCGTCTGTGTTTACGGGTTCTCTTTACACACACACACACACACACACACACATATATATATATATATATATATATATATGTGTGTGTGTGTGTGTGTGTGTGTCTTGAAGTCGTGGAAACAGCACCCCACAAGGAAGCAGCTGTACGTTCATCTGCCCTCTATCTCACAAACCATCCAAGCGAGACGGACAAGGCATGCTGGACACTGCTGGAGGAGCAAGAACGAATTGATAAGCGACGTTCTCCTGTGGAAACCAACACATGGACATGCTAATGTGGGCCGCCCAGCAAGGACCTACATTGATCAACTCAGCGTGGATACTGGATGCTGTGCAGAGGACCTCCCAGGGACAATAAATGATAGAGAAAGTTGGCAAGAGATTGTCATGGATATCCGTGATAACTATGCGACATGATAATATATATTATATATATATATAATGTTCTAATCGTGGACGAGGCTGTTTGCATTTTACTACATGGCAATGCTTCTTGAGAAAGGCATGAATTCTTCCGTTATCTCCGTGCTATAGATAACTAGTCAGATAGACTGGGTTCTTTAGCCTTGGTTAGGTGACAGGTCTAGGAGAAGGAAAACTCTGAATATAAACCAGATCTACTTCGTTTAAACTTCTATTACATCCTCCCCGTGATGAAGGAGTTGGCATATATATATATTTTCTCATTATTCTGTGATAAATAATTTCTTATCTTATGCCCTGAAGATGATCTAATTAATAGATCGAAACACTGCAGCGTCGGCCAATAAACTCACCACTTAACCCATTTAAACCTGTGTTTTTTCATTTTTCTTGATATATTACATATATATATATGTGTGTGTGTGTATGTATGTGTGTGTGTGTGTGTGTGTGTGTGTCTGAAAAGTATATAAAAATGGAATAAATCCGACAGTATAAGATATAGAAATAGAAAAACAATATTAAATATTATGCTAACAGATATCTATTTCAAGATGTGGAGTTTGCAAAAGTATAATTCAATTGAAGTCATTTTAAAATTAACGTTTGAATTTTCCTCCTTTTTTCATTCAACAAAAATACGTGCTCTGATGAAGACCAGTGTTTATAAAGTGTCTTTTACAATTATCTTCATTTTAATTTCAGAATGATTTCAATTGAATTAACTTTATAAACCCCACAGGTTGAAACAGATATCTGTTAGCATAATATTTAATATTATTTTTCTATTTCTATACAGAGCTCGATCCCGGCTAGAGGTAGCTGTTAAAGTGTAGCCACACTGATGAGACGTGAAACCTCGAAACACGTGTCTGTGGATAACTTATTTATTATATATATACTCCCACTTGGTTGAGTTTTCTAAATAGGGATTTAATTGTAAAATTCTCCGTCTGGCGTATAGCTAACCCTCACTTTGTTTACAAAGTTAGAGGACACTAGTGAATTCATTTCCGCTCAGAAATGTATCAATTAAATATTCTTCTAAATTTGACAGCCGCTAATGGCCGTATGGATAAGAGACTTGGCACAAGAAAATTCAGTCAGATCTCGATCCCGGCTAGAGGTAGCTGTTAAAGTGTAGCCACACTGATGAGACGTGAAACCTCGAAACACGTGTCTGTGGATAACTTTTTTATTATATATTATATATATATATATATATATATAATCAGTAGCGACTCTGGGTGTTTGGTTTGTCGGGCTCAGCATTCACGTATATTAAAGCAACACAAATCTTTCGTAAAGCGTCGTTTTCATTCTTGATTTCAGCTGGATCCAAAATTAATTATTTTAACTCCGTGTCTCAAAATATTGACCGAAATACATTTCGTTGATATTGTTCATAATACAGAAAGAAAGAAAAACAAAAAAAGAACTAAAAAGAATGAAATAAAATCAACGTGTCTAGTCTGACTTGGGAGATCGGAGCCCTACTAAAAAAATATCAATAATATTAAATAAATAATATATCAGAAATATTAATAAATGATTCTGATCAATAAATGTCTTTTTTTATTTTATGAAAACTGATTTCAAAAGAGAAATTTTTCACAATGCATTGTCTATACATTTTCTGGTTGTTTGTTGATCACACACACACACACACACACACACACACACACACACACATTCAATGGAAGAGCCTAAGGCACCACAAATGGGAGTAAAATGAGAAAATTAATCCGACAGTCTGTAGAGAAAATGTAGAACAAACACGGGATATTACAATGGATAGAAATTTATTAGTCATATTATCGATGTACAAACATTTCGGTTTATAATGAAACCTTCTTCAGGACAATATGAGACTAGTCAAGGAGAAAAAAGATTTATATAGTTAAAAGTTGATAGATGTTTTGAATGCGTTGAGTTTGGAAAATGTGTAGAAAAGGTTCGTAACCGTTCGTTGATTAGCGTTGATAATTGAATGTTAATGACGTGACTGGTACATCCGAAAGCGAAAATCAAAATGTGATTGGAACGCGTAAAGTCGAAAAGCAAAGTCGTGATTCGTCCACCAGATGTTGAAAAGGTGTGACGTATTCCATATAGATACCAATGCTTAAAATACGAGAGAAGTATTAATTGATTAGGAAATAATGTATTTCTTGCTTTAATTTCATCGATAATCTTTTTTAAAATCTCTAATGATTTGTATATCCTAATTTTCAAAGAACAACTTTTTTCAATTTATAGTTTTCAAATGTCCATCTATACATATATAAAGGGTAGTTTGTGTGTATGTATGTCCGGTGGAACTGATAAAATTAAAACAATTAACAGCAAAGTAAATATATATATACACATTCACTATCACTAGACCTTGCTTTTTGAGCAAAAATAATGAAAGTTTGATTTATATTCGTGAAGATAATTAAAAAAGTAAAATTTAAATGTTAATAGCGTAGGTTTTTTTTTGTTTTGGGGCATTTTTTATTTTAAATTGGGAGACATTAATTTTTTTCAGAGTGTCTGTATCAACGCAAGGTCTTTTTTACGCAGGGGTTTTAATGGGGCGTCCTGTGGGGATCCAACTCGCGATTCAACAATAATGGATCTGTGGGACTACTTTTTTTAAAAACCCACCTCTACCCAGGCGACGCCGGGTAGCCGCTTCTAGTTTTAAATAAGTTCTTTCTTACAGCATAAGGTTTTTAGCGAAATGTATCTGTTGAAAAATCTTTGAGTGACAGTTCGGTGAAAATAAAAGAAAGTGTGGGGCTTATTCATGTTCGACCGGGTGTTGGGGTTTGTTGAGCGAAGAAAGTGGTGGTAGAGAAGTAAGACCCTCCAATGGGGCCACCTGCTGGTCGTAGGTGGCAACCCGTGATGCTTTAGAAAGGACTCCTAGTGCCTGAGAAGTCCATGACATTCAACACTCCACTTTGGCCCTTACTAGACTCTAGACCGGTGGACGGAGATGCCCCTCTAGCACCTATATGATTGCCCAAACATATTGTTCTTATGACAATCACCTAACTTTGTTCATCATATATGTTCTAGAAGGCAAAGGCTTAGGGTCTTAGTATTCTGGGTATGGCGTGAAACTACATCTGGTCATGAGGTTCCAATTCTGTAGCTCTGGGGAGAGTGGAGTACCTCTTCCTCGCCATTACTCCCGGGTCCATTCTGATCCTGCAGTGTTGCACTTGAAATGATGAGTAGTGTTGATAAAATATAAACATATAATAAATCAAACTAAAAATTCATAGAGAAATACACACTAACGAATAGACATATATACAAACTCATACCTGAAACACACGTTATTTATGATAAAAAAAACATACCAAAACTTTATTTAGCGTCTAAATTATACCAATTGTATAATTCAGTGTTTCTCAACATTTCGTTGACCACGAACCCTCTTCAACCCTATGTGGGATGTTTATGCCCCAAAAATCTCATGGTACCCAAGGGATCATCGGCACCCGTAGAGAAACCTTTTTAAATGAAGAATAAATTTCGTGTTTTAAATTTTAACAGATTAACATTGCATAGATAAGATTAAAAAGTACAATAAATAAATATTTATGCTAACAAAATGGCTTAGATTTATCTTATAAATCCATGCCATTTTAACTAAATAATAAGTTTGAAATTTTATTTTAGATAATGATCAAATACAAAAATATAATATATATATATATATATATATATATATATATATATATATATATATATATATATATATATATGTGAGTCTTAATTTTTAGTGGCACCTGACTCCAAATTTTTCAAATTTTTGTGACCCCTTCAATTTCATGCCCTCCAAGAGAACCATTGATGACATAGTCGTCACTGATATATATATATATATATAATATATATATATATATATATATATATATATATAGTCTGCTTGAATATTTTCAACGCACGTTTCATCTGACCGATAGTAGTTTTTAAATGACTTTCAGTAATGAAGCTGAGATGAGGAGGTGAGATAACAATATTATATATATATATATATATATATATATATATATATATATATATAAGATGATTTTAGTAATATATAGATAAAGGAAGCTGGGATTACAATAAAAATAAGAAGTAATTCCCAAGACTCTAACATTGAAATTAGTAATCAGAGTTTTCTTTGCGCAAAAATCCTCTTAGGAAATTAATCAATTTTCACGCCACTTTCAAATTTAACAACAATAGTGTGGATACGTTCGATTTCACCAAGATCATTATAAGTTTTCAAGAGAGATATATCATAAATGCTAATTTAGAAGTACTTACTCTTATTTGTCAATGATGAATATAAACTCCCTAAATAAGACGTTGGTTAGCTCAGTCGGTAGAGCGTTCGGCTAGAAACCACAAGGTTCCTAGTTCGATACCGGTCCTCGCCAACTCAGCGTATAAGTAGCACAGGGATCTGTGCGGTAAAGTAAGGAGCTGATGGTAGGTGTAGCGCTCCACCTCAGATGCTAAAACACAATCTCCTTGGTCTAGCGCTATGGAAAAGTGGATAGACTCTCTCGCTGACTGGCTGATACCGACTTTAGGCCGCCCCGTCGACTTTATTTTACTTAGTGTATACTAAAACTATCTGACCGAAAAAACTGAAATCTGCTATTATAGTCTCACAGTACCAACAATTTGGATACAGGTATATAGTTTCATGTATTCCTTATCCAATATTAATAATTTGTACACAATTATATGGTCTCAAGTATTACTTCTTAATATTATCAATTTGCACAAACATGGTTTCAACTATTCTTATCTGATACAAATAATTTCGTCAATTATATCATTTATTATACAAATTATTTTTACATAGTTATATGGTTTCAAGTATTCTTATCTAATACAACATAATTTCCACATAGTTATATGTTTCAAGAATTGTTATCTAATACTAATAATTTCCACATAGTTATATGGTTTCAAGAATTGTTATCTAATACTAATAATTTCCACATAGTTATATGGTTTCAAGTATCTAATAAAAATAATTTGGACTCAATAATATGGTTTTAAGTATTCCTATCTAATACAAATAAGTTGGACATAATTATATAACTTCAAGCATTCCTATCTAATGTAAATAATTTCCATCCAATTAAATGGTTTCAAGCAATACTATCAAATACAAATATTTTGCACATAGTAATATGATATCAAGTATTCATATCTCGTATAATGGGTTTATGCACATTTGTATGGTTTAAAGTAACTATTCCTATTTAATAATAATCGCACAGTTATGTTTTCAGGTATATCTATCTAACACCAATAATTTTCAAGCAATTATCTGCTTTCAAATAACTAATAATAATAATCCTTTATAAATAATTACAGCTCTAAGTAACTATTATTAATACAAATAATCTACAGTTATATAGTTTTAATTATTCATATCAAACACTAATAATTTTAAGACAGATCTATTTGACCCATAGACGGGATAAAAACAGGTATCATCACTCCGGGTGAAAGTGGACCTGGGAGTAATCACAACGAAGAGTTGACTACGCACACCCGAGAGCTCTAGAACTGGAACCTCATGAACGGATCCAATATACTCCTTATGGTTGTTGGGGAGGTATTCCTCTGCAGAAGATGCAGTCTGGGTATTCTCAGCCCCGCCAACTTAATGGGAATACGATGTTACTCGGGATCGAACTTACTGCCGAATGTCGATTTTAAGCAAGTCTTTATCATAATGATCTGCTATTGTATCTATATTATCATAACAGAGAAAAAAATCACACATTGTAGCGAGATCTTTGTTAGCGCAAGTCTTAACAAGTTCTGACCGAGAGAATAAAATAAGTTCAAATACAGTATTCAACTAAATAATAATGTGGGGTCAGCATTCGGGATCATTACGATTTTTCAAAAAATATGAAGTTGAATACTAACCCTGCTTTTATTTTCGCAGTAAATATGATGATAATATAATAATATATATATATATATATATATATATGTGTGTGTGTGTGTGTGTGTGTGTGTGTGTGTGTGTGTGTGTTTACCAACCCCTACGCACAAGCAGGGGGCGACACAAGGTCAATTTCTTAAGCGGAGTTTAAGAGGTTTAAATTCAGAGTCTGCCCTACTATTTATTTTTTAAGTTTTTGACTTTTGAAATTTATCTTAGATATAAACACTCTTGTATACAGTGTCATCTATCAACTGGTGACCCTAGTACTCTTCTCCTCCAAAACTCTAACTACTGGATTCGTTACATCATTAAACACACACACACACACACACACACACACATATATATATTAATATATATATATATGTATGTGTGTGTGTGTGTGTGTGATCCGATAATCACTAATTATCCTTCTTAAATTCTTATCTAGAGATATGATTTCTCTGCATGATAAATATCTGGAAAATATTTCATTGAATAAAACTTAAATATTTTGTAGTCTTCTAAATTCTAAATGATCGTAAAATATATACACAGATGTATGTATTTATCAGTTAAACTGGACTGATGAAATACAGTCGGGTTTCGCTCCCGACTAGAAGTTGTTTGGTCTAGCCACACTGAAGAGAATTGAAGCGTCGAAACACGGTGTCTGTTGATATATATTCTTTGTTGGGGTACCAAGTTTCTTGATACAAGGTGATTCTAGGCTGGTCCTATTCTCTACCAGTAGTTTGTTGTAGAGTTCAGGTTCCGTATGACAGTTCAATGTTTAATTTTTATAAACAGAGCAAATTTATTTGTGAATAAAAAGGCCTTAAATACCATGGGTTTCATGATTATGGCCCATTTCCAATCGTGGGTATCTGGGGCCCACCGAGCTTCTTCAGACCACATTTTTATTTTATTAAGACTGCTCTTAATAAAAAGGAGTCTTAATAAAATAAAAATGTGGTCTGAAGAAGCTCGGTGGGGCCCAAATACCCACGAGTGGAAATGGTCCATAATCACGATACCCATAGTATTTAAGGCCTTTTTATTCACATATATATAATCCAAATGATTGTGATATAGAAACGCATAACTTTTTTTTAAATGGAGCAAATACTTTTAGCATATAATATCCCCAAAGAAAGTGCTACCACTATAATTATACTCAACAAAGACACGAAAGCAATTGTTAACTCCTCCGATGGTGACATTGATTCTTTGATATTAATGATAACTACAAATACTCATAGTCCTCGTCTCAATTATTAGCAACCGTGAAATTTAAGTACATAATGTAGAGTATCTAAAGAAAAAAAAAGAACTTTAGTGAAACAGCTTTATACTATTGACAATTCACGTTTGGTAAAGAACAACAAATGATAAGTAGTATCTGCGTTATTCGGACTATTGCCCTCATCTTCAATGTTATCGGTTCAACGTTTCGGCCGATATGCCCTTCGGCCTTCTTCAGGTATTTCTTGTCGAACTCGAGAACCTTCTTTTCGGACTCGGAAACCTTCTTTTTGGACTCGGGAATTTTCTTGTTGTAATCGGGAACCTTCTTGTCGTAATCAGGAGCCATCACGAACTTTGGACACATGGCCTAGTGGATAAGGTAGTTAGGTTAAGACAGTTCTAAGTGACAGTTATCTCTAGATTGCAGGCAGGTCCAATCCTGATCAAGGGCAGCAGTAACATAATAATTAACACAGCTTGACGCCCTTACCCCAGCTATGGTTAGCGGAATGAGAACAGGATACCCCCGTGGACTGAATAAAGGGTTAGGTTCAAAGTTCCGTGATGTCCCCCGATTACGACATGAAGGTTCCTGATTACGACAAGAAAGTTTCCTAGTCCGAAAAGAAGGTTCCTGAGTCCGACAAAAATACCTGAAGAAGGCCGGAGGGTATATCGACCGAAACGTTGTACAGATAACAATGAAGATGAGGACAATAGTCCGAATAAAGCAGATAATACTAATCATCAAGCCTCATCTCAAACATTCAGAGAAATAACAAATGATAAAAACGACAATTCTATATAAAAATTGATTATTTTCTGTTTATTCCTGAAAATCTAGCCAAAAAGGAAATGGTACCAATAATGGTAACCAGGACTGTATCAAGAAGTTACAATTTAAAGGTTCAAACCCTTCCGGTGGTTAATTCTTTTTATATTAAACTTATTAAATTCTATAGTAATTTTAGAATTCAAAGTGTTTAAACATTGTAGGAAAAGTATTATGATGCATAAATACCCAGCTTTTTTATTGGCTCTGAGAACTATAATGTTTGTTTTGTATTTACCTCAGTCAAGATTATTTCCTATCTCTTTATGTTAGAATGATAAGAATATTTTGCTTACATACAGAAGTTCCTACAATGTTTGAGAGAAACTATTCACTGCCAAATATCTTGATAATTGCAACTCTAAATTTCTTTTGAACCTCTGAAAAATAAACAGTAGTTGAAAAGCCTGCATTTTCATGGATTGAAAAAAAAAGATTTTTAATTCTTGATGTTAAAGATTAGATTTGAAGGGCCGCCCTGTCAGTGGGGCGTTAGAATGCACCGACTGCACCTCTGCAGAGGGGTAAAACTCCTCCAATGGGGCCACCTGTTGGCCGTGGGTGGCGACCCGTGATGCTTAAGGATAGAGCCCAGGTGGATGAGCAGTTCATGACATGCAATACTCCACTTTGGCCCTATCTTGGGCTAGACGGGCGGCCGGAGAGGCCCCCTCCGATCAATCGGCTGGTCACGTCAAGCCCTAGCACCTATATGATTTTCCCAACCCTATTGCCCTTATGGCAAACCCCAACCCCTTTTTATCATATGGGTGCTAGAAGGCGGTGGCTGCGGGTCTACATGTCCTGTGAATGACGTTAAACTCTATCTGATGGTGAGGTTCCAGTTTTGGAGGTTTGGGGAATGTGGAGCACCCCTTCATCACCATTGCTCCCTGGTCCACTCTAACCTGGAGTGGTAGTACCTGTTAGGGTCCCATCTATTGGTTAAATAGAAAATGTATTTATAAAAAAATTGTATTATCCATTAAGAATTGATTTATTTCAAAACTTTATCGGCATTAAATGACCCACTGAGGTTGATATGCCGTAAAACAAAACAAACCAAACCAAACAAAAAAGATTTGAAGGGAGAAAGGAAGACTGAGAGAAAGAAGGAAAGCTAGTTAAATTGGGCTCTTCTCATAAAATCCTTCCAGGAAACTCTGAAATTCTAAGGACGGTTAGGGTTAGATAAAATGTCTCCAAATTGATGATTCATTACCACCATTTCTATTTATAACATGCCTAGATTACGTTATCCAAACGTCAATAGAGCTAATGAAGGAAAAAGGTTTCACACTAACACAGAAACTATTACGGACACTGACTACTCATATGGCCTTGCACTTCTTGTAAATACATCTGCCCAAGCCAAACCTGTGTTGCATAGCCCGGAGAAGGCAGCAAGAAGCATTGACCAGCAGCTGAATTCATATCAAAACGGAGTACATGGGTTTTAAACCAGATGGAGACATTTCCACATTAGATAATAAACTTCTAAAATTAGTTAACCAGTCCACATACCTACGTAGTAATACATCATTGTGAGCATGTCAATATACGCATAGAAAAGGCATTGACTGCTATTGACAGGTTATCGATCATATAAAATAAAAATGTGAATTCTTCCAAGCTGTAAATCTACCTATACTACTGTATGGCTGCACCAATTGGATTTTAATGACATGCCTGGAGAAGAAGCTTGATGGGAACTACAGAAGGATGCTACGTGTTGTTTTGAATAAATTATGTAAGCAACACCCCACAATATACGAGGTATGTCAGGAGTAGTGTCACAAAAAATGTATTTCAAATACAAACTACAAACTACAAGTTATCCCCTTCAAATAATCCCCCTGGAGTCTAATTCACTTTACATCCTTCTCTGTCACGCTTGCATGCACTCTTGGAATGATTCTTCAGGATTCTCCATAGCTCTGTCGTCACGGCTTTTTTGATGTCGTACACATTCTCAAAACGGATTCCCTTGATGATCCCCTTGAACTTGGGAATTGAATGGAACTTGGAATAATTGAGGTTTAAATAAAAATAAAACGTGGATAAGGTAATGTAAATAACTAAGGGAATTGTGATTTGAGTAGTTTCGTTTATAGACTGAAAAACACACGATCTCCATTATAATAAGATTTTAATTTTATTTTAATTTTATTTTATTTATTTTTTTGAGAAAGAGAGACATTGTCTCCACCTCGCAGTTGTCCTTCCAATGCTCCATCAGCAATGATGAGGTATATCAGCTGATCTGACGACTAGAACCGGACAGTCATAAATTGTCAGCGAGGATTTAGTCGGAGTTTAACTAGTGCGTAGACATATTGGCAGGCTGTCTTTGAAATTCTTGACCTTCCAAAGTAATGAGTGTTTGATCCCGGAGATCAATTCGGCTCTAATTAAATCAATCAAATCTGAACGCTGATTGTATTGAGAGGAGATCGTGGGGATCAATAACAATTATTGAGCTTCAATTGCAAAGACTCGCGTCAAGACGATGACCATCACATCAGATCACATCAGAAGAGAGTCATTATTTATTTCTAGTTCTATCTCATTTTCTTTACCAACAATCTATCCATCGATTTATCTCTATGTCTGTTCATATCTATCTATCTATCTATCTGTTCATATCTATCTATCCCCTTATCTATCTATCTGTTCATATCTATCTATCCCCTTATCTATCTGTCTGTTCATATCTATCTGTCTGTCTAGCTGTTATTCATATAAATAAATCTATTATGTATATCTATCTGTCTGTTCATATATATATATATATATATATATATATATATATATATATATATATATGTTGTCCATATGTATTTATCTAGCCATATCTATCTATCTACCTGTCTGTTGATATCTATCTATCCCCTTATCTATCTATTTGTCTGTTCATATCTATCTATTGTCTGTTCATGTCTAGCTATCTATATATACATGTAAATAAATCTATTATTTATATCTATCTATCTGTATGTTTATTCATATTTATGTATCTATCTATTTATGCTTATTCATATATATATATCTAGACATAGCTTTTTATCTATCTGTCTGTTCATATCTATTTATATATTCATATAAATGAATCTATTATTTATATCTATCCATCTGTATGTATGTCTGTTCATATATATATATGTATCTATTCATGCTTGTTCATATATATCTATTTGTTCATAGCTATCTGCCTACCTGTCTATCAATCCTCTTATCCATGTATATGTCTGTTAATATCTACCTGTCTCTCTGTTCATATCTAACTATCTATATTCATGTAAATAAATGTATTACTTATATCTGTATGTCTGTCTGTTCATAAATATGTATCAATCTGTTTACGCTTGTTCATATATATCTATTTGACCATAGCTATCTATTTACCAGTCTGTTCATAGCTATATATCCCCTTATCCATGTATCTGTCTGTCTGTTCATAACTAACTGTCTATATATCAATATAAATAAATCTATTATTTATTCATATCTATCTGTTCATGTATATGTATCTATCTATCTATGCTTGTCACACACACACACACACACACACACACACACACACACACACACACAACACATATATATATATATATATATATATATATATATATATATATACATAGCCATAGCTACCTGTCTGTTCATATCTATCTCTCTCCTTCAATATATCTGTCTGTTCATATCTCTCTCACCTTATCAATCTATCTATCTGTTCATATCTATCTATATGTCTGTTCATATCTATCTATCTATCTGTCTCTCTATTCATATTTAACTATCTATACATTCATATAAATAAATCTATTATGTATATCTGTCTGTCTGTTTCTTCATATATATATATATATATATATATATATATATATATATATATATATATAATATGCTTCGTCATATATGTCTATCTGGCCATATCTATCTATCTATCTATCTGCTCATATCCCCTTATCAATTTATCTGTTTGTTCGTATCTATCTACCTATCTGTCGGTCTATCTGTTCATGTCTAACTATCTATATATCCATATCATTAAATCTGCCAGGTATTGCGATAAGTAAATTGTCGCCATTTTACATTATTAATTTTGCGTATGCGCTTTTGCTTGTTTCGGGTTTTAACTGTTGTGAACCAAATGAGTGTTAGATTTTCAATGCCTATGAGGAAAGCAGCACCATGAAATCCGGAGACGGCATACTCTACTCTATGGCATTCCCACCGGAAGCTCGAATACGAGGATTTCACTGAATACGCGGATTTCATAGTGTTTAGATGTTAATCTGAGAAAAGGGCAGAGGATTCGAAAAGAGTTGGTTGAGTTCAATGTTGATTACGAAGGTAAGATAGCTCAGAAGCCTTAAATTTGTTTTAAGATCCACGCCATGATTGAGAACGATCACAACAATTATAGGAACTTGCCCTAAGATCTGGTGAGTATGGATGATCTAGGAAATATCCCATTCAAACGATCTTATTTTTCATCGGGGTTGTTGGGCTATAGCAGATGAAAATTAAAGAGATTTCATATTTTATGATAATATATAAGTAAATTTAACAGACATTTGTTTTTTATATGCTCTCTTGTAAAACGCATTTACTTTCCGAACACACACACACACACACAACATATATATATATATATATATATATATATATATATATATATATATCGGTGAATGGCATCACCGTGATAGATAGGATTCAACCAAAACTCAGAACTCAAATGTATATATAAAGGTTTTGCATATATACATATAAATATCATGATTATGAAATCAGATTTCTTTGATATATATATATATATAATATATATATATATATATATATATATATATACCAACCCCTCTGCACGAGCAGGATGTGACACAAGGTCAATTTCTTAAGCGGAGTTCAACAGGTTTGAATTCCGAATTTTCCTTCTCCTAGACCGGTTGCCTAACCAAGGTTAAAGAGCCAGTCTGCCCTACTATTTATCCATAGCTGGAGGGAGAGTAGGATTCATACCTTTCCCAAGGTTATTAGCGCAAAGTGAAATGCAATTACCACATCCAGGATTTGATCTCGGGGCGAAGAGTCCATTTCCCATGACTTTAACCCATATATATATATATATATATATATATATATATATATATATAACATAGGAGGATTGGAGTAAATCCGACAGTATGAGGTAAGGAAAAAGGAAAAGTGAACAAAAAATAATAACTCAAACAAGTAGATGTAGGAGATATATATTTCGTTCCGCTTTAAACGGGAACTTCATCAGTCTGTTTAATAAACAAACTGATGAAGTTCCCGCTTAAAGCGGAACGAAATATATCTCTCCTACATCTACTTGTTTGAGTTATTATTTTTGTCCACTTTTCCTTTTTCCTTACCTCATATATATATATATATATATATGAAATCATTTAGCAAGACTGCATATTGACGGCTAGGTAATAGAAAAATATTAACAAAGAGGAGGATATGATTACGTATTCATTCTCATGTATTTAGGCACTGCCTATCTCCTCCTATCAGATTTTATCAGTGACGGCTTTCAGAGTTGCCGGTTTCACTCTAAATCTTTCAAGTGGATTCTCAAATTTTATTGCTACCATCGTTTTAAGAGTCCTACACTCAATTATATGTCGTTATTACATATTTCCCAGGTTCTGAATATTATTATTATTATTATTTTACTCCTTTTGAGTTTTCACATCAGCGTTAGCTGATGGTCTTTCACTGGAGTCTGAGTGACAGCAAGTCTTCTCAGGTCTCCAGGACTCTTCTAAGTATTCTAGCAGATTGCAGCAGTGCAGTATTCTGGATGGTCTCAATATTTCCTCTGATGTCCAGATTTTTCAATCCCTTTTCCAATCCCTTTAGGACCGTTCCAAGTGCACCACTTTGGTATCACTTTGACTTTCATATTCCATAACTTTTTCAGTTCTCTGGCAAGGTCCAGGTATTTGTCCATTTGTTATTATTATTATTATTATTATTATTATTATTATTATTTTCACTCCATTAGTTTTTCACACCCGCCTTAGCCGGTGGTTCCCTGGAGACTGAGTGACAGCAAGTCTCCTCAGGTCTCCAGTATTTCAGCCGATCTCAACAATGCTGTAGTCTGGATGGTCTCAATTCTTCCTCTGATTTCCAGTTCTAGACTCTTTTCTCAGCCGCTGGAGACCGTTCCTAGGGCACAATTACAATTGGAACGATCCTTACCTTCATGTTCCAGTTTTCTTAGTTCTCTTGCAAAGTCCAAGTATTTGTCTATTTTTTCACTTTCACCCGGAGCGGCAAAATCCACGAGTTTTCGTCTTATTATTGATCAACACCAGGTCTGGTCTCTTGGTTGGGATTAGGTACTCTGTCTGTACCTTATTATTATTATTATTAATATTATACCATTGAGTGACAGCAAATCTTTCTGAGTATTCAAGCCGATCTTAACAACGTTTTTGATTGAATGGTCTCGCTATTTTTTATTTTTTCCAATTCATTCAGACTATTTTCCAAGTTCTTGGGGACCGTTCCAAGTGTACTCCTTGTGAGTTTTTCACACCAACTCTAACTGGTGTCTTCAGTATTCTAGCTGTAATATGAATGGATTCAAATCCTCCTCTGATCTCCGATTCCCCCAGTCTTTATCTAAGCATTTGGAGATCGTTTCAAGTACACTACAGTTAGTAGCATAGTCACCTTCATGATCCACAGCTTTTCAGCTCTCTAGCAAGGTCCATGTATCTGTTTATCTTTTCACTCTCTTTTACTTCTACTCAATGGTCCGCAAAATCCACTGGATGACAATTTCTTTTTTTGTTAATTAACTCTATGTGTCTGGTCCTCCGGTCGGAATTTGGTGATCTGTTTGTATCTCAAAGTCCTGGAGAATTGTTTGCGATCAGTTTAGCACACAGGCTTCACTTTCCTTACATTACCTATTGTTGCTAAGTGGTTACCCATCTAAGTAGAGTAGACACATTTCTGCTTTATTTCTAATGTACCTAAGGTTGCTTTCAGTACATCTTGTAACTAAGTGGTCTAATTATTGAATAGTTTTAGTATCTTAGGTGGTGCACCACACCTACATCATTAACCGTACAGATCTGTATAATACTCATACGCTTTCACTGGAGTTTGAGTGATAACAGGTCTCCTCAGTTCTCCAGGACTCTTCTGAGTATTCTGGGAGATTGCAGCAGTGCAGTATTCTGGATGGTCTCGATTCTTCCTCTAATTCACAGATTTTCCAAACTTTTTTCCAAGCTTTTTGAGACTATTCCAAGTGCACCAACTACAATTGGTATAACTTTGACTTTCATTTCCATAACTTTTTCAGTTCTCTGGCAAGGTCCAGGTATTTGTCCATTTTTTCATTTTCCTTCAGCTTCACCCTATGATCTGCTGGAACTACAAAATCCACCAGATTGTTATTATTATTATTATTATTATTATTATTATTATTAATGCATGAATCAAATTTTAACAATAAATAACCCATAAGGATTTGGTATGCCGTTAATGAAATTAACTCAACCAAAGCAAATCTAGCTTTGCTTAGTTTAGCACACAGGCTTCACTTTCCTGACAGTACCTACTGTTGCAAAGTGGTTACCCATGTAAGTAGACACATTTCTGCTTCATTTTTAATGTACCTATAATAATTGTTATTTACTAAGGTTGCTTTCAGTGCCTTTTGTAATTAAGTGGTCTAATTATTGAACAGGCTCATTACTGCTTAACTTCGGTGATATGACGATAAATACTTTCTGTGTGACTTGACTTTATGAATGTTCCATGAGGATAGTGATAATTCTGTTTAGAATGAAGTGAAGGATTCTAATTAACTTAATCATATTAATTTAATACTTAATTTATCTACGTAGAAAATTTCAATGATTAAACAATTACATCCAATACTAGTGCAGTTCTCTGAAAATTATCATTCAGTTCCGAATTGGACTGGAAATTGTCCTATTCTCTAAGTTAGAGTATTTTAAGTTGATTTCTCGAATAAAAATCTTGACGTGCGAAGCAGCGGTGACACACACACGCACATATAGATGCACGCATATACACACACACGCATACATACATATACATGTAAACACACAGTGGAGGCGCCTGTGGTGTAGGAAATGGACACTGTGACACGAGTTCAAATCCTGGACGAGGCTGGTTGTATTTCACATAGCAATAATACCCTTGGGAAAAGTATGCGTCCAACTTTTCTCTCTCCAGCTAAGGGTAAATAGTAGGAATAAACCAAGCTTCATGGTATGGCAAGCGGTCTAGTACAAGAATCAAACACCGCGTAAAAATAGATCTTGTGTCACATCCTGCTCGAGTAGAGGGATTGGACAAATACATTAACATACACAAGGTACTGGTTATAATTAGGTGCACCTGTAACATTTTTATAAGAAATAATTTTTTGTAGACTAACGATAAAAAACTAAAGTCGTTGAGCTGGCCTAAAGTCGGTATCAGCGAGACAGCGAGGGGTTCTATCACCCTTTAACTAGCGCTTGACCAAGGATATTGTTTTTGCGTCTGATGTGGTACATAACACCTACCACCAGCTCTTTACTTTACAGAACAGATCGCTGTGCTCTTCATACGCTGAGTTGGCGAGGGCCGGTATCAAACCAGGAACCTTGTAGTTTCTAGGCGGACGCTCTACCGACTGAGATAAACGAGCACTTTTTTATTTATTGTCGAACATTACATAATCAAATTGAATCGAATATAATTTTGTGAGATAATGGTAAACAAGCAAGTCTCGTCGCCCATTACAATATAGTAGTTTGATCATTGCGAGTTACAATTTATAGTCTTGTACTACACTAAGTTATATTCTATCCATCTATCTATCTATCTATCTATCTAAATCCTTTCATATCATATGTCTGTTCTTATCTTTTTAGAACTGTTAATCTCTCTCTCTCTCTCTCTCTCTCTCTCTCTCTCTCTCTATCTATCTATCTATCTATCTATCTATCTATTATATATATATATATATATATATATATATTATATATAAAATCATTTCATATCTCTCTATCCTATCTGTTCATATCTTTTTAGATCTGTCAATATCTATTTATCTCAGTCCTCTCAGAACTGTCTATCTACCTATTTATCTATCTATCTAAATCCTTTCATATCTCTCTATCTGGGTATGTTCTTATTTTTTTTAAATCTGTTAATATCTATCTCAGTCTTCTCATATCTATCTATCTATTTATTTATCTAAATACTTTCGTATCTATTTAGATCTGCTCAAATCCATTTAGATTTGCTCTTACTTATCTATCTCAGCCTTCGCATATCTATCTATCTAACGTTCTAATTCAATCTTTATCTCACCCACCCTCTAAAATGGGTAAAGACAAAAATCCTGCACCCAATTGTCTGCCTTTAAGACTAATTTACTTAAAAGAATCGGAATTTGTTATAAGTAAACAGAACACACAAAAGCCACGCAAAATATGTTGAAATAGAGGCGGAACTATTCGCAACATTTCTTGTTTTCATTTAAAAGAAAAAGAAGAGATAAAAAAAAAAGGAGAAAGAAAATGAGAAAAGAAGAGGAAGAGAAAATAAGGCAGGGAAAAAAAGGGAGTTTTTGATTTTGACAAAAGAAGGCTGGTTAAAATAAGAAGAGAGGAAAGAATGAAAAAATGAAGGAATGGATTAAAAATGAAGGAAAGAATGGATTAATGAATGAGTGAAAGAATGGATTAATGAATGAATGAAAAAATGGATTAATGAATGAAAGAATGAATGAAATGATTGATGAATGAATGAAAGGATTGATTAATGAATGAATGAATGAAGGGATTGATTAATGAATGAATGAATGAAGGGATTGATTAATGAATGAAGGAATGGATTAAGCAATAGAATGGATTAATGAATGAAAAAAATGAAGGAATGAAAGAATGAAGGAATGGATGAAGGAAGGAAGGTAAGAAAGAAAAGGTAAATGGAACGAATGGAAGAGAAAATATAGAAAAGAATGTGAACATTGATGAGAAAGAAAGGAAGAAAGAACGAATGAATGAATGAATGAAAAACAAAAGTTTTAAAAATGTGTAGTTCATAAGAATGAAAGAGAATGCAGAAAATGAAAATATTGATAAGAAATAAATGAATAATAGATGAATAAATGAATGAATAAATGAATGAAAAAAAGAAAATCATAAAAAAAGAAAAATTTAATCATAGAGAAAAAAACAAAACATTTAGATCATAATGAACAGAAATAAAAGAAAGAGAAAGAAAAAATATAGAAGAAGATGTTCAAAAAGAAAGAAAGAAAGAAAGAACAAATTTAGATATCAACAAGTATATTGATAATAAAAAAAGGATGAAAAAAATAAAGGAAAAGAAAATATAGAAAAAAATTAGAATACTCGAAAGAAAGAAAGAAAGAATTTTGAATAGAAAAAGTATGTTAATAATGAAAGAAAAAAATTATAAAAATGTAAGCGAAAAGAAAGAGAAAAAAAAGAAAAGAAAGAAAATGTCCATAATATAGAAAGAAACAGGGGTGTTCCAGCACTGCAAGATTGAAGACTTTATTCTCCTCCCTTGAAAGAAAACCCTTTTCGCCTTCCTACCCCCACCCGCCATAAAAATTAACCCACCGACCCTCAATTTTCATAACAAAGACCGAAGTGTCTTCATAAAGAACCAACTTGGCATTCCGTTGGCGTTTCTGATTACCAACATTGTTTTGAAACAGAAGTCCCAGATTCTTCAACTCCGCCCGTTTCTTACGCATTTTCAATACTGAACATTCCGAAATTGGTTTCTCTACAGATGACACCACCACACCAACCCCCACTCCACCCCTCCTCCTATTTCGGCACATGCAGTTATTTAACAAAGTCTAGTTTAGTCTAACAAAAGACAACATGAAAATGTGTGGGGTGTAGATAGGTGTATAGTCAGTGAGATAGATATGAACAAAGAGAGAGAGAGAGAGAGAGAGAGAGAGAGAGAGTTGGTTGGTTGGTTGGTTGGTTGGTTGGTTATTTTGTTTAATGGTATATCAACTCTCATGGGTCATTTAATGCCAATCTTGTTTTTGTATATATATGTTTTTGTATATATGATTTGAAAGCGAATAGTTTGTATGTAAATATTTTTGTTCTGTTTGGTTTTATAAACCGGTAGAAATAATTTTTCCATAATTTTATGTGTATCAATAAATTAGAAGAAACAACTTCATAAGCATTAATAAACTGGTAGCAATCATTTTCATTAACTCAATGTGTATATATTGTTTAAAATAATTTGGTCAAATCGGACTTAACTGACCTAAATTCCACCATCATATGTCACTGCACCGAACGAAAGAAAAAAATACCAAAAATCAGGGAATTAACCGAATTTGATAAAATGTTCAGTGTTGATATATTAATGAACAAAATATATAATGCACCAGTTATTTTATTCAAAAACTTTTACATTTTTTCAGGTCAGTTAACTTTGAACCACGTATGTTTGATAATATGTGTTACACCTCAAAGATAGGTGGTTCAAAGTTAACTGACCTAAAAAAATGTAAAAGTTTTTAAATAAAATAATTGGTGCATTATATCTTTTATTCATTAATATATCAACACTGAAAGTTTCATTAAATTCGGTTAATTCCCTGAGTTTTTATATTTTTTCTTTTGGCAGGGTGACATACGATGGTGGAATCTGGTCCATTAAGTTCGATTTAACCTAAAAGTTTTATGTTGGATTTTTCCTTAATTTTATGTGTATTGATAAATTGGTGGAAATAATGATAACTAATGGTTATCATGATTAGTTACTAGAAAACATATAACTGTAAACAAATTATAATGAAATAGAAATAGTTACTTTAAATCATATGTAAATCAAATGTATATGAATTACAATTATCAGATAGGAATACTTAAAAAATATATAACTGTGTGCAAATTATTTGTATTAAGAATAGTTACTTGAAGCAATAATTAATGTTCATTGACATACAAACAGATCTACTTGACCTATACATAAGAATCCTAACAGGTAAAACGACCCCAGGTCAGAATGAAACTGAGAATAATGGCGATGCAGGGGTACTCCACGCTCCCCAGATCTCCAGAATTCGAATCTTACTCATTGGGAGAAATATTTTTCTTATAGTTTTTTCATTAACTCATGTGTATCAATAAATTAGAAAAAATAACTTCATGTATGTATTTAACCAACACCTCCACACGAGATATGACACAAGGTCAATTTTTAAGCGGAGTTTAACAGGTTTCAATTCAGTTTTTCTTCACCTGTCGAATTGCCGTACCAAAGTTAAAGAGCCCAGTCTGTCTTTAGTATTTACCTACAACTAGAGGGAGAAACATTGGATGCATACCTTTCCCAAGGGCATTTGTATTATGTGAAATTCCACCAGCATTCATGTATATTGATAAACTTGCGATTGATCCTCAGCCAACGCCATCTAGTATCCAAATGATAAAAAAGTTGAGTGTTTGACATAACAGAAATTTGAAGAATACGGTCAGGACAATCATATAGGTGTGAGGGCTTGAAATGACCAGCTGACTGATCGGATGAAACTTCTCCGACCGTCCGTCTGGCTCAGGTAATGGCCAAAGGGGTGTGGTGCATGTCAGGAACCACTCATCCACCTGGATCTTGTTCTCTGATTAACAGGTAATTACCACTCTGAATAGGTGCGGTTAGTGTAAGTATTTACTTAACGGATTCGCCATGTCACAAGTATGGGGCACTCAGCGAGGGAGCGAGGGTCGAATTCCCTATTCAGTAGTAACAGATCTGTAAGATTAGCGCATAATCGGTGTTTTCTACAGATCCAACCGAAAGGGAGAGAGATGAACAGAGCGGATAATAGATAGATATATAGATATTAACAGGTTAAGAGAGAGAGAGAGGGTGAGAGAGAAAGATATGCTCCTATAAACCGAACAGATGAATCAGTTTTCAATAAAAAGATATATATATATATATATGTGTGTGTGTGTGTGTGTATTTCGGAGGTGATTATCGTGTAATGGTTATCGTCGTGGGAAATGGACTCGTCTACACGAGCTTAAATCCTGATTGCATTTCCTTTAGCGCTAATACCCTTGGGAAAGGTATGCATCGAAATACTCTCCCTTCAGCTATGGGTAAGAAGTATGGCAAACTGGGTTCTAAATTATTTGAAGTTACTTAGTCAACTAGAATTTTACATAGTGGACAAGACTGCGTTTCATTTCGCGCTAATTCCCTGGAAAACGAGTATATGCATCTCTTCTCTTCCACCCACAGCTTTGGGGTAAAATAGACAAGCAGGTCTCTTTAGTCTTAGTAGAGTAAGAGACCTAAAAGAAGGAAAAACTTTGAATTCAAAACTTGAAGGTTGTTCTTCGGTAGAATCTGTGACATACTGTTCCCCCATTCCTCTACTATCAGTTCATCCAAAATGTGTGATTGGTTTTTGCTGTGTCCTTAAAAGCGATACGATCAGACACGATTATTTTTGAATGAAAGGTCCAGTCAACACATTCGTAGACTTAAGACAGAGGGTTTTATTGCAGAGATATACAAAACAGACAAGGAATAGTGAGGCACGCTACTAATCCTCGAAGCCAGTCCAGTATAATGCCGTACTCACTATATATATATATATATATATATATATATATATATATATAGTTTATAGAAAAAACTGTCCATTTTATAGAAAATAGAAAAAACTGTCCATTTTTTTTCAAAAGTCAAACGCCTCTGAAGACGAATAACACCGAAAAAGTGTTATTCAGAAACCAATGGAATTTATAATTATATATATATATATATATATATATATATATATATATATATATATATATATATAGTGAGACCAATGAGTGAGGGAGAGTGTGGAATATTCCATTACAACAGTTTTAAAAGTGTTTTCGCCACTATACACAATCACACGAGTAGTTTATTTGCTAATCTCCCAGTTAATGTTCGTAATTAATGCCGATGAATGAACATTATGTTGAATCAGTAAAATGCATTTATTTATGTGTATGGTGTCTGCGATTGGACATAGAAATCACGTGACGAACCCAGAAGTTTTGGAGCCGATATTCAAATACAATTTATTGTCTAAGCAAACTTGGCAGAAGCAATACAAAACAAGATAGAAGAATACAAAGAAGAGCTTATACAATGTGTATAGAATTAATGACCTAAAAGGATAAGTGTGTCAGAATACAGAATAAAGTTGTCATTTACTGATTTGGAAAGGCCATTGTGTAACAATTGTGTACACAGAATGCCTGTAGGATGGTCCCTCTATCCTGACTGACAGGATGCACAACATGTGTTACCTCTGACAGCTCGTGGGTCTAAGGGAAAGGATTTGACTTTGGCTGTAGTGCCTTTTATACAACCGGTCGCAACGACACGTGACTAACGGGAAAACCATGGCAAGTAAAGGAAATATTCCTTACAATTGTTTATCATATTTTTTGTTTTTTTTTGTTTTGTTTTACGGCATATCAACCTCGGTGGGTCATTTAATGCCGACAAAGTTGTGAAATAAATTCATTCTTAATGCATAATACAATTTTGTTTAAAAACTCATGTTTTTCTATTCAACCCATAGATGGGACCCTAACAGGTACTACCACTCCGAGTCAGAGTGCACCAGGGAGCAATGGTGATGAAGGGGTGCTCCACATTCCCCAAACCTCCAAAACTGGAACCTCACCATCAGATAGAGTTTAACGTCATTCCCAGGACATGTAGACTCTCAGTCACCGCCTTCTAGCACCCATATGATAAAAAGGATTGGGGCTTGGTATAAGGTTAATAGGGTTGGGAAAATCATATAGGTGCTAGGGTCAACACATTCGTAGACCAGCCGATTGATCGGAGGGGGCCTCTCCGACTGCCCTTTTAGCCCAAGATAGGGATAAATTGGAGTATTGCAAGTCATGAACTGCTCATCCACCTGGGCTCTATCCTTAAGCATCACGGGTAGCCACCCACGGCCAACAGGTGACCCCATTGGGCGGTCTTACCCCTCTGCAGAGATGCAGTCGGTGCATTCTAACGCCGCAGCCGGCAGGTCGGTTATCATATTGAGAGTTCACTTAAATCTTTGGTCACAACTTTAAAAATATTTTATAAACACTTGTTTTGTACACTGAAATATATTTTTTGTAATTCTATTAGATATTAGATATTAATACGGTTGTTCCTAAATCCTCCGTCCGTTATCATCCAACAACAAACACCCGTGGTTAAAAATTAGACCGTCCAAATTTTTCAAGTTGTTGGAATGTAAAAATGTAAATCCAGATTATCTGGTGTCGCTTAATCACAGATTTCTTATTTGTTCCACCCGATTTAAAAAATGAAACGTTCCAAATGGTCTTGCGTCGCTTAAATTCCCAACGTAAAATTAAAATGATTTGAAAAAAGAATTGCATGTTTGTTTTATATGTAATATTGAAATTGTGGATTTTTTGTAATTTTTATTTCATATCGTCCCAGACTCCTGCTTTAATATATATATATATATATATATATATATATATATATATATATATAATTGCGTGCGTGTGTCCACGCTATACTAACTAATATATCTAGCCACACTGAAGAGATGTGAAATGTCGAAACACGGTGTCTGTAGATGATTATATATATATATATATATATATATATATATATATGAGAGAGAGAGAGAGAAAGGAGGGAATGACATATGAACATATAGGAACAGAATATTATATAAATCAACATTCCTTCATATATATATATATATATATATATATATATATACATACATACATATATATGAGAGAGAGAGAAGAGGGTGGACAGAGATAGATAGACGAAGACAATACACTGATATCGCTTGGAAGCCTTCACCAATTAACTTGTGCGAATCTGTCCATGTGACACTGTCTCATTTCTGTGTGACAATATTTCGTTCGGCTCGCCATTGTTGCTGTCAACTAACTGCATTTCGTCTACTGTTCAAGATTCCTTTCTTTTCGAGCCGTTCACATGCGTTCCACATCTGCGAAAAAATCGATCAGTTTCACAGTGGATGACGTCATAACCACCCCTCCTCTTCACCTCCTTCTGACGTCACGAGGACAATGGCGAGCGAAATATCACTTTCTGTCAGCAATGGCGGAAAATTGGTTTTCTGTCATACAAAATCGTTTCTTTCTTGTTTTTCTTGAAATTTTTCATTGTATCCATTTTTTTCTTTAATATTCTTAACCCTGACGGCAGAGATTTGAATACGCTGACTGTATCCTCTGCTGAACCCCTACCAAATAGGGATGTCCAGGGTTCGTTTCAGCTGGTCTACTCTCCAATCACCATATGACATTATTATTATTTCTCCGTGTTATAATCTCTATTGATAATGGAGATTCGCTTCCGGTTTTTGTCTGTAACAAAAATTACGTCACTGCTTAAGTCACATTACCCAAAATCGTCATAACATAGAATAAATACACTCAAAATTTGAACATGCAACATTAAACAGCCGTCATTGTTTTTTAAAACAAGTTTTAATAAATACATGACTGGTATTATATATCTATATATAGTTTGTTTTATTTTAATACATATTTAAAGTTTACATTTCAAATTGTTTTATTTTTTAATCCTTTAATGAATTTGATGATTTTACTTACTTTGGGTACAAACTCGCTGACATTGAATTTTTTACTCCCACCCCTCAGGCAATATGTTTCAAAAATCTATTTTTACATCACCCGGAGGACGTTTTTTTTATTTTGTACTAGTAATAGTAATGTCGGTGGAGTGGTCTATTTTCAGTGTCAGCCGGACAGTGAAGGAGCCTATCCCTCTTTCACTAGCACTAGATCAAGGATATTGTTTTTGCATCTGAGGTGAAGCTCCACATCTACTATCTCTTCCCATTCTTACCGCACATATCCAAATTCTGCTACTTATGCGCTTTTGGTGAAGGCCGGTATCAAACACTGAACCGAGGGTTTCCTAGTCAGAAGCTCTAGCGGATACGTATCATAGGTATGAAATAAAATTGTATCCATTAGTGAGGCTCTAGTTTTGGATATCTGGGAAGTGTGGAATACCACTTAGTTGTCATTAATCCTAGGTCCACTTTGATCCGAAGTGTTACTTCCTGTTAGGATCAAATATATTTGTTCAAAAACCTTTGGCATCCAAACTTAAAATAAATATATGAACGCGATTCCCTAACTTCTACGCATAAAATAATCCTAAACGGGTTGACATACTGTTACAATCAATTAACCAATCATATAATATTATAATTATTATAGTTTCAGCAAACCGTCGAAAAAGTGGTGACCATATCGAAGTAATTTTGCAATTGTACTCTTGAAATATCAAAAATTTACCTCATTCCAGAAATTGGCAATATGATGCTAAACTGCATCTTGTAGCTCTGTGGAATTTGGAGAACTGATTTATTGCCATTACTTCCAGGTACACTCTGACCTGGAGTGGTAGTACCTGTTAGGTTCCCATCTATAGGTCAAATAAATATGTTTGCATGTTAATGTGAATCATTTCTACTAGTTTACTGATATACTGGAAGTTAATGAAAAACCAAGCATAAAATCTAACATAACCCTCCGTTTATTAATACACATGAAATTATTTATTTTAATTTATTGATACAAATGAAATTAATGAAAAATCTAACATAACCTTCCGTTTATTAATACACATGAAATTATTTATTTTAATCATTGATACAAATGAAACTGACGGAAATTATTTCTACCAATTTATTTATACCGTCAAGTTAATGAAAAATAACCATAAAATCGACCAAAATATTAATACACTTTGAGTTAATTATTTCTACCAGTTTATAAAATGAAAAAAATACAAAAATATTTACCAACAACTATTCGCTTACAAATCATAAGTACAAAAATTTAGAGGTGTCTGTTGTGCAATGGTTATCATCGTAAGAAATGAACACGGCAAAACTAGTTCAAATTCTGAGCGAGGCTGTATGAATTTCAGAGAGCGGTAAATACTAGAGAAGATCGGGTTCTTTAAACTTGATATGACAACCGGTCTAGGAAAAGGAAAAATCTGAACTGTTAAATTCCGCTTAAAAGTTGACCTTGTCTCAAATCTGCTCGTGGAGGAAGGATGAATATAGTATACATATATACAAAAAGACAGGATTCGGCATTTGGTGACCACAAGGGTTGATATGTCATTAAGCAAAATAACCAACTAGTCAACCAGCTAAATTGGCAACTAGAAACCGAAACGTTTAAGCGTCGATAAATAAATTCATCTTATTTTTGGAACACTTGGTTTTTTCAAATTTCTTAATAATGTATAAATATATATGTAGGTATATATATATATATATATATATATGTGTGTGTGTATATGTGTGTGTATGTATGTATATATGTGTGTGTGTATGTATGTATATATGTGTGTGTGTGTATGTATGTATATATATATGTGTATAAGTATATATATGTATAAATACATATATATGTGTATAAGTATATATATGTATAAATACATATATATATGTATAAATATATGTATGTATGCATATATATGTATAAATATATGTATGTATGCATATATATGTATACATATATGTATGTATGTATATATATATATGTATACATATATGTATATATATATACATACATATATATATGCATATATGTATGTATAAATATATGTATAAATATATGTATGTATAAATATATGTATAAATATATGTATGTATATATATATATATGTACAAATATATGTATAAATATATATATGTATAAATATATGTATGTATGTATGTATATATATATATATGTATAAATATATGTGTATATATATATATATGTATAAATATATGTATAAATATATGTATGTATATATAAATATATGTATAAATATATGTATGTATGTATAAATATATGTATGTGTATATATATATATATATGTATAAATATATGCATGTATAAATATATGTATGTGTATATATATATATATGTATAAATATATATGTGTGTGTGTGTATATATATATATATATGTATGTATAAGTATATGTATGTATAAATATATATATATATATATATACTGACTCTATCCACTTCACAGCAACTACTACAAACAACTTATGGGATTGTCTCCATGATGTATTGGCTAAATTGATGAACTGCGCCATCATAGTATGCGGGTTGGAACTCCGGTTACGCTATTACGTTCACTTCCGAACTAATACCATTGAGAAAGGTATGAACCCCCCCCATCCCTCTAACTATAGGTTAAATAGTACCACAACTCTTCTTCTACAAGGATGCCTTTGTCATCAAATAATCCAACGAATGTATGATATACCATTAAACAAAGAAACCAAGCCTACAACTAGACTGTGGCCTGTGTGTTTGACCAAGCGAACTTTTTAGTTGTATGCATCGATTTGCAGTAAGGCTAACGTTGCCGTTGCGCAAAAAGGTGAAAGTTGTTAACAGCACTATTTTGCACTTCTGGGTGTCAATGTCTGACATGTTGTCATGGCAACATTTGTATACCTTTTATGGAACTTGGATTTATGCCTATATGCGACACCCTCTTTCTTTTTGATGCTCCACAATGTTGCAACTGTCACTCTTCCTAATCTGGTCAAACAGCCCTCTTCATATAGTTGGTTGTTAAAGCCTGGTTTTTTCTCTCTTCCGGCTAAAAATAGCATTCATTTAGTTTGACGTGAGCATTATCTGTGGATAACTCTCTCTCTCTCTCTCTCTCTCTCTCTCTCTCTATATATAATATATATATATATATATATATATATATATATATGGATATAAACAGAGAGTTTGCTTCTATCTATCTATCGCTGTTTTATGTATCTGTTTGTGGATGCGTGTGTGTTTATATCTGTTTCAGTTTGTTTATCTCTATTTTTTATATATACTAGCAAATATATGCACCCTCCGGGTGCAAGTATTTGAATTTTAATGTAATGAAATATGTTAAATTTGAAATACTTTTGAAACTAAATAAAAATCCAAATAAAATGATTTGAATCGAAGAATAGAACAACTTTGAAACTAAGTCTTCCATCATTTTTCATCACTCCCTCCTTTTATTGCTGAATTTTCCTAATTTAACTATTTAGTTAAATTAGGAAGTAAAGAATAAAATTACTGTTATTTCTTTATATTAAAGGATTTCTTTTAAGATTTATCCCCGAGTTTTTTGCTCATATTCATTAAGAAAAAAACAAACAATTAGAAATCAATAATATCAAGCGCATATTTAATAAAATTAAACTTTTAATATCAATATGCAAATTAGCTTTCTTGTTCACACTGTAACCCGCTATTTTGTTGCATATATAAATACAATTGCATGTTATTAGAATGTAGATAAAGTCAAAAGTATTAATAAGGTATAGCAATTTTATCAATAACTGAGGTTTAAATAAAAATAAATTCATGGTGAATGTGACGTCAATAACTAAGGGAATTGTGACTTGAGTAGTGATTTAGTTTCGGCTTCAGACAGACAAACACACAATCTCCATTATAATAAGATATGTGTAGAGTTGTATGTGTGTATGTGAGTGTGTCTGGCTGCCTGGCTACCTGCCTTTCTGTCTATAGGTATGTGTGCGCCTCTGTGTGTAAACATGTTCATATTTATCTATCTCGATCTGTTCCGACCGACATCTGTTTATGACACACACACACACACACACACACACACACACACGCATATATATATATATATATATATGTGTGTGTGTGTGTGTGTGTGTGTGTGTGTGTGTGTGTGTGAGAGAGAGAGAGTGTTCATATTTACCTATCGATTGATCATATGGCCTCGATTCATCCTTTGATTTCCAATTCCTTCAATCTTTTTTCTAAACCTTTGCAGACCGTTCCAAGCGCAGCAACAACAATTGCTCTCACCGTCACCTTTATTTTCCACATTTTTTTTGTTTCGTTTTTTTTTTTATTTGTTTTGTTTTGGGCTTTTTTCAGCTCTCTGGCAAGAACCAAGTATATGTCTGTTTTTGCTTTCTTTTATTTTCACTTGTCGTTCTCCGAAACAACAAAATCCGCTAGATGACAATTTCTTTTCTTGTTAATTAATAATGGGTCTGTTCTTCTGGTTGTGATAGGGGGATTTGTATCTCAAAATCGTTAATCTTAATCATTATAGGTCTTTAATCCATTTATTCACATAAAATACCGCCGATGAAACCCGATATCATCATAATTACAAATAAAATGAATAACAAGTACTCCAGAGGGGCCGGGTTAGCTTAGTCGGTAGAGCGTTCGGCTAGAAACCACAAGGTTCCTAGTTCGATACCGGCCATCGCCAACTCAGCGTATGAGTAGCACAGGGATTTGTGCGGTAAAGCAAGGAGCTGATGGTAGGTGTGGCGCTCCACATCAGACGCAAAAACAATCTCCTTGGTCTAGCGCTAGTGAAAAGGGGATAGACTCCCTCGCTGATTGGCTGATACCGACTTTAGGCCGCCCCAACGACTTTACTTTTTTTACTTACTCCATAATTATAACTTGATAGTTATCTCCCTTGATAAATTTAATAATCGAAGTGAGTGGGGTTTGTGTTCGCAGTTCGAAAATTGGATTGGAAATTGGTTTATTCTTTAAGTTAGATCTCTTTAATGTATGAATGTTTATAATAACCCCCAAAAATGGGAGGGTGCCTCGCGTCGTGTAAGTAAAAAGTAAAAGTAAATGTCGTCGTGGTGGCCTAAAGTCGGTAGCAACCAGGCAGTTAAGGAATCTATCCCCTTTTTACTAGCGCTAAACAAAGTAGATTGTTTTGCATCTGAGTCGGAGCGCCACACTTAACATCAGCTCCTTACTTTACCGAACAGATCCCTGAGCTACTCATACGCTGAGTTGGCGTGGGCCGGTATCGAGCCAGGCACCTTGAGATTCCTGGGCGAACAGTCTACCGACTGAGCTAAACTGGCCGTGTAAGTATTTGTAGTTAGTAGTTAAAGTAAAGAGTGACCTATTGACGGTATCAGCCAGACAGCGAGGGAATCTATCCCCTTTTCAGTAGCGCAAAGACCGGAGAGTTGGTTTTTGCGTCTTATTTCAATTTATTTATATTTTTAAACTTTTCAGGTCACTAATTAGGACTAATTTTTTACTTTTTATTAAAAACAAGTAGTGACCATCCCAAGCGGATTTTAACAGATTTGAATTCAGAGTTTTCCTTCTCCTAGACTGGTTGCCTAGCTAAGATTATAGATCCCAGTCTGTCCTACTATTTACCCATAACTGAAGCTGGAGCTGGAGAATAGTTGGATTCATACCTTTCCCAAGGGTATTAGTGCTATGAAACAGTGTCTTTGGGAAGTGATATACATAATATCAACTCTCTACTTTACCGCACAGATCCAAGCTGTGCTTTTCATTTACTAAGTTGCCGAGCGTCGGTATTGAACTCAGACCTTGGGGTTTGGAAGCGGATTATCTACCGACTTAAGCAGATGCTTTGCAGACTTGTGAGTTCGAGTCTTATTGAGTGTGCCATATATGCGGCTTTGTGTCACAACTAAACAAAGCTTAGTAAAAGGGGAACTATCTCATCGTGGTGTAATCGTTGGCAAACTAGTCTCCCAGATCCATTACTACTGAAGAACAAGTTCGATCCTCGCTAGATACCCCATATTTGCGATCTTGTGTCACAATCTACTTTTGGCGAACATCTGTGTAAATACCTACCCCAACCCCCTAAAAAACAGATCATTATAATGGTTATTATCATTATGTATTAATATGCTCGTATCACCGTAGATCACGCCCTTTCGTCAAGCCCTAGCACCTATATGATTGCCCCAACCCTATTGCCCTTATGCCAAGCCCCAACCCTTTTTATCATAAGGGTGCTAGAAGGCAGTGACTGTCTTCATGTCCTTGGAATGACGTTAAACTCTATCTGATGGTGAGGTTCAGTTTTGGAGGAACACCCCCTTCATCACCATTGCTCCCAGGTTCACTCTGACCCTTAGTAGTAGTACCTGTTGGGGCTCCATCTATTGATTAAATAGAAAAATGTGTTTATAAAAAAGATTGTGTATGCATTAAGAATGAATTTATTTATTTCAAAACTTTGTCGGCATTAAATGACCCACTGAGGTTGATATGCCGTAAAACAAACCAAATCAAACTAAACCATGCTCTTTCGTAGGTAATGGGCCGTTTAATTTTGATTGTGAGGAAAGAAAGGGAAGAAAAAGAACATGCTACAGATCAGACAAGAAAGAAAATATAACAAGAAAGAAAGAGCGAAGGAAGGGAAAAAAGAACGGAAAGAGATAAGGTGACAGACAGAGAGAGGGCGGAGAGACCTCTGTGTGTCACGCTTTGTAAGACATGAATGCATGTGTTCGAATGTTACGCTCTGTCGTCACCTCAGATAAATAATGGCCCATTCCATTTTGATTGTGACGAAAGAAATGGAAGAAAAACTTAACTTGCAAATCGGTCGGAAAATTAGGGTGACACAGAAAAAAACAGAACCCTCAAATTTTGTAATAAAACTGTTAATTTTAACTAGGGAGGTTTAGGGTTAGATTTTAAGGTTAGGGTTAGGGTTGAGATTTACGGTTAGTTTAATGGGGAAATAAATAAATAATTTGGGTTCTGTTTTTTCTGGGTCGCCCAATATACAATGTGACCTAGAAAAAACAGAACCCACAAATTTTGTAATAAAACTGTTAATTTTAACTAGGGAGGGTTAGGGTTTAGGTTTAAGGTTAGGGTTGGAGTTGGGGTTGGGGTTTAGGGTTAGTTTAATGGGGAAATAAATAATTTGGGTTCTGTTTTTTCTGGGTCACCCTAATTTTCCGACCGATTTGCAAGTTTAGCCAAAAAAAACATGTTATATATCACAAAGAAAAAAAAATAAGCGAAGATAGAAAAGAAAAAGAGAGAGGTAAAAATATAAAGACAGAGAGGAGAGAGAGAAAGCAAGAGCGCTTGCGGAAGCAATAACGTTAAACAAACGCGTATCGTCTGTTTCAGTCGAATGAACTGGAAAGATTCAAATCCTAACTTTTTAAATATCTTCCCAGATATAAATAAAATTGTCATTATTTTTGCACAAAACTCAAGCTCTGGTGATAGCGAATATGTTTTTATATTTTTACTTTGTCATTAATTGTTTATTTTTGTAGTTTCATCCGGACATACATACATACACACAACTGCCCTTTATATATGTATAGAAGATATATAAAGATAAATAAATATAAATAATATATAAATAATAATATATATAAAACAAGTGGAATTATTTCCCTTTAATTAGATTTTTTCAATAACAATGTTTTTTTTTATAAGAAGAATTATAATTTTACAAGGAACTATCTTGCAAGTGGCTCACAGCCAATTGTTTATGATAGCAAAGATAATAAAATGTCCAGTTCAAGATACTTGGATGCCAAAAAATAAGTGTCATTCAATCAGTAGCGTAGCTAGGGGGCGAGAGGGATTATGGGTCCGACCCGGGTAGCACTTCTGGGTAACATTGAACTTTCTCAATGGTATCAAGGATTCCACTCAAGTTAAATCAAGATCAATATAATTTGCAATAACACTTAAGTATACATATGAACTATTATTATTATTATTATTATTATTATTATTATTATTATTATTTTCACTCCGTTATTATTATTATTATTATTATTATTATTATTATTATTATTATTATTATTATTTTTTTCACTCCATTAGAGTTTTTCACACCCACCTTAGCCGGTGGTTCATTGGAGGCTGAGTGACAGAAAGTCTCCTCAGGTCTCCAGGACTCTTCCAACCGATCTCAATAATGCCGTAGTTTGGATGGTCTCGATTCTTCCTCTGATTTCCAGTTCATCCATAGTCTTTTCTAGACCCCTGGGGACCGTTCCTAGGGCACCAATTACAATTGGAACGATTTTCACTTTCATGTCCCACAGTTTTCTTAGTTCTCTTGTAAGGTCCAAGTATTTGTCTATCTTTTCGCTTTCTTTCACTTTCACTAGGTGATCGACTGGGATGGCAAAATCCACGAGATGACACGTTTCCTTTTTATTATTGATCAACACCATGTCTGTTCTCTTGGATGGAATTAGTTGTTCCGTCTGTACCTCAAAGTCCGAGAGAATTTTGTGCGTCTCATTATCCAGGACAGATTATTATTATTATTAGCATTGTTGTCGTTGTTGTAGTAGTAGTAGTAGTAGTAGTAGTAGTAGTAGTAGTAGTTGGTGTTGTTTCAATAAAGATGTATGTTGAACATTTTAGTATTATTACTGTTTCTAGAAATGGTAAGGACGATGTGTTGAAAGTCTTAGTAGTAGTAGAGACATCTGTTGAAGTATTATTATTAGTAGTAATAGTGTTTTTTCTTTGGTTGTTTTTTTTTTGGGGGGGGGGCGATCGAATCAGGGGGTAGATTAAAAATGTGTCAAGTAGTCGAAATCTTGTTTAACGTCTGGTTTGGAACAAAATATTTGTTTCCTTTGTTTTTATTATAAAACTAAACCGCAAATACCGAATTCATTGCTTTATAAAAAGTTTTAAAAACACTTAAAATCTGCATTGCATTTATTGGTCTTTTTTGTGTTGTAAATCTACGATAAACAGAAGTAAAACCAAAATCAATTGAAACATTCATTCTTTACATTAGATGTGTTTTAATAATAAAGACCTAAAAGGAAAAAATAAAAACGTTTTCATCGTGGATTTTATCAATGACATTTGTGACATGTATTTTCTTAGTTCTAAAGACACAGCGACTTCTATGTCATGTCCTCTCAAGTTTGTGGCATTCTTCACCCGAAACAATTGATGCATGTTAAGTTGAGAAACAATTGGAAAAAAGCATAAAGCAACAATTTGAAAAAAAACAGCAACAATTGGAACGTAAACATACAGCAACAATTGGAGAAAAAACATAAAGACCTTGTCAATTTTACACTGTATTTGTTCAGATTGTAAGTATTACATCACTAGAGAGTTGTATTAAGCCTTCAAGAAATTTGGCCCTTTGATGAACATTGAATTAGAAATGCCCATGAGATTAAAACATCCAAAAGCTTGGTGTTTATTTGTCAATATGGCCCTGAAGAATACTTACTGAATAGAATAGACATATATACATATATAAAGGACAGTTTGTGTGTATGTATGTCCGGAGGAAACTGAAATATAACAATTAATGACAAAATAAATATATATACATCTTTCACTATCACTAGATCTTGCTTTTTGGAAAAAAATAATGAAGATTTGATTTATATTCGTGGAGATGATGAAAATAGAATTTAAATGATAACAGCATGTAATTTTTGCATTTAGTATAAATAGGAGACATTAATTTTTATTATCAGGGCCAAGGTCTTTTTTACATATGGATTTTAATGGGGCATCCTGTGAGGATTCAACGATAATGGCTCCATGAGACTACCTTTTTACTCCTCTCCCTCTACTCAGGCGACGCCGGGTAGCCGCTTCTAGTCTGTAATAAAGAAACTAGAAAACTCCACCAATATTGTGTCATACATCTACAATCTTGAAAAGTGTTTGAAGAAAAAAAGACATTATACCAAGTGTGTAAAAACATGTGTCATAAATATAATCTTAACTACAAATATCTTATGACATGTGCTAATGGTTCTGTTGGCATGAAATATGAACATGAGATGGCAACAAAAACAAAGGCTTTAAATTCACCAAATGAATACGTCCCTTGGGTCACTCTAAGTGGAATTCATACTGAAGGTATTCAAAAGAAAACAGAAAGGGATTTAGTTGGATTTGATCTGTGAAACTTATCAAGGTCCAAACAAATCCCAATGGTGTCCAACAGACTCACTGAAACGATTCAAAGAAGTACAAAACTAAGTTTGCTTTTCTATAAATTTGAAATTGGACACATTTAAAAAAAACTTTCTATTCATTTTTCAAAGACAATTTTACTAAATAATTTTATTATTATTATTCATTTTTAAATCAAGAATGTTTATCTTTCATATAAAATCAGTTTTCACTGCAGTGGCTGACACACTTTTAAAAGTAATGCTTTATTTAGCTGAAATGTTTGCCTTAAGATGAAGTACATGGTGGTCCGAAGTCTTGTTTTAACTTTCATTATTTTTTATTTTAATTATATAATACTGGCAAAATACACCCTCCGGTCGGTGTAAAAAAAATATTTTTGAAAGATATTGCCTGGGTGGGGTGGAGTTAAAAATTCAATGTCAGATGGTTTTTATTATAAGTAAAGTAAAAGTCGTCGGGGCGGCCTAAAGTCGGTATCAGCCAATCAGCGAGGGAGTTTATCCCCTTTTCAATAGCGCTAGACCAAGGAGATTGTTTTGGCGTCTGAGGTGGAGCACCACACATACCATCAGCTCCTTACTTTACCGCACAGATCCCTGTGCTACTCATACGCTGAGTTGGCGAGGGCCGGTATCGAACTAGGAACCTTGCGGTTTCTAGCCGAACGCTCTACCGACTGAGCTAACCCTGAAACTGAGTTCTGTCCCCCTAAAATAAAATGTTGCACGCATCTATTAATTATTAATTAAAGGATTATTTTGAATATTTTGCGCATAAATTTTACGCAAAATCGTAAGTATTTATCTATTTGTAAACTTTTAGTTAACTTCTTGTTACTGAAAACAAGGCAAAAGTAAAAATAATTTTCAAAATTGATTACAAATTTCGTAAATAATTTTTCCATGTAAGTAAAACAATGTTTTAATTAATTTTATAGTCTAAATAATTTATTTATTTAAATAATATATAGTTTATTTATCATAATGGAAAGGAGTCAAACTTCAAATTATAAGAAATAGGTTTTATTTATTTTGTTAATATTAATTGTTCTTTATTTTATGCATTGACGATTTTGGTAATTGTAACGTAAGCAGAGACGTAGTTTTGGTTACAAATAGAGACTGAATCTCCATTATTAATAGATATAAGTTATGTAACTATTTTACTTCTAACGAAAAATATGTAGGGGATACAAGACTTTCTGACCACCCTGTACAAGGAGCTAAAGATTATCCGTATTCATCCTTCTGTTTTGAAATCTCTTATTTCAACATGTCCTACAAAGAGACAGCGTCTCTATAAGATAAGTCTTAGAGTAACAGACTTGTTGTATAGTCCAAAATACCTTTCAGAATGGTCTTCCAAAGTCTGCAATAAACAAGTGCCTATTTACTAAGTCTTGCATTTATAACTCGTTTATTTATCACTGGGTTAGAAGAGGCTCATTAGCCTTGGTTGGAAATCCATCTAAGACAAGGAAAAGTTCGATACAAAACCTCTGCTGCCGAGCGGCTTTACCTCATTTCAAGGAAAGGCTAGGGGAGTAAACCCCGAAAACAAATCAGGAGCCGGAGTCCCTAAAGTGGTGTGATGCTGAAATCCAATGCTACCCAGCAACTCCCGCAACACTACCGCTGCCAAACTGCATTGTGGAGAGGGGGTATTTGATGCTTGGGGAACAGCTCATCCTCCATATGAACCTGCACAGGCTAGGTAGTTCCGAAAAAAAGTTGGACACTACTACATCGTCTCGTTGACGGAAGGATGCCAACAACAGGAATAATAATAGGGTTTTTTGTTGACATTATTATTATTAGTATTACTATTATTATTATTATTAGTAGTAGTAGTAGTAGTAGTAGTAGTAGGGTCTGTTGAATATCATTATTATCATTATAAGTAGGAGATGTAAGGATGTCTGTTAAATGCCATTCTTCTTCTTTTCTTCTTCTAATTATTATTATTATTATTAGTAGTAGTAGTAGTAGTAGTATTACAACTATTATTATTAGACGTAGTAGTATTAATAGAACTATTATCATTCTTATTACTATTAGTAGTAGTAATAGTAGTAGTAGGGACGTCTGTTGAATGTCATTCTTCTTATTATTAGTATTATTATTATTATTAGTAGTAGTAGTAGTAATGTCGTCGTCTGTTGAAAGTCTTAATTTGGCGAAAGAAAAACAAGACAAAAGCAAAAACAAACAAACCGCTGAGCAAAAACAAATATGGCATAAAAAAGAGATAAAAGTTAAAGTCCTAAAAAAATAAAAGACAAAATTAAAAAAGTAGTGTTAAAAAACAAAAAGAATACCCCCTCTCACACCTATCCTCGTATATCCGCCGCTATCGCCGCCGCCGCCGCCACAGGAGGACGTACAATAATAACCGTCAGTTCTGTTACAAATGCCGACATTTTTTGCCTTTCATGTGGTTACATCTGCTATTGTTATTAAAGTTTTTTTTTGCTTTTTAGTTTTGCTCTTCTTTTTTTTCATATAGAAATTTTTGGCTTATTATTACCTTGTTCAATTTAGGATTTCTTTTTCTTCTTCTTCTTCTTCTTCTTTACGGTTATCATTCTTTTAATCCTCTTCTTTTTTTATTTTTATCCTTCTTTTCTTCTTGTTCATTGCTATACCTCTTTTCTTCTTCTTCTTCTTCTTCTTCTTCTTCTTCTTCTTCTTCTTCTTCTTCTTCTTCTTTTTTATTGTTATTCCCCTTTTAAACTTTTTTCTTCTTTTCCTTCTTCTTTTTCTTTATTGTTATCCCTCTTTTAAACTTCTTCTTCATTGTTTTCCCTCTTTTAATTTTCTTCTTCTTCTTCTTCTTCTTCTTCTTATTATTATTATTATTATTATTATTATTATTTATTGTTTTCCCTCTTTTAATTTCTTCTTCTTCTTCTTCTTCTTTATTGTCTTGTAAACTTCTTCTTTCTTTGTCTTCCCTCTTGTAAACTTCTTCTTCTTCTTCCTCTTTATTCTTCCTCTTGTAAACTTCTTCTTCTTCTTCTTTATTGTCTTCCCTCTTTAATCTTTTTCTTCTTCTTCATTGTTATCCCTCTTTTAATCCACCTTTTCTCTTTCTTTCTACCTTTTAGCTGTTCATTCTCACTTCTCTTCTTTTTCTTCTTCGTCTTCGTCTTCGTCTTTTATCTTTTCTATCTTTTTTACTTTTTCATTTCATCTTTACTTTTTCTTCTTTCTTCTTCTTTCTTGATTTGCTCCTTCTTTGCTTTTGCTTCTTTTTCTACATCTATTTCTTATTCATGGATTTTCTTCTTTCTTCTTCTATTTTTCATTTACTTTATTTTTCTTTTAAATTTTTTCTTTGCTTTTTCTTTTGCATTTTCTTCTTGTTTACTTTATATTTTTGTATTTCTTCTTCCCATTTTCTTCTTTTTATCTTTTTCTTGCCCTTTCCTTAATTTCTTACTTTTTCTTCATTTAGATTTTCCTCTTTCATCCTTTCTTTCTAAACTTCTTAATGTCTTCTCCTTTACTTTTCATCTTCAAGTCTTATCTTTTTTACTTTTTCTTCTTATTTTCTTTTTTATTTCTTTTTCCTTACTTTTTTTCTTTTTTAAATTTTCTTCTTTACTTTTTTCTTTTTCTTTATTTTTTTCCTTCAACGGCATGTTTTCTTCTTTACTTTTTTCTGTTTCTCCTTATCTTCTTTATTTCTTCTTCTAGTATTCTTTACCTTTTCTTCTTTTCTCTCTTATTTTCTTCATTAAACTTCCTTCCTTTCTTCCTTAACTTTTTCATCCTCATTTTTCCATTTCTCCTTCTTCTTCTTCTTCTTCTTCTTCTCTCATCTTTCTCATCGTCATTCATCAAAATCAACGTCTTAATTAACCCTGGCCATTTTACGAACATCGGGGTGTGACTAACGAGGGATGGGGCTAAGGCCTTAATGTTCCTACCCCTCACTGAGTTGCCGAAATTACTTGCCCCCAATTTCCCTCGCACAAAACAGTTCATATATCATACAGTTATATATTATACAGTCACTCACAAATGTGCAACTGCATTGAGCTCGATCCTCACTGAGTGCCCTGATAAATCTGACTTTGTGCCAACTCGGTAAACAGTTACTTGTCACTGACCACGGACACTTATGGTAGCTCGATGGTTAACAATATTTTCTCGCAAAACACTTCGCTAATTAGTATTATTTGTATTATTCGGACTATTGTCCTCATCTTCATTGTTATTTCCACAACGTTTCGGCCGATGTGTCCTCTGGCTTTCTTCGCGTATTTTTTATCCGACTCGGGAATCTTCTCGGACTAGGGAACCAGCTCGAACTCGGGAATCTTCTTTTCGAACTCTGGAACCTTCTTGTCGTAATCGGGAATCTTCTTGTCGTAAGCCATCACGGAACTTTGAACCTAACCCTTTATTCAGTCCACAGGGGTATCCTGTTCTCATTCCGCAAACCATAGCTGGGGCAAAGGTGTTAAACTGTGCTAATTATTATTCTATGTTACTGCTACCAATGAAAAGGATTGAACCTGCAGTCTAGAGATAACTGTCATTTAGAACTGTCTTAACCTAACTCCTTTATGCACTAGGGCATGTATCCAATTGGACTTCGCTAATAATGTTTAATGTCTAATGTATTGTTATCAGTCTCTTGATTCTAATGATGAAAGAAATGGACATGCACACATTTAAATTTTGCTTCCTAGATGATAACAATTCAGACCGGTTATCTCTGGGAGTTTCCAAACTCACAAAAATAACCGGTCTGAATTGCAGTCATAAAGTATTCGAAAAAAAAAAAAGGTATGACACCTAAGGAAATCCACGAGGACATAGTACATATACTTACTGAGGACCCCCATTCCTATGTACCTGTAAAGAATTCAAGCTTGGTAAGGACAGTACTGGAGGTTTGGGGATTGTGGAGCACCCTATTATCACCATTGCTCCCTGGTTCACCCTTACCCGAAGTGGTAGTACATGTTAGGATCCCACCTATGGGTTAAATAGAAAAATGCGTTTATAAAAAAGAATTGAGCATCCGTTAAGAATTAATTTATTTTAAAATTTTATCGGCATTAAATGACCTACTGAGGTTAATATGCCGTAAAACAAAACAAAACAAATCATCAGATTCAACACGTTGCATTACATTAGGTTCCTTGTGGAGGTATTGCTGCCCTGAATCGAGAGGGTAGCTGCTGGGAGACACTATGTCTGACAACAGGGATCCACACCATGCCATAAAAGCAAGAGGACCCAGTACTAGCTGTTAGAAAATTTCAGCGACTACATGACCATATCATCTGACCGCCTAACTCCCCGGATTGCAATCCCCTTGATTATTATGTATAGCCAACAAAACTCCTTACAACACCTAACATAAACTGAATGCAAGGATAAATGTCGATTTATTTGCATAGATTTATAGCATTTCAAGATATTTTCACGTAATCTTGATAAATATATCTGATAAATTGAGATGACAGTGTTATTTTCATTTTTGTTCAATTTACCAATCTCTCTCTCTCTCTCTCTCTCTCTCTCTCTCTCTCTCTCTCTCTCTCTCTCTCTCTGTATGTATATATATATATATATATATATATAAGGGTTTTATAATTTGCTTGAAGTGTTGCATAGCGCGGCGTCACCGTACTAAATTGCAATAGTTTTATCTTCGTTGTAAGGGATGACAATAACACCAAAGTTATCCTCCAGAAGTTTATTGAAATAAATTCAAGCTTCTTAACTTCGAGAGAGAGGGTCAGTTTAATTAATATATTCAGTCTTTAGACTTTCGGTCCTTCGATTAAATTTCTGGGCGACAAGATTTTTCAGTTGGTAAATATTAAGGCTAGCTTTTCCGACACCAACTACACGAGGTCCCGCTCGGCCGACTACTGACCCCGATCACCTCACTCTCTCTCTCCGGGTGACTGCCTCCGGGGCTAACTGACGACTGACCTGTCTCGGAACCTCGGTTCTTTTATATTCATAGCTACTCCCACGTATTTTTATCTCTTGATCTGATAACGGGCAGTTGTTAAAACTTCTTTGTTTAATAAAACCGGAAATTCATATTTCCGTTTGTACAATATATAACAGAAGCATTGTGTTTATATTGGTTTGGTGGTTGGTTTTGAACGAAATTGTTTTTGAAAATTGTTTTCTAGAACAATTTCGTTTACCTGACGAATTTACCTGACGAATGCAACAACTTCAGTTCCGGAGATCTTCCTTAGAAGAGATTTTTTCTCGAAACATTAACAATAAATCACAGGTTAACAAATGACACCATAGTTACCTTATTTTTCTTTACACTTGCTTTGTGATAACCTTCAAAATCAACCACCAAACCAATATATATATATATATATATATATATATATATATATATATAAGGTAAAGTAATACAACTGACTGGTATGTAGAGAATGATTTTATTTGGGATCATCGAATTTCACTGTACATCCACAATGCATGCTCATATAGATGCAAACTTATAGATTTATACAAGGATTTTTGTAAATCCCTAAAAGGGTCAATGTACAATAACTAATGAATTAATTATATACAGAACAATATTTGTATATATATATATATATATATATATATATATATATATGAGAGAGAGAGAGAGAGAGTGATATGGCTTCATTTTTCGCTGTCTTCTCATTTTCATCAACTTCTTAACTTTCGTTCGTTCTTCTGTCTTCCACTACTTCTTATTTTTCTTCTTCTCACCTCCATCCCTCTCTTCTTCTTTCTTTCTTCTTCTTCTTCTTCTTCTTCTTCTTCTTATTATTATTATTATTATTATTATTATTATTATTATTATTATTATACTCTTTTATATTCTTTATTTTCCACCTTTCTTCTTCTTCTTCTTCTTCTTCTATCGGCATCTGACGCCGTTCCCTGTCCCAACCACTCCCAATACCACCCCGACCACAGACGGCAACCAAGATGGTTAATCAAAGAATATACGTCTGTAGAAATAAACATGACTCTGGTGCCGACACAAAGCCGTGGCCACCCAGAGCGCCACAGACCAGTCCTACCATAGAATGGTAATTTCGTAACTACCTACTAACCTCTTCAAACATTTGAGGCAAAATGTCGAAATCATCAACCAAACAATAACACCTCTGCTTTCCAGATGAATAATATCTTTCAATTTATACAAGTGGCCAAGTAGATTCATACAATTTACTTACTTATTTCTGCCTTTGTATAACGGTAGGAAATTGAAATCAGCGACCTGGGTTCAAATCCTACCTGAGATTGTTTGCGATTCACAAGATATATATATATATATATATATATATATATATATATATATATATATATATATAATGGAGAATGGATATGAAAAATGTTTGCGTATAAAGGTGCTCAATGATAAATTAGTATAACAGATTTAAAATCACAAATAAAATATTATGGTACTAATTACTAATAAAATAAAATAATATTTCATTTGTGTTATATCTGTCTGTCTGTCTGTCTGTCTGTCTGTCTGTCTCTCTCTCTCTCTCTCTCTGTCTCTCTCTCTCTCACACACACACACACACACACACACACACACAGAGAGAGGGGGGGAAGAAAGAGAGAGTTCTTATCTAAGAATAAAGAGAGGTAATCAGCTAAAAAAAAGAGAAATTTAAGAAGAAGAAGCAAATGGCCCGGTCCGGGGCGAAGATGTTGGGTTAATACATAACTCCCTTTTTTTTAGTGTTCTGAGTATGACTCTAGACCCTCTAGGTAGTGTGGAGTACCCCTTCATTGCCATTACTCCCAAGTCCACTGCGACTATTAAGGTCCTATCTATGAGTGAACAAGATATGTGTAAAAATCATTTGTATTAAATAGGAATACTTTAAACAACATAACTGTATACAAATTATTTGCATTAAAAAAATTACCAAAGTTTTAAAGAAGTTATTTTCATTACTTGAAACCATATAATTGTTTGCAAAAAGACTTCGGCATTAAATAACCCAACAAGTGTTGACATGCCTTAAATACTGTAAAACCAATCAATCAATATTTGTTTGTTTATTGTTGTTGTTTTTTTTTTTGTTTTTTTTGTTTTTCTGTTGTTGTTTTTTTTTTTAATTTAATTTCCTATTTAGTAATGATCCTTTGTTTGCACAGAGTTATATGGTTTCAAGTATTTCTATCTAAAGCTAATAAATTGCACACGATCGTTTTAAAGTAAATAATCCCAATCCTTAGTAAACAATTATGACTTCAAATTACAACAATAATTTAGACACAGTAATATGGTATAAAGCATCCCTGTCTGTATTTACCCACTCCTCCACACGAGCAGGATGTGACACAAGGTCAATTTCCTAAGCAGAGTTTAATAGGTTTGAATTCAGAGTTTTCTTTCTCCTGGACTAGTTGCCTAACTAAGCTTAAAGAGTCCAATCCGCCCTACTATTTATCCATGGCTAGAGGAGAATAGTTGGATGCACACCTTTCCTATATGAAATGCAAACAGTTTCTCCCAGGAATTGAACTCGCATCGCTGAGTCCAATTACTTCGGCGATAACCATTACACCACGTACCTCCAAGTAACCCTATCTAATATAAATAGTTTTTAAACAGATCTATTTGATTCATAAATGGAATTCTAAAAGGTACTACCATTCAGTGGTAGATTAGTCCTGGGAGTAATGCCGATGAAGTGGTACTCCACACTTCCCAAAGATACAGAACTGGAGTCTCACTACAGTATGCCGGTAGTTTCATACCCGTGATACGTATAAATTTAATGAGGAATTGGGATATTATTATTATTATTATTATTATTATATTTTTTCACACCAGCGTTACCTAATGGTATTTCACTGGAGTTCGAGAGAGTCTCCTCAAGTTTCCAGGACTCTTCTGAGTATTCTGGCCGATTGTAGCAAGGCAATGGTCCCAATTCTTCTTCTGCATTCAAGATCCTCCAGTCTTTTTCCAAGCTATTTTGGGACCGTTCAAAGTGCACCAACTATAATTGGTATCACTTTGAGCCCCATATCACGCAGCTTTTTCAATTATCTGGCAAAGTCCAGGTATTTGTTTATAACATGGAAAAATCATAATGATGTCACCTTATGATGCCTGGAGTATAGACCAGCTGAAATTATGAGTTAGAATAAAATGAATAAATAAATAAGATGATATTAGTTCGAATCAAACCCAAAGCATGGTAATATCACACCTCAATGACCTTGTGTCACATCCCGAGGATCGAAATCGCTATTCACTAGTAATAGATCTGCGAAACTAGCTTGCACACCATTACACAACGATGGGACGCCCTATCTAAGACTAAGACTTTATCTAGAGTATAAAATGTATAACAACTGATTTTACTATGAAAATACGTTGTAAATGATTTAGGTATAAAATCCATTGAAAATGATTTTACTATAAAAATGCATTATGAATTATTTTACTATAAGCATGCATTGCGCACGCACGCACGCTCACACACACACTGGAGTCCGAGTGACAGCAAGTCTCCTCAGGTCTCCAGGACTCTTCTGAGTATTATTTTTTTATTAGTATTATTATTTTTAATTGATTTTTATTTTCTATTATTTATTATTTTTTTTATTTTTTATTTTTATTTTATTATCTTCTATTAATTTATTTTATTATTTATATCTTAACTAGTATTTTCTTTTATACATCATTATACTCTAATGTTTAAATTTAAAATCTTTTTATTTTACTTGTCTATTTATATTTTAATATACTATTCTGTTTTTTCTGTCATGTCACCTTTTTGTCTGTCTGGACACCCTAGAAATCAACTTTGAGATGTATCTCTCTTTTTTTTTTTTCATTCACTTCCTGTTTCTATGGTTACACTCCCACACTGTTAAAAAATATATATAATTTTTTTTTATTATTTTTGGTTTTTGTTTGAATTTATATATATTCAGCTCTTTGGGGTTTTTTGTGATATGCTTGTCCATAAGTGAATTGAGACCCATCTGATGAGGCGAAAATTTGGGGAGCCGGTTTAAATCAACTTAGATTTATATGGGCCCCAATTTTCGTCGAAATAAATTTATTATGGGATTACTGTATTGAGTTCTTCCTTTATTGATATATATATATATATATATATTACCATGAATTCATGGAGAAATGTTTTTGAACCCTCACTGGGTCTATGTGTGCAATGCATTTTTTATAGAATAAATATTATATACATATTGTGGATAATATGGGTGCTATATTTATAAGCAGATAATGCTCAATATCATAGATCGTTTATATCAGAGTTAAGGCAGCGTGGACATATGGTCAACGCCTAGTTACTGACAGTTTCTCACCTATGCGATCTTCTTTGGTCTGAAGATCGCATAGGCGAGAGACTGCTAGTAACCAGGTGTTGACTCCATGTACTCACTACCTTAACGCAAATACACAGTCACACACACACATACACGCATACAAACACACACACACACACACACACACACATATATATATATATATATATATATATATATATTATATATATATATATATATATATATAAATATGAACAAAAATGATAAGACAAACAGGAATATTTATTTATTTTTTTTTTTTCTCAACCAGTTCCGACCTTAGGTCATTGTCAGAGAAAATTTCTATGTTTGAAGAAATTGTTTTTATTATCAAAAGAATTTAAGATTTTTTAAGTGTTTGACAGGCCACTATAATCCGAGTAGAGAAATATGTTAGAAGTAGCGACGAAACTGCGGTAGAGAGAAAAACTTTTCTACAACTATTAATGCTCTATATTTTACAAGATATATTGAGCCCTTTTGGATTAACTACTTATGCTACTGCAATGAAAACGTGGTAGTAACTTTTGATGAATATATATATATATATATATATATAATGTATTCATCAAAAAGTTACTACCATGTTTTCATTGCAGTAGCATAAGTAGTTAATCTATATATATATATATATATATATATATATATATATATATATATGTGTGTGTTGAAGGAAAATAAAGGAAAGAAAATGTTGAATGGATAAAAAGGATTTTATCTTGTTTTACTGACACGTGTTTCGGCCAGGAGTTTATCCATGTACATGATACCCTATCATTATTTTAAATACAAAGTAAAATAACAATAATAGAAAACGACAATATTTTTTTTTTACAAGGAATAACGGCCTTCATCAGAGTAAATCCTTTGGTGTTTTAAATCAAAGCGATTAAAATACGGAGAATTTCTGAAATGTTCGAAGAAAGATTTTTTTTTTTAATTGTTTAAAGAAAACGTTCCACAGCGATAGAGAAACAGAAAATTCAGCATTTTCTTTTCTTTATTTTTCCTTCAACATACCGTCGGGTTCGCTTCCATTTTCAACTTACACACACACACACACACACACATATATATATATATATATATATATATATATAATATATATAGTCCCCGCCCACAATACCCAGTCAATATCAGTATCTCGATCTAACTACCAGTGTTGCTTTGTATTTCTGAGTACATGCGGGCTTTGTCAGAGATGAACGTGTAGCGTCGCATCAGCGCACTTGCTTTTATTTATTTAATAGCCACACGTGTCCGCTTGAAAGGGAGAAACAAGAATTGGAATATCGAGAGAGATAGAGAAAAAAAATAGGCAAATGATAATTACTCCTGCACCTGTGATGTGCCTACGACTTATTAGTTTTGACCCCCGAAAAGTTCTAAAAGCGAAAATCTGCGGGGAAAGGGTTCCCATGAAGAAGAAGAAGAAAAAAAAATGCTATGAATTAACTTCATCCCCTAAGCAGGTGAGGGCCGTGGAGACGTTTGTTTTCTTATTCATACGGAGAGATACTCGTTACCCATTCAAGAAAAACACGTGGCCTCATATATATATATATATATATATATACATATATATATATATAATATATATATATATATATATATATATATATATATATATATATATTGTTTGAAAAAAAGTTAGAACATCGCTAGGCAAGAAACTCACTCTTACCAAGCGCCGTTGACTTCACTAGCCTAATTTAAATATACATGCTCTATCAATAATATTGAGCACTCTTAACTTTTACATATAGATGATCAAAAAGTTATCACTTTTTGATCATCAAACAAGAATATTTCTTTTATGTTGTTTATTTTTCTCAACTAGTTTCGACTTTAGGTCATCGTCAAGAGAAAATTTTTTAAAAAACTTTCTAAGTGTTTGAAAAGCCATTATAATCCGGGCAGAGAAATTTATTAGAAGTAGCTAGTCCATATGTTCAGCGAAAAATTTCTTTTAGTTAAATTCGTTTGAAATGTTCTTATATATATATGTGAGAAAGTTGTATGTATATGTATATATACATATATGTATACATGTGTGTGTGTGTGTGTGTGTGTGTAATGAGCACCTGACTGCTGAATTTTCAATTAGGTTAGGGAGTTATTTGTTTGAAGTGGGATGGTCAGTGTTTTCTATTTTTAAGCACATACACACACTCATATATATATATATATATATATATATATATATATATATATGATGTCTGTGTGTCTGTGAGTGTGTATTTATCTGTATATGTGTCTGTGTGTGTGTGCTTAAAAATAGGAAAAAACACATGTTCAGAGGATATATTTAGTGACAGTATGCCAACGTTTAAACGTTTCGGTTTTTTTATATTATATTATCTTCAGAATAACTTTTGGAGGGAGCGTTAAAACATCGCTCTCTAACATCACCAGCTATGAATAAATAGTGGGGTAGGCTGAGCTCTTTAACCTTGGTATGGCAATCGATCTTGTAAAATGAAAATTCTGAATTCAAACCTGTTTAACTCTGCTTGAGAAATTGACCTTGTGTTGCATCCTGTTTTTCTGTAAGGTTTGAGTTGATACATATAACATCGCCCTGAAGATGGTGTAATTTAAAAGAAAACCGAAATGCCAATAAAAAATAATATAATGCCAAAACATCCAACATTTTTATGGTACTCCCCATATTAATCGTAGTTTCTGTGCAAATAGATAGGAGGCATTACTTTCAGGAAAACAATGGATAATCCAACAACAAAATGAAAAATACATTGAAATTTAAAAAAAGGAAATGCTTTTAGTATCATTAAAAGTTTGTGAAGGAATTGTGTCATGCCGAGACCCACTTCTAGTATTTTCCCTTCATGGCATCTCTCTCTCTCTCTCTCTCTCTCTCTCTCTCTCTCTCTCTCTCTCTCTCTATATATATATATATATATATATATATAATCATTTAAGTTTTCGCGTATGCTTCTAAATTATTTAGTTAAAAATTAATTAAAAATGGTAAAATTTTATCCATTCATTCATTTTACCATTCATTTTTAGCTATATATATATATATATATATGTGTGTGTGTGTGTGTGTGTGTGTGTTTTCGCTGAACGTATGGAATTGCCACTTCTAATACATTTCTTTGCCCGGATTATTGTGGCTTTTCAAACTTTCTAAAAACAATTTCTTTCAGAAGAATTTCTTTTCCTGACGATGACATGAGGTCGAAACTCGTTGAAAACAACAACAAAAAAAAGAAATAACATACAAGAAATATTTTTGTTTGTCTTATCACTTTTTGTTTATCTCATATGGTATGAATGTATAACATGAGCATGTGGGGAAAAAAAGTGTTTTGTATGTATTTACCCAACTGACAGGATGCGACACAAGGTCAATTTTTAGCGGTGTGATGTGTGTGTTTGAATCCAGAGTTTCACTTCTTGATCGGTTGCCGTTTCAATGCTGATTATTTCCTCATATCAGGGAGGGAGAACTGATAGATTCATGCTTTTTTTTTCAAGGGGCATAAGTGCCAAGTGAAACGGAAAGTCTCGTCCAGTATTTGATCCCGTTTTTTCTACGATTATAACTACTACATAGTGTTTTGTTGCTGAACATTTGCTCTATCCAACTGTGATTTCGAATCTTTCCATTTCACATGGCGCTAATACCCTTGGGAAAGATATGAATCCAATTCTCCCTCCAGCTATGGGTAAATAGCTATGGGTAAATTAATGGCCTCTTTAACCATGGCTAGGTAACCAGTCTAGGAGAGAGAAAACTCTGAATACAAACCTGTTAAACTCCGCTTAAGAAATTGACCTTGTGTCGCATCCTGCTCATGCAAATGGGTTGGTAGATATATATCCAACGGTGTTATTGTGCACTCCCTGTAACTTATCTGTTGGAGTTTTCGTGCAAATAAAAAGAAAACTTTTCTTTCAGGGTGTCCCCCCCCACACGCACATATATATATATAATATATATATATATAATATATATATATATTATATATGTGCGTGTGTGTGTGAGTGAGTGTGAGTGTGTGTGTGTTCTCTGATGTATTTTGCTATATGGTGGATAAATAAAGCACAATAGAAAAAGCAGCTAAATAAATGTTTAATCAAACTTGCACTAGACATAGAACTTTAGTCTCAATAAGAGGAGTCCTAACATTACAAACTTTATATGCTACTCTCTCTCTCTCTCTCTCTCTCTCTCTCTCTCTCTCTCTCTCTCTCTCTCTCTCTCTCATCACACGTGTGAGTGTTAAGTGATGGAGTATTTTTTAGGACGCTAATACATCTTGTCAGAAAGCAAAGGGGAGTAAATTTTTCTGGAGGAAAGTCATATAGAAGCAAAATGTCCTGATCTAAATCCAATTGAACATTTTTAGAGGAAATCTTTTAAAAATGTTCGATGAAAAGATTCCATCCACCAAAGAAGATCTACTAACTTGCATCTGGGAAAGTTGGAACTACTTTGTTAAAGAATGTGTCTTTGAATTAGCGAAATCCTTGCCTGAAAGTATTAAGGCTGTCATAAAATTTCAAAAACTTATTATTAAATGTAATTTTTTTCTTTGTCAATTAATTCCCTATTTTTTGTGACCAAATGTATCTGCTAAAAGAGCTCTTAAATACCATTTTGGAAAGGTGGAATCACTTTGATAAAGAATATGGCTTTGAATTAGTGAAATCCATGCCTTAAAGTATTAAGGCTATCATAAAAGCTTTAGGAAATGCAACAAAGTATTAATTCTAATTTTTCTCAATTAACTCTATAATTTTTTCCTCAACATAATATTTACCTTTGTACGAATTGAAAAAATAATTTAATGTACTTTGTTTAAAGTATACTTTATGTAGCCAGAATGTTCGGTTGTTGCAGGCTCTCTTATGACTTTTCTCTTATGTATCTTCTATTGTTTGCTATCTTCTTTTGCAGGTTGCATAGAGTTCTCTGTTTCTAAGTGGTGTTGTATCTCTCTGCTTCCATCTTTGTTGGTTCTAATTAAATCAGGAACACGGAGACATTGTTTTGGTGTACAGATATTTTTATTTTCCATTTTATAACCTTTTCTGCTGACCGCATTGGGTTCTCTTGAGTTTCTTCTTTGGGTCATATCGGGTGTTGTCTCTCTCCACTTCTATCTTTGTTAGTTCTTATTAAATCAGAAACACGGAGGCATATTCTTTTGGTGTATACATATCTTTATTTCCTCGATACCCGTAACTCAGGCACACGTGGAAGAGAAAGCACAGAACACAAATATGCGTTTGGACCCTCCTGCTGCTTAGTCGATTCACAATTACTCAGGCTCCTCCGATCACGTGATCCTCTCAAGCCAATCAGAGAGGACCGCCCGGATGACCTCGAGATGTAAACCTGCCCGCCAACTTTATGACTTATACTGTATTTGCTATGAATTACTCTCGGTTATCCGTTGCATTTAAATCCTACACTTCATTACAAAGATAATTGGCTATGTCGATTTATTATGTAGCACAGATATTAAAAAATATTTTGCGTCTTATCTGATATTAGGTTATTTACTGCTAAATAAATAAATAAAACAAATAAGTGAACATCCTCTAAGTGTACTAATTCGATCATTTTTATAAGGGGCAATACACTTATGTAGCGGATGACAGAACCGGTGTATACTATTAACATAAGTTTTGTGTTTTGTTTGTTTGTTTTTAATTATAAATAACGTCTAGAATTCCGGTCCATCGGCACATCGCCATTTTCTTTATTGTGCTTTTATTTTTTCTATTATAATTATGGCTTCTACTATTTGTAGACTTTTCTCTTATAAAGTATGTTTGCCTTATCGACAAATACGAGAAGCCATAATTATAAAAAGTAAAAACCTACAATAAATAAAATAGCATTCAGCCAGGGAATTTCGGACAATTTCTATCGAGAATTGATTCAAACTTAAGAAATCTTGGAAGAAGGCAAGAAAAACAAATCAATGAAAAATAAAAAAAAAATAAACTAATATAAAGAATCTTGCCAGTGGTACTTCTGTAATTTTTTTTAACAAGACAAGCTTCATATATACATATAATTAGCCGGTTAAGAAAAGGCCAGTTTAACTCAGTCGGTAGAGCGTCTGTCTAGGAGCCAAAAGGTTCCGGTTTCGATACCAGCTCTCGCCAACTTAGCGTATGAGTACCACAAGGATCTGTGCAGTAAAGTGAGGAGCTGATGGTAGGTATGGCGCTCCACCTCGGACACCAAAACAATCTCCTAGCGCTAGTGAAAAGGGGATAGACTCCCGCGATGTCTGGCTGATACCGACTTAAGGCCACTCCGACGACTTTACTTATTATGTGTATATATATATATATATATATATGTGTGTGTGTGTTTGTGTGTGTGTGTTAGACTAGAAGTTATACTAGATTATTCCTTAGTTTTAGTATTGAGTCATGTTGGAAAGAAATTTCATTTTAATTGGTTCTAATTAGTCGTATTAAGTTCTAATTAAGTCAAAAACTGACCTGTCTCTCATTTAACATTCTGCCAATCACTTTTCCCCCTCTCTATGTATATATTGATTACTTCCTCATATATATTAGTTTCTTAGTGTAAAGTGAATGATTTAGAGAGTGGGAAATATATTAGTATATCAAGTTTCATAGCAGCTAGCCCGTAGATTGAATTAGGTCAAACATTCACTATCTTAAAAATTTTACAAAACAATTTTAATGTTTTTTTTTTAATTCTCCGGTCGTCTTTACTTTTAAAATTAAATTCGCCTTGCTAACTAACTTTTCCCTAATCCGAACTATCTACCCAGAGCTCAACGGGGGACTCAAAGGGTCACGTTTTGTCTAGTAACATATATTATCAGAGATAAATCTATCAATAAAAGACTTTACAGCTTCGGAAAATTGTGTTCCATATTAAAAACTGTAATGGGATAAAATAAAAGTAAGTAAGTAAGTAAAGTCGTCGGGGCGGCCTAATGTCGATATAAGCCAGACAGCGAGAGAGTCTATCCCCTCTTCACTTGCGCTAGACCAAGGAGATTGTTTTGGCATCTAAGGTGGAGCGACACACCTACCATCAGCTCCTCACTTTACTGCACAGATCCCTGTGCTACTCATACACTGGGTTGGCGAGGGCCGGTATCAAACCAAGAACCTTGTGGTTTCTAGCCGAACGCTCTACCGACTGAAAAAGTTATATCGATATTATCAATTATGCCAGTTTTTCTTCTGTTTTGTTTTGGGTTTTTTTTGGGGGGTGGGGGGATGTATATGACTATATGCGTGTTTGCCTAAAGGATAAAACTTTCTTAAAGCTTCCACCCTCATTTCCAATTCATCTGACTTCATCACAGATTATGGAATATCATCGGTTTGCAAGGCAGAAGCATTATGCTGAAGGTTCTTGAATGAAATACCCAGTATTTCTCTCGACTCTTTCTTAATCATTTGTATCATATTAAACATATACGGTTTCCGATTGTGAAACTTGCTCTTCGCTCCAATTTCAAACCCGCTAACTCCATATGCTTCAACAATGAATTGCATTATTTGGTGAATCTATTCATACAACCCTTTCCTTGCTTTACTTGTGAGTAAGGCTTGCATCTTTCAAAAGCCTTGAAAAGGGTACGATAAATAGACCTAGGAAACATCGAAGTTATCTGTTTCGTACATGTACTTATGGTTGCTAGATATTAGCATTTTGGGACGACTCAAAATGTTTATGTATTTACCCAACCCCTCGGCCATGAGCAAAATGCGACACAAGGTCTGCGTGTAGATGTAAGTTTGTATATACTAGATGGGTTTAAAAAGTATTAAGACTGAAGCTGTATTTACCAAGACAGAAATTATACTTTTTTTCTCCAAAAGAAGAGGCGTGTTCTAAAAGAGTGAATTCATTTTGGTGTTTAACGGAATATCAACGTTTGTGGTTTATTTAATGTCAAATCTTGTTTTTTTCATACGTATATGATTTGTTTAACTTCAGGTGAATTGATCAATTGGAAGAAATATTTTTTCATTAACTTGTGTATGATCACATAAAGTTAATGAAAGATCAACCATATATATATATATATATATATATATATATATATATATATATATATGGTTTGATTGTATAAACTGGTAGAAATAATTTTCAATAAATTCATGTATAATAATAAATACATGTGGTTAACACTCTGTCACCACCTCCTAGCACCTATATGATAAAAACAGGGGGGTATTTTATAAGAGCAATTTGAAGAATACTTTTGGGACAATCATATAGTTGCTAAGAATTGACATGAACAGCCGATAGACTGGATGGGGCCCCTCCCACGGCCCGTCTAGTCCAAGTAAAGCCGAAGTGGAGTGTTGCATGTTATGGTACCCAGGTCACAGGCTGCTCAGCCAACGCAGTTCTGTCTTCACTCATTACGGGTCGCCACCCACAGCCAACAATTGACCCCACTTGAGGGGTTGGTGTATTCTACAACCCCACCGATAGGGTGAGAAAATGTCGAGATTAAAGCTGAATTTTTTTTCTTCAAAACAGTCCCCTTGAAATTCAGCATATTCATTCCAGTGTGTAGAAACGCCGTTTTATCTTAAAGTTTTCCATGTCTTCAAATCTCTTAAACTTGATATATATATATATATATATATATATATACGAAGTAAAAAAAAAACAACCTACGCACTCCTGCATATACATTCTCATATATTGCATATATGCAGGAGGTCCGCATATCACTCGTGCATGTGTGTACGTGTATGTGTGAATGTGGGTATGCATTTTTCATGTGTGTGAATGCGTGTGTTCGTATTTGTGTGGAGTGGGCATACGTATGTGCATGTATGTGTGTGAGTGTGTGTACAAAACATTGAGCCAATATCTTTGACACAGAATGACCTCTAACAGAGGGAAACTGAATGAATAATTTTCTTAATAAACACCACTCATCCTTACACGTGCAGACCCCCAACTCAAAGGCCATTAGGTCTATACGGCAAGTGTGAGAAAGTATATTGCTCCGGCAGTTCCCAGAGCCTCATTTTCCGCCAACAACCATCTGTTTAATAAAATAAATTAAAAAAATAGAAAATGAAAATCCAGGATCTAGTGAATTTACTGCTTTCTTCTTCTTCTTCTTCTTCTTCTTCTTCTTCTTCTTCTTTATTTGTTTGTTTATTTATTTATTTATTTGCAAATATATGCACTCTCCGGGTGCAAGTATTTAAGTTTTAATGTAATAAAATATTGTATTAAATTAGACAGACTAATGAAACTAAATAAGAATGCAGATAAAAAGATTTGAAACAGAGTTGGGGGTATAATAAAAAGATATAACAATTGAAACTTACTCTTCCACCACTTCCGTCTTTCATGGTTAAATTTTCCTAATTTAATTATTTAGTTAAAATTGGAAGTAAATAATGAAATTAGTGTTATTTCTTCTTGCTTTCTTTTTTTAAGATTTGTCTCCGAAATTTTTTGCTCATATTCATTACGATAAAACCAAATACTTAGAATAATAATAATAATAATTAGCACTTATTTATCAAAATCAATTTTTTATATCAATAAGCAAATTAGCTTTCCAATTCACACTGTAAACCGCTATTTTGTGGTATATATAAATGCAATTGCATGTTATCAGTATGTAGATATGGTCAACAGTATATTAATAATATAAAACAATTTTATTAATAATTGAGTTTTGAATAAAAATAAAATCATGGAGAATGTGACGTAAGTAATGGGAATTTTGACTTGAGTAGTAATATAATTTCGGTTACAGACAGAAAAACACACAATCACCATTATAATAAGATTATTATTATTATTATTATTATTATTATTATTATTATTATTATCTTCACTCCTGTGAGTTTTTCAAACCAGCGTTAGCTGATGGTCTTTCACTGGAGTCTGAGTGGCAACAAGTCTCTTCAGGTCTCCAGGACTCTTCTGAGTGTTCTAGCCGATTGCAGCAATGCAGTAGTCTGGATGGTCTCAATTCTTCCTCTGATTTCCAGCCTCCAGTCTTTTTTCCGAGCCTTTTGGGACCGTTCCTAGTGTACCAACTACAATTGGTATCACTTTCACCATTATTATTATTATTATTATTATTATTATATTATTATTATTATTATTATTATGTTGACTCCTGTGAATTTTTCACACAAGGGTTAGCTGATGGTCTTTCACTGGAGTCTGGGTGACAACAAGTCTCCTCGGGTCTCCGAGACTCTTCTGAGTATTCTAACTGATTTCAACAATGCTGTTGTCTGGTTGGTCTCAATTCTTCCTCTGATTTCCAATTCTTCCAGTTTTTTTTTGTCAAGCCTTTTGGGACTGTTCTTAGTGAACTAACTACAATTGGTATCACTTCCATTCTCATATTCCACAGCTTTTTCAATTCTCTGTCAAGGTCCAGGTATTTATCTATCTTTTCGTTTTCCTTCATCTTCACTCTGTGATCTGCTGAAACTACAAAATCTACCAGATAACAAGTTATGTTCTTTTTTGTTTAATCAATATTAGGTCTGGTCTTTTAGCTAGGATAAGTTGATCCATCTTTATCTCGAATTTCGAGAGAATTTTATGCGTTTCATTCTCAAGAATAGATTCGGCTTTATGCATATACCATTTTGTTGTATGGTCAAAATTTACTTTTCTGTATAATTCTCAGTTGATCACCTTCCCAAGCCAGTCGTTCCTAGCTTTGTCTTTTCGTTGTGCTAGTTTGCATAATAAATATAAAGCTAGACACGAATTATTATTATTATTATTATTATTATTTATTATTATTATTATTATTATTATTTGCCCTTAGAATACGCTGACTGTATCTTCTGAAGACTCCACCCAAAATGGGTGTCCTGGGTATGATATTAAACTACATCCTGTGGTGAGGCTCAATTTCTAGAGCTTTGAGAATTAAGGGACCACCTCTTAATTGTCATTATTTACAGGTCAACCCTGTACTTCACATTCCCCAGCGTTCCAGTATTGGAACCTCACCACTAAATTCAGTTTAACGTAAAATGGCGGGGGGCAAATGTGTTAATTACAAGATGCTCACATATGGTCTAAGTAACGATAGATGAAATGTTCACATTTATCAAAAGTTATATGGAATAGCAATGAAGTGGTGAGTACACACTCCCTAGAACTCCAGAACTGGACCAGACTTAAGTGTCAGTTAACTCTATTTGTAGGGGATGCTGTTATCATATCCTCGACCCCACTGAATGTTTAAATACACTCTCCCCTACAAATAAACAACCTTATAAAACTTTACAAACTAATTACTAAACCATGTTTCTTGACTGTTATTGGTATTTGTACATAAATCCAAATTCGGCTTATTCACGTTATTTTAGCATACCTCTTTATCGGATTTCAAGAATCTGAACAATTCCAAAATCATACCCCAAAATTCAAAATACATCTTACACATTGACTATTTATATCTTAATTTAGAACCAAATTAGTAAATATTGTGTCCTGGGTAGGTATTTACTCAGCCCGTATGCCACGGAGAGTATGTGACACAAGGTCGCAAGTATGGTGTATTCAGCTAGGATCGAACTCGCTATTCAGTTATTCATGGATTTTTGAAACTAAATTGCTAACAATTACACTGCGATATGGTATGACACTAAACTGTATCTAGTGTTGCCACTCCAGTTCTAGAGCACAGGGAAGTGTCGAGTAAACTTTTGTTGCCATTACTCCCAGGTCCACTATGACTCAAAGTAGTATCTGTTAAGATCCCATTTATGGCTCAAATAGAAATGTTTGAAAATTATTAGTATTAGATTGGAATACTTGAAATCATATAAACGTGAGTAAATTCTCTTGTATCTATATATTAATACTAGTGTTCCTAAATCGTCTGTCCGTTATTATCCTGCAACACCCTCTGTTTAAAATGAGACCGTCCAAATTGTTCAAGATGCAATGCAAAAATGTAAATCCAGATTATCTCGTGTCTCTTAATCGCAGATTTCTTATTTATCCCATTTTATTTCACCCAATTTTAAAAATAAAACCTCTCAAATGGCCTTGCGTCGCTTAAATACCCAACGTTAAATTAAAATGAATAGAAAAAAAAAGAAGTTACATGCTTGTTTTATTTGTAATATTGAAATTGTGAATTTTAGCATATATTTTGATAATTTTGATATTATGTCGTCCCGGCCTCCTACCTTAATTTACGCTGTAAACCTACCTTAATTTACGGCGAGCCAACGTCAGACGAATTTCCGGCCCAACAACCTCCCTTTTTAGAAAGATTGAGAGAGAGAGAGAGATAAATCAAGATTATTATACTTTTCACAGATCAAACTATTTAGCAATAGCTCTTAAGTAAACATATCAAACGTTATAATTAACTTATCATACTGCTGTATATCCACAGGTCCTGCTAGTTAAGAATAATTACTTGAAGCTACGATTGTGTCGGAAGAAAGCTCAACATTTAAATCTACGTCCAATTAATCTTAAGGAAAGCCTGAGGAAAAAAGGGTCAGGCGGGATAGGGAATATGAAGGTGGCATTCAGTGAAACTTGTGCGTGAGATATTTTAAGTGGAAAGAGGCTGCACAGACCCCAGTCCACTGTCTTGGATGACCCGCAGTTGGTATAGTGGCAAGGGTAAGTCCGAGACGACTAGGCTGCCGAGCTGTTGCAGGGTGCTGTCTCTGGTAGTATTTAGTCATTTCGCGAGTGGCAAGCCTCCCTGGAAGCCCCAGTGCTTGCACCCAAGCGCCAGGTTGTGTTGGGGATTTGTGTGAGTAGTAAGTACCCCAATCCTACTACTATCGGTCGATGTGGATGGCCGTTGGCTCCCCTGGAGCTCATCCGTCCTTTTAACAGCTCTTGTTTTTAGCAATGCTGGGTGTCCACACACCCACCTCACCAGACAAACTGAGGCATACCTGATGGAGGTGCCAGTTTAGTCGCCAGCAAACCGACCATGGAAAAGGTAGTATTAGTTGATAAGGTACTAGTAGCAGGTAAGAAAGAAAACCTGATCTGACCTTACACACAATAGGGGGAAATGGGATGTTAATTAACCTTGGGGCTGACTTTTATCTTCGGGCCAAGATAATTTTCTGCATCTCATTTTCTAGGACAGATTCTGCGGTGTGTATATACCATTGGTCAGTATGGTAAAACTTTAATCTCTTGCACGATTCTCTGTGGATCCCCTTTCCTAGTCTGTTGCTTACAAACTTGAGTTATCAGGTGATCTCTCATGTATGTACTTATCAGTTAAATGTTCGCCTCCTACTGACAGCTACCGACAGCCGAGAGGGTGTTAAGTCTAACCACACTGATGAGACGTAAACGTCGAAATAATGTGTCAGTGGATATATATATATATATATATATATATATAAGTCGTTGGGTGACCTAAAGTCGGTATCAGCCTATCCCCTTTTCACTAGCGCTAGACCAAGGAGATTGTTTTGCGTCTGAGGTGGTGCGCCACACCTACCATCAACTCCTTACTTTTCTGGATATATCCCTGTGCTACTCATACGCTGAGTTGGCGAAGGCTGGTAGCGAACTAGGAACCTTGAGGTTCCCCAGCCGAACACTTTACCGAGTGAGCATAAAATTAAAAACTCATTGTTAAACTAACGCAATTTCTGGGGGTATTATGAGATAAACAGTGACGTAGTTTCGGTTACAGACAGACACTGAATCTCCATTATAATAATAATAATAATAATAATATATATATATATATATATATATATATAAGAGAGAGGGGGGGGACCCATCAGGTTCAGATGTGCAAACATTACAAATGAGACATTGAAAATTCTTGACATTTCAATAGACCGAAGACATTGAGAACACGAAGGAGTTAGCATGATTCGGCGTATGAGTAGCACAGGGGACTGTGTGGTAAAGTGAGGAGCTGGTGGTAGGTGTGATACTCCACCTCACACGGCAGAACAATCTCCTTGGTCTAGCACTAGTGAAAAGGGGATATACTCCCTCGCTGTCTGGCTGATACCGACTTTAGGCCACCTCGACCACTTACGTATTAATTAATGATTTTGACTATAATATAAATTAAATACTCGATAATAAACTAACGCAATTTCTGGGGGTATTATTACGTAGTTTCGGTTACAGACAGACAAACACCGAATTTCCATTACAATAAGATATATATATTGTGAGAGGGGACCCATCTGGTTCAGATGTGCAATCATTACAAATGAGACATTGAAAATCCTTGACATTTCAATAGATTGAAGACATTGAGAGCACGAAGCATGATTCGACCGGCTAAAAAAGGCGGGAGTATTGTTGGCGCGCTTCGAAAAGGATGACAACAAAATGGCGGCTATTTTAGTCAGTCGACTGCTTGGCCAGGACGCTGGGGCTATCTTTGGCGGTAGTGGAGCAAATTGAGCGAACAAGCCACACCATTTTCCCGTGATTCATTGAGCGAATAAGTTGATTTTGGTATCACTTGGGTGAATAGTTAAACAAAGGATTAAATGAGTGAATAAACGGACATGAGATGAAGGCAGAAAGAAGGGTTTGGATTTCCGGTGCGAAAAACAGCGGAGACGAGGGGTTGGATTGTGGGGAGTTGTAGAACAGGGGGGGGGGTCCTGTACGCAGGGATGGTTCGATTATAAGATGAGATAAGTAAATGACGAAGGAAGAAAAGATAGAATGAAAAAGAAATTGAAATAAATCTCCAAAACAGAAATGATGGATGGGAATATCCTGTTGAAATAAATTCATTGTTAGATCGCTAACCAAAGCAATAGATCTATCTATCTATCTATCTCTCTCTCTCTCTCTCTCTCTCTCTCTCTCTCTCTCTCTCTCTCTCTCTCTAAATATATATATATATATATATATATAATCACACACGTATGTACGAATATATATACGCAGACGAGATTTATTCGGTTTCCCACGAGGCCAAAATATGGCACAATGTCGGTTTAGTGTATGGGTTCACCGCAGAAAGCAAGCTTCCCGGGGAGCAAAAATTGCTCCCTTCTGTTTTCAGGGGCACACACACACACACACACACACACATATATATATATATATATATATATATATATATATATATAAATTAAGGGAAAACTTTTGAATTGCTTCATTGGAATAATTTATTTCAACTGCATGATTGCAGCATGATCAGACATGAGCTAAAACATGCTTATCACCATTATCACAAAATATATATATATATATATATATATATATATATATATATATATATATGAGAGAGAGAGAGAGAGAGAGAGAGAGAACACTTTTTGTTCGCTTTCTTTCTCTTATTATTATTAATATTATTATTATCATTATTTGGTTGGGTGTTTTTTCGCGGTAGGGGGTAGATAAGACAGGTGAGAAAATATGCAAAAGTCTAGACTAGGTAATTAAAGAAGTGGATAAAACTTTGACATCTTTTTCCTTCATTAAGTTTGTTCATACCTGAATGAATAAGAAGAAAGAACTATGAAAGATAAAAAAAATTAATTAGTACCTCTGTCCTATCAGTGGGATGAACAGCAACTAAAAATGATCTTTCTTTAAGAAAAATATCTTTTAATTAGAAAAAGAAAGTTTAAAAACTAATCTTTAAAAAATAGAAATAAAAGTAAACAAAAACATATAAAAGAAAACTAGCTAAATTAATTACTATGGTCTGATAAATACAGTTTTTTTTTGGGGGGGGCGGGGAGAGCAGAAAGTCTCCGGAATAAGATTTCTGTCGTTATATAATATAGATAATTTTGTAATATCCATTGTTGTATATATGGTTAGAAGCTGAACTCACGAGTTTCCACTGGGGTGAGTGGGGACAATTTACACCCCCGCCCATTAAATCAACCAAGTTTTTTTTATATAAAACTAAGGCCTACGTTGAGACTCTAACGAGGCTCAGAGCAAGAATCCGACAAGTAAGACCCAAATTGACAATGGACAATATCCTCCTTTGGCATGAAAATGCTTCACCAAACACAAGCATCAGGACAAAGGAGAAAATCGCCTTATTCGGGTGGACAACTTTACCGCATCCTCCATTCTCGATTTAGCACCTTCAAACTATCATCTTTTCGGTCCCATGAAAGAGGCTTTCTGTGGTTATGTAATATAGATAATTCTGTAATATCCATTGTTGTATGTAAGGTTAGAGGCAAAACTCGCGAGTTCCCGTGGGGACAATTTACACACCCATTTAAATTAAGCCCCCTTACCGAAGGCGAATAATCGACCAGGGTTTGCATTTGCTCACAGTACATCTACGCCACAGTAGGCAAATCGATATTCCTCTAACCATAACTAGGTACAAGTGCTAAGCTGTATTAATTATCATTGTATGTTACTGCCACCCTTGACAAGTTATGAGCCTGCAGCCCAGAGATAACTGTCGCTTAGAACTGTCTTAACCCAACGCCTATACCCACTACTCTATGTTTCCAATTGGACATGGGTTGGGTTCAAAGTTCTGTGATGGCTCCCGATTACAACAAGAAGGTTCCCGAGTTCGAGAAGGCTTCCGAGTCCGACAAGAAATACCTGAAGAAGGCCGGAGGGTACATCGACCGAAACGTAGTAGAAATAACAATAAAGATGGGGACAATAGTCCGAATAATCCAGATGAGACAAATTATCAAGCCTCATCTAAAAAATTCAGAGAAATAGCAAATGTTTTTTTTTTCTTATTTCATGTGAAGGTTTTTTTATAAAACTAAGGCGTACATTGAGACCCTAACGAGGCTCAGAGCAAGAATCCGACGAGTACAACCCAACTCGCTAATCGACAATGTCCTCCTTTTGTATGACAATGCTCGACCACACACAAGCCTCAGGACAAGGAAGACAATTGCCTCATTCGGATGGACAACTTTACCGCATCTTTCATTCTCACCGATTTAGCCCCTTCAGATTATTATCTCTTCGGTCCCATAAAAGAGGGTTTGAGAAGCAAGCATTATTCCAGTGACGAGGAAGTGAAATATGTAGAGAAGAAGTGGCTCAAAGAACAGTCAACATAAATTATGGGACAGGGATACATGCTCTCAATTGAAGGTGGAACATTGCTATTGAGAGAAACGGTGACTATGTGGTGGAGTAGTGATGTGATCTACAGAGGACCAGCTTCATTTTGATGTATGATACATGTTCCTGTGTTGGTAATTATACCTGTCCTTAACAAAATGGAATTACTTTTTGACTCCCCCTCGTATTTACTGAGCGCGATTCTGTGTGTGGCACAAGGCTACAAATATCGAGTAACTGACAAAGAACTCCCTATACAAGACTTACTCTTTAACAATTAGATCACAGCGAAGCACTCATACATTTATTTACTAAGCTTACCCCACATCTTATTCAAAGCTAAATTGATCGAGGGTTGGTCATTCTCTGAGAATCAATTTTCTCCTGACTGTAGACGTGGTGTTATGGTTAACGAGCTAGGCCGATATAACACTAAGTAATTATCTATTGAACCCGGTTTTGTTAAAACCAGTATGCAAATTAACCAGTCATGTATTATGTAAACCTTTATTTCTTAGTTCTATATAGAAGACACATTGCAGGATTTTAAACGCACTGATAACATGGGCTGTTTTGAAGCCAATCTTACATATTTTAATAGAGATATCTTAGAGATAGATAAGATTTATTCAATTCTATGTATTAATGATTAATGAATAATTAACTATAGATTAAATACTTATTGATAGACTTATGCAATTCCTGTGGATATTGTGAAGTAAGCAGTGACGTAATTTCCGTTATAGACAGACAAACACCAAATATCCATTATAATTCAAAGTAATTTAAAATAAATAATTATCACATTGCTAGTTACTTCGATTCTCGTTGATTGCCCAATACTACTGACTTTGTGCCTGTCTAAGATAAAGTTCGTAAATCTCTACTCCTAGAGATGGGTGTTTGTTAATAATCATTACCATTCATATTTTCAACATACCATTGCGGTGGACAGTGAAGAAACTGGACAGCTTCCACCTCATATGCCTACGCAGCATTCTACGCATTCGCTGGCAGGACAAAGTGCCCAACACAGACGTGCTGGAACGAGCAAACATAAACAGCATGTCCGCCATCATCTGCGATAGACGCCTGCGTTGGCTTGGCCACGTCAGGAGGATGAACAAAGGCCGCATCCCCAAAGACCTAGTGAACTAGTAGAGGGCACCCGACCGGTAGCGCGACCACGCCTGCGCTTTAAAGATGTCTGCAAGAGGGACATGAAGACATGCTGCATCGACATAAACACATGGGAGGCTTGCGCAGAAGACCGTACGACCTGGCGCCTCCTCATCAAACAAGGAACGAAAAGGAGTGAAAAGAAGAGGAAAGAAGCTGCCACAGAAAAAGGAGAGATAATAGCATCTCCAGAAAGCATCACCTTTTGTTTGCAATCACTGTACCAGAGACTGCCATTCAAAAATCGGTCTGTTCAGCCACTCAGGTAGCTGTAGATAAAAAAAGTGGACTCTTCGCCATCGTCTTTAATAGACGGAAGGATGTCAACACCATTGCAATTATTTCTATTAATCGAAATCTTTCTTAATTACTCTTTTTTATTTCTCTATAATAATAATAACCATGTGTATGCACAGTTATAAAGTCTAGCATTCCTTTCAAACAAATATTCTGCACGCAGTTACGAGGGGTGTATGTAAAGTTTTAAGCAACAGAAAAACTAAAAGTGATAAAAGATTATTGAACATTTATATTTCAACATAGTCCCCCTCAATGTCTGAACACTTGCTCCAACAGCGTTGAAACGCTTTTATCCCAGTGTAGAATAACTCTTTTATTTGGAACTCAAGAAACCCCTCGACTGCAGCTATGCTTAAAACTTTTCATACACCCCTCGTATATAGTGTCATGTATTCTCCTATCTAATACAAATGATTGTCACACAGTTTGATTTGGTTTGGGTTTTTTTACAGCATATCGACCCTTTTCTGGTCATTTAAAGCCGAATCAAGTCATTTTGATAAGGTTTTGTTTGATGGGTAATTAATGGGTAGCCTATGAATTGTGTAAGTAGTGTAGCATAGAATTTGAATTGAAGTTATGAAAATTCAAATCGAAGAGTTGAGTAGAAAGTTATTGCTGACCGTTACTGACAGATGGTGACCTCTACTTGACCCCCCCCCCCCAAAAAAAAAACGCGCGAATAGTAGTGTGTGATCAGAAATCAGTTTTTAGTTAGTTGCGGCCAGGCAGTCAGTGAGAGAAGACATTGTCGTCAGCTCTCAAGATGCTGTTTCTCGCACGCGTGGTTGTAAAAGCTTGGGCTGTGGGGATTTTTTTTAATAAAGACTAATAAATAAAAGTCTTGATTAATTAATTAAAACAAGAAATGCACAGACACCAGGCCGAGCAGCCTAAAAAGAAGGAAGAAATTAACCCACAGAAGAAGCCCAAAGGAAAATGGCCGACGAAGTAGACAAGCAGAAAAGAAGTACGAACCAATCCATCATTCCCTCCCCCCCCCCTCTCTCTCTCTCTCTCTCTCTCTCTCTCTCTCTCTCTCCAATTATATACCCGAGATGAACGGCTATATAACATATGTTCACAATATCTTAAAATACTTATTCATTGTTGAAGTGAGTCAGTGTACTGTTGGTTTGAACAACACAACTGATCCAGGGCCAAGACAATTGGTACTTATGGGAATCAAGAATAGTTCACTCATGCATTTGGGTGATTCCATTCTTGAGTTCTGATTGGCTGCTTGGTTTCAATGAGGTTATGAGGCTTCATAAATAACCTGCCATTTTGCAGTAGTATAGCAGCAAGATAGATTCGTATTCAGTTACTACTACTACTACTACTATTTGTTGCTTTGTCTTACCAATTCGATGGTAATTGGAACTAGTATGATTATTCTACATTTGTACATTTTATTGTACATTTTATTGTACATTTTTATGCGGTTCATTTTATTCAGTAATTTTCAGATACTGATTTGTTTTTTTTATACTTTGGTATTGTTTATATTTTTATTTTTCAGGTCTTTAAAATTTTCTATATAGACCCACTGCTTTTAGAAAGGACATTATAACGTCCACTTTAGCTTTTTAAAAACAGTCCTGTCATACAGTTTGTGTTGTAAAATGTTTCTTTTGTAGGAGCCAGATCAATGCGTTCAGGGAGAACGTTTTATTGTGTATGCAGTCTTGTATGCATGGCACATTGGTTGCTGTTCCTCTTGAAGCAAGTAGGAATGTGCACTCATTGTGTGACCTATACACACTGTTATATGGTTATAAAGGAACTATTCCTATTTGATGATAATAATAATAATAATAATAATAATAATAAAATAATCATTTATTTGCACAGTTATATGATATCAAGTATCCCTATCCAATGGTTGTACTAAATGGCCATGTCACAATGGAGAAAGAAAGAAAGAAAAGTGAAAGGCTGGGAGCCTCATCAGAAGAACAAAAAAGAAAGATTTGGAAAAATAAAAAATAAAAAAATAATAAGGAATAAAGAAAGAACAGAAGTATTTTTTTAATAAGATAAAAGGAAAAAGAAAGGAAGAATAAATGAAAAAAGAAAGAAAGATTTTTTTAAATTAAAATAACTGAAATGAAGAGAGAATAACTGAAAATGAAAGAAAGAAAGAAAGAGGGGAAAATATTTCTAAAGGTTAAAATAACTGTAAAAAGAAAGTAAGAGAATAACTGCAAATGAAAGAAAGAAAGAAGGAAGGAAATATTTCTATAAAAACGAAAGGATAACTGAAAAAAAAAAAAAAAGAAATATTTTTATAAAAAAGAAAGAATAACTGAAAAATGAAGAAAGAAAGAAGAGTAATGGAAAGAGAGAAAAAAAACGAGAAAAAGAAAGAAAAACGAGTGATAGAAAGAAAGAAAAAAAAGAAAACTGAAAAAGAAAGAAAGGACAAAAACTAATCACCTCAACGTGCGAAAGAAAGCGGGAAAGATTTCTGGCAAAAACGAGCGGTGGTTACTGACTGTATAGAATCGAATCAACCAATCAAATTTCAGCACAATTTTCCCGAACACCCCCCACACCCTTAATCTACCTAGGCAAGAAGGCGCATGCGTATGCCTTGTCCAGTTCAAAATGGTGGAAACTGAATATAAACGGACGAACGAGCGAGTGCCCTGCCGTTGGGGAATGTGAGATTAAATGAGTGATTAAGAGGACAAGACAGTGGGATAACGACTGAGCAGGTAGCTGCTAGAACAACTGCAGAAGGGTGGGTTGAGGGTCGATGTGTCAGCACTCAGCCTCTCCCAACAGTAACTGACTTTGCTGCCCTCTTTCCTTCTTTACTTCTTTCGTCGACCCTAGTCGTGTCAGTCCGCTCGGAGATTTGATTCTATGCCCGGTTGATACTGAAATTATCTGTAATTGGTAGCGAGGTTATCAGTTTTGTAGGGATGGCCGATAAGTGTGTGGTGTGTGGGAAAGTGCGTTGCCGGCTCGATTTGACAATGTAACCGAATACAATGATTGATACACGCGTCTTTGGTGGGCGTTGGTGTGTCGGGTGTAAGGCTAGATGATTGATATTTTTCAAAGACTTTTTTGTTGCATAAATCACAAAATAAAAAACAGAATCACGATCAAATCTCTTAAAATAGAAAAAAAACGTGGATACCAGATATTGTTAGGACAATCGATCCATTTCTTTAGCACAGCGTTTAAGCCGATCTATTTTCCAGGCATCATCAGGTGAATATTCTGTAAGAAAAAAAAAGGAGGAAACTTTTTTACTTCATTAAAAAAGAAAGAAATCTTCTATTAAAAAAGTTTATTTCCCCCCATCCCATCTCGTCTCTAATCTTCTATCTAAACCGACTATTATATATGTTTTATTTTCAAAACCCCGGATAATTTGTCTCAGACAAACTTCTGTTTTCTGTAAAAGTTTAAATGATAAAATCATAGTTGTTTGCAGTCTTCTTAGTGTGCCGCAGTTCCCAACCAATCATGTCTGCTTTCGCACTTTGTTTTGTCTATCATGAAATACCTATTTGAAAATTTTAACATAGATGGCATTTTATCCTTCTTGAGAGAAATAAAAATATAGCGAAAATTATAAATCAAATATATAATATATAAGATACGTCTACGGAACTATCTATAAAACAAAATTGACTACCAACTTTGTCTCGCATTCTAAAAATGCGTTTAAAAACAAAATATTTACCAACAGGCTATTCACTTGCAAATTATTTACATATTAAATATTGAATGGGTAGCCTATTCATTTTGTAATAAAGTGAAGAAGTATTTAAATTTCAAATTTTATAATTTGTTACGTAGTCATGGAAAATAACAGCAGTTTGACTGACAGCTTTTAACCTCTGGTTGACGTTTCTGCGCGGCATTCTGATTCGTTGAGAATGTCACGTGAGACACGTGAGAGCTGAAATCTGTGGTTGCTAAGACGATTCATACACACATATATAGACACACACACACAGAGAAAAGGGATATAATTGGTAGAGGAGTTATCGCCCGTACACAGGGAATGCTGGGAGAGAACACAGTTCAATAGCGGTCAGCTACGTACATGTGGTTTGAGGACTCCTTGATTATCAACTTCCATCCTCTGTTACGAAGGCTTTGTAAACCAAAATAAAGATTACTGATAATCCTAATAATCGTCTGCGGCTTGATTATTTTGTTATAACAAATCATCTAGGCCATGTCACCCACGCCCTTTAATTTTTCTGAAATTTTGTCAAAGTGTGGATTATGATAAAGGTAGACAATCGCCAAAATGTGAGCTTCCAATTCGAGAAATTGGCAGAGTTAGGTTGATTTTTATCTCTCAAAATTTTAGGAAGGTGCAAATTTGGTCCAAGAATCCAAAAATGCTATCATGTAATAGCATTTTGTGATTACTTAGTCAAAAATGCTTTTATAAACCATTTTTAGGAGTAGGGAAGCTCTTGAATTCATTTTACAGACAAAAATAGGTTACAAAAAGTTGCTATTGTTCGCCAACCCCACCAAATTTGGAGAGCTAAAAATCGACATAACTCTGCCAATTTTTCGAATTGGAAGCTCAAATTTTGGCAAATTTTCTCTAACGTTAACATAGTCCACACCTAGAAAAAATTTCAGAAAAATTGAAGAGGATAGGTAAAAATTTTACTTTTTTTCTGGATGATTTGACATGGAATTACCCAACAGTAGTTTGTCAGTTATTTTTGTTTTACGGCATATCAACCTTTCCGAGTCATTTAATGCCGAATCAATTTTTTTTTTTTATATATCTGTTTTATGTTTACTTACATATACCTTCTGTTGCTTAAATGGTCACTCATCTAAGTACTAAATAGGATTATCGTTATTTAACTTCGGTGATCTAACGGGAACCGGTGCTTTCAACGGGATTTAACCGTAAGCTATAACAGTATAACAGTAGTAAAATCTTAGAGTTGGAGAGAGCGAAGTAGGTGATCGACTGAGACAGATGTGATGGTGTCTGTCTCAGAATTTCTCCCTACGCACAAGAAATATTGGGGTCTTGGCAAATAACAGACGTCAAATTTAAAATAAGTTTTCGTGTTCATTAATAAGAGCAAAATGAACACAGATATTCATCGAGCCCAGAAACACCCAAGGCAACAAAAGACGACCAAGAAAACCAAAGAGAGAACTCAGTATAACTAGAATACTTAGAAGAAATACTCAAGTAAGAAGATAATAAGAGAAAGAGTATACAACAAAACAAGATTTGGTATTAAATAACCCACATGGGATGATATGTCATTAATAAAATAACCTTACCTATTAGTCTTATTTTATGATTGACATTTCGATTTATAAGTCACAAAATATCTCTGAGATACAAATAGGTCTCCCATTCTCGGCCAGAAGACATGAGCTCATTGTAATCAAGAAGAAGCGACCGTACTTCGCACTTTGCCCTTCCACTAAATCCCAGGAAGGTGGTAAGCTAGATAAATACCTGGATCTTGCCTGAGAGTTAAACTGTTGTGGAACGTCATGACAGTTATAGTTGAGGCTTTTTGATCAATATCGTAGTACGTGGCAAATAGAGATCCGAGGAAGAGTTGAGACCACATCACTGCTGTAATCCTGAAGGAATAATTATAATGTGGAAGTTGCTCACACTATGTTTTGTTCGATCTTTTCTTCAGCCGAAAATGAAAGAGTTTGGTTAAGGACTGAAAATACCAAGTTACGTTCAAACTTTGTTCTGGGCAGTGTGATAGTTTATGGGGTCATCTCAAGCTTATTTCGTTGGACAGTTGTCAAATATGAGTGAGATAATATAGAGAACTGACAAAGAAAGAAAGAAAGAAAGAAAGAGAAAAGAAAAAATATTTGCAGCAAGCCACTGAAGAAAGTCACAAAAAAATTATTGAGAAAAAAGAAGAAAAGAAAAATACATGAAGAAAGAAAGACAGAAAGAAAAGGTATGTAAAAAAGCAGAAACAGAAAT
>CM042177.1:15157405-15184905 GCA_023376005.1 Doryteuthis pealeii | reverse complement strand
TGAATGGGAAAACCAAAAAATGTTGTTTATTGTGCAACATTGCTATAAGTTCCAAATAGATAAATGATATCATTGTTTACATGAAAACTGTTAATTTTTTGAAAAATATTGTTGAAGTCTAATAAAATTTTGTATGTACTCAGTGCATGAAGTAATATTGTTGGGTAGATCCCTCTTCAGGGGCTAGCTTAATTGCCGCCCGAGGAAGGCTTTTAAATAGTTATTCTTTGACCTATGTTGACCTTTCCTCCTGATGTTACACAATTCATAGGCATTTTATGAATTGTGTACGTACTGTAGTAAGAATTAATTATAATATTGTATAATATAATATATTATGTTATAGGTGATATACCCTATAGACTAATGGAATGCGCCGACGGTTACTATAAGTAACAGGGACAATTATGGCTTGAGAGTAAGCCAATGCGAGTCAGCTCATAACTCTATTTGTCGGACGTAATTCCCACTTCTCTGTACTGTAATTGTCTACTCTTTTGTTAATACATTTTCCTACCCGTCGTTTTGTTCTTATTTGACCCCTTAAAACCCCCACAACATATTAAATATTATATAATATATTATATATTATATAATTATAAAATTGAATAAGAATTCGTTATATTTAAAATCGGAGGGAGTTAAGTGGGGAATTTCCATTAGCGTTATGATTGATTTATGAGGACCCCGACTTAACTCCTCTGGATGCGCGCGATTACAGACGTGAGACAGTTTTAGATTAGATGCGAGCAGGCACCCGATGAGAGAGGATGTCTCTCAGGAGTCACAACTCGCCTCGTAGTTGAATCTTTATGGGCTGGGTTGTTTTAAATAAAAGTCTTAAGAAAAATAACAAAGTCTTGTTAAGTTATGAAAACCGGAAATGACCAGCCCAAAGAAATGAACCCGAACAAGAAAAAGTAAGGGCCCTCATTTTATCATATCTCTCTCTCTCTCTCTCTCTCTCTCTCTCTCTCTCTCTCTCTCTCTCTCTCTCTCTCTGTGTGTGTGTGTGTGTGTGTGTGTGTGTAAACAGATAGAGAGATAGAGAGATATGAACAGATAGATAGATGGAGTGCGTATATAACACTGATGCAGATTCGAACGCGTTTCATTAAATCGTCAGTCATCTATCATAATCTTTGATCTCCCGTGTTTGCAACCTTCACTTCAATTTTTCAAAACGTTGGAAGTGTGTGTGTGGGGGGGGTTACTTACGTAAATATAACAATATGTCCAAAGTTACAATAGTGTTACTTTGTTGTTGTTGTTGTTTCTTCTTCTTCTTCTTCTTCTTCTTCTTCTTCTTCTTCTTCTTCTTCTTCTTCTTCTTCCGGTGGTGAACAGGTGTTCCTTGCAAAAAGTTCAGAAATGGCGACTTCTCATGACATAATCGCTTTGCACACTTCACAAAATATATGGGAAAGAAAAAATAAATAAATACAAAACAAAATAAAAAAGTTAAAAAGAACAAGCAAACAAAGAAAAAGGAAACAATTATAATGACTCGTTGTTATTATATATCTGTGAAAAGAGTATCAAACGTGTTTGCAACACGTTATAATTTGTTGGTTGGTTTTTAAAATTCTGTAATGTGTGTTTATATATCATTAAGAAATAAATGTTTACATAGTATATGGTGTGAATAATTTGCATACCAGTTTTAACAAAACAGGGTTTAATAAATAATTACTTGGTGTTAATGATTTCTAGTATTATTGTTTTAAAAACAATCCTATGTTATATTGAAATCTGAGATGGATTTGCCTCAAAACAATTCATATCATTAATGGTTGGTAGACTGGTTGGTAGGTAGAATCTTTCGGCATGTCAATCCTTGAGGTATTTTATGTCAAAGATATTTTGTTTTATTCATTCTTGTTGGGTATTCAATTTTTCCTTTAAACTAAATTTTAAACACATTTTTTATCTATTTCATCCACAGAATGTTTTTCTCGTCAAAATAGTGATATAATAATTGTCCTAATATTTCTCAATATTCACTAGTTTTTTTTTGTTTTTTTTTCCTGCTTTTCTCTTTCTTTTTTTCTATAAAGATACATTCAACTCTCACTTATTCACGCTTTAGCAGACGCAAACGAAAAAAGGAAAGGTTGCAGATCATTTTAAGTCCGGGTGATGTTATAGGGGCTGAAACGAACAAGATATATTTATATTTGAAACAAACCATGTAAGGGGAAAGATCGCTTCTATTATAATTATTATGGACTTACAATTTGATGATCACAGAATACATCTATTGTTACACATCTGCGTTAGAAGACACACGCATATATACACGCACGCACATATGCACATGTTCACACACACAAAGAGACACAGAGACACACACGCACGCACACACACACACACATATATATAGAGAGAGAGACAGAGACAGATATACAGACAGAGATGTGAACTTACAGATAGATAGATCGATAGATATGAACAGATAGATAGAGAGAGAGAAAGATAAATAGATGTGAACAAATAGATATATAGATATGAATAGAGAAATAGATAGATAGATAGATGGATGTGAACAGATAGATAGATAGATAGATGTGAACAATATATATATATATATATATATATATATATATAGATAGATAGATAGATAGATATGAACAAAGATAGATAGATAGATGTGAACAGATAGATAAATAGATAAGGACAGAGAAATATTATCTGATATATATATATATAATATATATATATATATATATGTGTGTGTGTGTGTGTGTGTGTGTGTGTGTGTGTGTGGTTTTATTGCGCATGTATGTGTGTGTGAGAGAGAGCAAGCGTGTAATAAATCATTGTATCCCGTTGCATTTCCGTCAATTATTTGAGCAATCAACAAATAAAATGTTGAGACAAGCAATAATTAATTTATCCTGGATGTGAACTGGCCCGGGGCCAGATCTGCTTGTTTAGGCGGGTCAAAGATCACCTGTGCCAATCAAATCTTCCGCCCGTTATGTCAGGTGCAATTAAAACCCGCCTCCATTGTCAACAATTGTAGGCCTACCCAAATTTATCCCTGACCTTTCCGGTCACAATCTTTTGACCCGCAAAATAGAACCGGGAATTATTCTGAGCCAAAAGATGAGAGATTTTTGAAAATTGAAAATTTAGCGAACAAAAACGAGGGTAATACGGGTAAAAGAATTAAACTTCATTTGATGCCTTGGAATTATAAATTATAATTAGAAAAAAACTATTTATAAATTAAATCTAATTATAATGGAGATTGTGTGTTTTTTTCTGTCTGTAACCGAAACTATACTACTACTCAAGTCAAAATTCCCTTAGTTTTTAACGTCACATCCTCCATGATTTTATTTTTGTTTAAACCTCAATTGTTAATAAAATTGTTTTACATTATTAATACTGATGACCATATCTACATACTAATAACATGCAATCATACTTAAATATACAACAAAATAGCGGTTTACAGTGTGAACAGGAAGGCTAATTTGCATATTGATATTAAAAATTTGGTTTTAATAAATATGGGCTTGGTATTATTATTTCTAATACGGGTAAAAGAATGAAACTTCATTTGATGCCTTGAAATTATAAATTGTAATTAGAAAATCATTTACAAATTAAATAATAATAATAATAATAATAATAATAATAATAATAATAATAATAAGGGGGAAGAGATCTTGCCAACATAGAGGACTGCGTAGAAACCACAATCCAACAACTTGAAGATTACACAAGAAAGAGCAAAGACAAATTACTTATGGTGGCCAACAGATGGACAAACAGAAAAACAACAAAGACTAGAAAACACAAATGGGAAGAAAAACAATTATATAGACACTTCAAACGACAAATCGAAGAGGTTGTACATGAAAAGACTTTGACATGATTAAGAAAAGGAAACCTCAAAAGAGAAACTGAATCACTAATAATTGCTGCACAAAATAATGCCATAAGGACAAACTATATCAAAGCTAAAATTGATAAGACCCAACAAAATAGTGAATGTAGACTTTGCGTTAATAGAGATGAGAATGTAAACTATGTACTCTGCGAATGTAGCAAACTAGCACAACGGGAATACAAAACTAGACACGACTGGGTTGGGAAGGTGATCCACTGGGAATTATGCAAAAAATTAAATTTTGACCATACAACAAAATGTTATATGCATAAACCAGAATCTGTTCTTGAGAATGAAACGCATAAAATTCTCTGGGACTTTGAAATAAAAACGGGTCACACTATCCCAGCAAGAAAACCAGACCTAGTGTTGATTAACAAAAAAGAAAGAACTTGTCAACTGGTGGATTTTGCAGTTTCAGCAGATCAAAGGGTCAAGCTGAAGGAAAATGAAAAAATGGACAAATATAGACTTTATATAGACTTTTTTTGCTAATATATACTATATATTAGAAAAAATGTCTTAGTATGAATTATAGTTACTAAATATTAAACAACATTGTACAAAGCCTTGTATTATATAGAGAGAAAAAAAAACCAGTCCGCAATCTTGTCTTATTTAACAAAAAGAAAAATGAAAAAAATTGCGATTAAAAAAAAAAAACAATTTCAATATATATTTTTTTTAAATCCAATCCAGAAATCTTCCAATTAATGTAAATTGTAAACTAAGAACAATAAAAAAAACTATTAGTAGATAGCATATATTGGGATATATGACATCAGGATTTCCTTTGTTATTTAAGATATTCTCAACGATTATGAAGTAGTCATTATTTAATCTTAATTAGCATCTCATCTAATTGTGCAAGAAATAAATTTTTCACCATGCTACTAAATGTATGTGAACAAACCAGAATCTGTTCTAGAGAATGAGACGCATAGAATTATCAAGGACTTTGATAAGCAGACGAATCATCTAATCCCGGTTAGGATCCCAGACCTAGTATTAATTAACAAGAAGAGAAATTGTAATCTAGTGGATTTTGCCGTCCTGATGGATCACAGAATGAAAATGAAAAAAAACTGAGAAAAAAAAACAAGACTTTGGCCTGGTAAGAGAACTAAAAAAAAACTGTTGAACATGAAGATAAAGATTGTACAATTGTGATTGATGTCCTTGGAAATATCCCTCAAGGGTTTGGAAAAGAGTTTGTATTAATTAGAAATCAGGGGCAGAATCGAGACCATCCAATCAATAGAATGTAGATCGACTAGAATATTTTATAGAAGTCCTGCAGGCCTTGCTGTCACTCAGCCTAACGCTGTAGTGAAAAAGTTACAAGGATTAATTGACAGGAGAGGAGCTCCGACAGATGGACCAAAGGACAGGAAATCTAATGACAATTCACCAGGCATTACACCCGAGAGACGACGGCTGACTTCTGATTTAGGTCGGAAAATTAAAACGGAAAGTTTTTTGGTGATCCCCCATGACAGTTTAACTACAGTTAATTAGAATTTTGAGAATTGGGTTACGGTTTTAGGGGATTAATTTGTTTTTAATTACATATTGCTTAAAAAAAAATTACTATACATTTAATGTTGAAAAATATTTTTTAAACTAAGTTTAATTGAAATTATACATTGCAATACTAACGCAAACAACTGTCTAAATAATAGATTCAATAATTAATTTCAATGGTTTATTAAATGTATAGTAATTTGGTTTTTTTTGTTGTTTATTTTTTTAAGCAATGCGTAATTAAATACAACCTTAATCCCATAAAACCGTAACCCAATTCGCAAAATGTTAATTCATAGACTGTAGTTAAACTGTCATGGGGGATCACCAAAAAACTTTCCGTTTTAATTTTCCGACCTAAATCAGAAATGATTTATACACAAAATATAATAATAACAAAATAATAATAAATAGAAACATATGGTTTAAACCCCATCCACAAAATCCAGGAACAGCAAAACATAAAAAAAAGAAGTGAGAATATTTTCCTATTAATGAAAACGCACTTTAAAAAGTCGGCAACTCAAAAAATTGTTTAATAAAACAATTTAAAAATGCGTTATTGTTACATGGTCTATATTTAAGAATAAAATCAGCAGCAGACATAATTTGAAAACCATTCATTAAAAAGATAATAACCATAATTCCAAATTCATCTGCAGATGTTAGATATTCATATAATCTCGTTGGGTATATACGCAAGAGTTCTTATGATATAGAGAGGAAGAGAGTATCAACAGAGATGTATTGACAGATATATAACTTACTTGCTATTCCTCATCTTAGTCGTCATGTTGAATTCTACCTTGTTTAGTCTTCTCTCCGGCCATGATGTCTATGTCTACTCTGGCTGTTTCATCTTTCTTCTAAGGGCTTCTGGGTTAACTCTTTTCGTCATTAATTAACTACAAGTCGTATTTTCTTGCACAAGATTTATTTGCCTGTTACTCACCGCGCGGAGCTGAGTCCAGCCATCCGTACGATACGTCTATTCTACGTCATATCTCGGCTGCAACTGCCTTAACTAACTCAAAATCACCTAACGTGCGAGATTTCCGGTTTTACCAATGTTTTGTATTTTTCCACGGAAACTGCCGTCTACGTGCTGATTTGAAAGCCCTATTCTACAGGTGCTTGTCAATAATCTATAATCTACATAGTCAGTTCTGGTCAAATAGACAAACTTGCTTTTAGGCTTATTTTACTGTCACTGTAAATATTTTTATTTATTATGAATGCAAGTAATGTTAAAAATAACAACACAGATTTAACACAAAAGTTTATATTTATATTTTGTAAAGGATAAAGATACAAAAAATTCTTCTAAATGAAAAATATAGATACCGTTAATGACTTTGTGATCAAACATGTGAATTTTTACAAAATCAAAAAAAAAGAAAAAAAGAAAAATAAAATAAAGGAAATAATAAAGGCAAATTTGACTATCATGAATTTTTTTAAAGTGGAAAAATGCCATTTTCCACTATCAATTGTTAAAACATAAAATGTTAACCTCAACCCTAAACTTAACAAGATAAATTATTATCAAGTAGCATTTTAAGAAATTAGCTTTTAGATTGTTTTAAAGTTTGTATCACAAAATTGGACAACTACTACTTTTTAAGCAATTACCTTTTAGATAATCCCAGATTGCTCATCAACAACCATTTTAATCTTTTAGCTTTTAGATAGTTTGAAATATATTTAAATATATTTGCTGACAAAATAGCCTATGGTCTAAGCTAAAAAATATGTTCGTCTATTTTACCGGAACCGGCAAACTAGCCTATTTGTTTAAAATGCAACTTTCAGTCGTGTAGATCATGCAACACAGAGATAGAACAACATGCCCATTGAAGGGTTTTGTTTTTTTTTTTTCGATTAAAAATGTGATATATAAGGACACGGTCAGAAAGGAAGTTGTTAACAATGAAGAAGAAAAGATATACATCGCTGACACTAAACTGAATTGGAAAACCTTAGCTTTACTAACAGAATGTACACCAAGAGTAACACATTATCTAAACATATACATATATACCAACACCGCATGAGTAAGATGTGACTCAAGGTTTGAATCCAGATTTTTCTTTCTCCTACACTGGTTGTCTAATCAAGCTTAAGTAGCCCAGTATGCCCTACTATTTACCCATAGCTGGAGGTAGAATAGTTGGATTCATACCTTTCCCAAGTGCTTTGTGAAATGCAAACAGCCTCATCTCGCCGATTTCATTGCCTACGACGGTAAACAAAACATCACGCGCCTGCACATAATCTAAACAAATATGTGGTATAAAATACGAAACAGGTAAATCCTCCATCATAAAATAGGACATTACGAAAAAAATTCAAACGTATAGAGGAGTTTATGATAATTGGAGTGTAGAAGAAAATTATATATTTTTGGATTATGTCAAAAGTAATACGTTGCCGAACGAAAAAAAAAATGAATTGATTTCAAAGTGTAGACATGTTAACAGATTTTTTCTGTGTCATTTGTGATTTGGTAATTTATTTTCCTGTATTTAGACTGCACAGATTTCTAAGATCAATAAATCATATTCTATTCATGTGCATGTCACGTGACCCGCGACAAATAACTCCCACCATAAATTTGCCACTTTTTATAAATTTTCCGTCTGACGATTGACGATAATTTTAATAGGTTTAGGCTTTAAATCTTCTCTGTCATAGTCACATCGAGTATTATTTTTGTTGCTCTCTCTCTCTCTCTCTCTCTCTCTCTCTCTCTCTCTCTCTCTCTCTCTCTCTCTCTCTCTGCTCAGTCGGTAGAGTGTCCAGCTGGGAACCTGAAAGTTCCTGGTTCGATTCCGGCCTTCGCCAAATCAGCGTATGAGTAGCACATGGATATGTGCAGTAAAATGAGGAGCTGATGGTAAGAGTGGCGCTTCGCCTCAGACGCTTAAATAATCTTCTTGGTCAAGCGCAAGTGAAAAGGGGTTAGACTCCATCGCTGTTTGACTGATACCGACTTTAGGCGATCCCGACGACTATATATATATATATATATATATATATATATATATATATATATATATATATATATATATATATATATATATATATATATATATATATACTAGCAGGAACAGTGGATATACCACAATATGATAATTTGATTATTACAACGTTTGATATGTTTACTTAAGAGCTAATGCAAATAGGTCAGTGAAAGTATAATAATCTTGATTTAACTCTCTCTCTCTCTCTCTCTCTCTCTCTCTCTCTCTCTCTCTCTCTCTCTCTCTCTCTCTCTCTCTCTCTCTCTTCCTTATGTTCGATTGATACAAATTAGCATTATCACTTCCGTGATATATTTGTCCGTGAACCATGTCCTTTTTCTTCCTTTTCTTTCTTTATAATAAAAACGCAGTGGTCCATTATTTGCCTGAGATGATGACTCATAAGAAATAAGCATAATCAGGATTTCCAGTTTTGCATTTTATCTTGGATGATTTTCACGGTGTCAGTTTTAACCAGAGGGTGTTGCAAGATTATAACGGTCGTACTTTTAAAGAAAACGAGCATTAATATATATATATATATATATATATATATATATATATATATATATATATATATGTTTGTATTAATTAATTATTCGGCCTTGGCTGACAGTTCCTGATAGCCGAAAGGGTAAGGAGCTCGAAGGACGAAAATTATGTCGGGTTTCGCACCCGGCTAGCGGTAGCTGCTAAGAGGTCGAGCCGCACTGATGAGAAGTAAACTTCGAAACATCTGTCTGTGCAAGACTGGTATATATATATATATATATATATATATATATATATATATATATATATATATAAAGTAGAAGATGAGCTGTCGAAAAAAGAGTAAATCTAACTGAATGTCTATACGTACGTAGAGCTTATGTAAGGAGCGAATAAAAAGCAGAAGGTTACTGTTTTTTTTAGACTTTCTGTGGTAATCCTATTGTTGAAACCTTTCTGTTATATATATTTATATAATATTTACCCATCAAATTAAACAAATGAAGAAAGCCACTTTACTAATTTATAATTCATGATCAACAATATATATACGTAAAATAAAAGACCTTCCGAGTTATCTTTGTACTCATCATCATATGAAAAATGCCCTGCCTCGGTTTACCCTCGATAAACCCAAATACCGTGAGTTTAAAAGAAAAGAAATGAAAGAAATAAATACTCTTTTTTAAATTAAAATCAATTATATAAATGAACCTTTCGATCCTCTAATATTTTTTTAAATTATTTTTTCTGAATCTTTCTATCGGTATTAATCTTCCATTCTCTCTCTCTCTCTCTCTCTCTCTCTCTCTCTCTCTCTCGTACTCCCCTTATTTGAATACAACGCCTTCCAGTCATACACATACTGTTCTAATTTTTCTCTTTTCCTCCAACAACCACACGCATTCAACCTGCACCCCAGTTTATCACCAATCATAAAAAGAAAAAAATAATATTTTCCATATCGCCATTTTCTCTCGTCATTTTCCCGCGTTTTCCCCTCTACTTCCGGTTTATGAATATGCGATACACTAAGTCACGGGCCAGAGGGCGCCACTGGATCTTGTTGGTGCAATTTTAATTCATATATTTCGCTCAATGAATATTAACATTAGATGCGATTTCGCAAGTTGGGGGAAAATGTCGTCGTGCCTCTGCATATGGTAATGATTGGGTAGTGGTCATTATTACTCGATAAACTCGGTTGTCGTGAGTTTTTGTTTTTGTTGGGGGGGGGGGCATTTTTTAATTCAGAAGAAATTAATAAAAGAAACAACAGTTGTTGTTATTGTTGTTGTGAAGAATCGTGTAGAATCGATTAACACATCTGATAGAGCAAAACAGATTAAACAGGCCTAACAGCAGTTATCTTTTATTATTGTATTTAAAAAATAGAATAAATAATAATAATAATAATAATAATAATAATAATAATAATAATAATAACTAGAAAACAAAGATGGGAAGAAAAACAATTATATGGAGACTTCAAACGAGAAATCGGAGAGATTGCACATAAAAAGACTTGGACATGGTTAAGAAGAGGAAACCTCAAGAGAGAAACCGAATAACTAATAATTGCTGCACAAAATAATGCCTTCAGAACAAATTATATCAAAGCTAAAATTGATAAGACGCAAGAAAACAGTAAATTTAGACTGTGCGATGACAGAGATGAGACTGTAAACCATGTATTAAGTGAATATAGCAAACTAGCACAACGGGAATACAAAGCTAGATACGACTGGGTTGGGAAGGTGATCCACTGGGAATTATGCAAAAAATTAAACTTTGACCATACAACAAAATGGTATATGCATAAACCAGAATCTGTTCTTGAGAATGAAACGCATAAAATTCTCTGGGACTTTGAAATAAAAACGGATCACACTATCCCAGTAAGAAAACCAGACCTAGTGTTGATTAACAAAAAAGAAAGAACTTGTCAACTGGTGGATTTTGCAGTTTCTGGGAAAGACGGATCACCTTATCCCAGCCAGGAGACCAGACCTAGTGTTGATTAACAAATAAGAGAATGTGTCAACTGGTGGTCTTTGCGGTTCCAGCAAATCACAGGGTGAAGCTGAAGGAAAATGAAAAAATGGATAAATACCTGGACCTTACCAGAGAATTGAAAAAACTGTGGAATATGAGAGTGAAAGTGATACCAATTGTAGTGGGTGCACTTGGAACGCTCCCAATAAACTTGGAAAAAAGACTGGAGGATCTGGAAATCAGAGGGAGAATTGAGACCATCCAGACTACTGCACTGCTGTAATCGGTTAAAATACTCAGAAGAGTCCTGCAGACCTAAGGAGACTTGTTGTCACTCAGCCTCCAGTGAAATACCATCAGCTAACGCTGATGTGAAAAACTCAAAAAGATTAACAATAAAGAATTTAGATGAATTGGAAATCAAAGGAAGAATCGAGACCATCCAAACAACAGCATTGTTAAGATCGGCTAGAATAATCAGAAGAGTCCTGGTGACCTGGGGAGACCTGGTGTCACTCAGCCCCCAGTGAAACACCGGCTATGGCAGGTGTAAAACATGATAATAATAATGATAATCTTATTATAATGGAGATTGTGTGTTTTTCTGTCTGTAACCGAAACTATATTCCCCACTCAAGTCACAATTCTCTTAGTTATTGACATCACATTCTCCATGATTTTATTTTTAGCTAAACCTCAATTATTAATAAAATTGTCTTACATTATTAATACTGTTAACTATGTCTACATACTAACAACATGCAATTATATTTATATATACAACAAAATAGCGCTTTACAATGTGAACGGGAAGGCTAATTTGCATATTAATATTAAAACATCGAATTTAATAAATATGTGCTTAGTATTATTGATTTCTAACTGTTTGGTTTTATTTTAATGAATGTAAGCAAAAATCTCTTCAATGAATCTTAAATGAAATCCATTAACAAGATAAAATAACTGTCATTTTATTCTTTACTTCCTCTTATAACTAAATACTTAAATTAGAAAAAATAACAATGAAAGACGAGAGTGATGGAAGAGTAAGTTTCAGTTGTTCCATTTTTATTATACTCCCTCTGTTTCAAATCTTTTTATCTGTATTCTTATTTAGTTTCATTAGCCTTTCTAATTTAATACAATATTTTATTACATTAAAACTTAAATACTTGCACCCGGAGGGTGCATATATTTGCTAGTATTAATAATAAACAGAAACGGGAAGAGAAACAACTACATGGGTACTTCCAGCGTGAAATTCAAGATACATCACATCAGAAGATATGTACATGGCTAAGAAGAGGAAACCTCGAGAGAGAAACTGAATCTCTTATAATCGCAACACAAGACAATGCTATAATAACAAACAATATAAAGGCAAAAATAGATAAGATCCAGCAGTATAGCAAGTGCAGAATGTGTGGAGACAGAGACGAAACGGTTAAGCATATAATAAGCAAATGCAGCAAACTAGCACAAATACAAGACTAGGCCCGATTCTGTGGGAAAGGTAATCTACTGAGAATTGTGCAAGAAATTCAATTTTCACCATACATTTAAATGATATATGCACAAGACTGAATCTGTCCTGGAGATAGAGACGCATAACATTCTCTGGGACTTCGAGGAACAGACAGATCACCTAGCCCCAACCAGGAGACCGGTCCTAGTATTGATTAACAAGAAGAAGAAAACAACCTGTCATCTCGTAGATTTTGCTGTCCCAGCCGACCACCGAGTGAAAATGAAAGAAAGCGAAAATATAGTCAAATATCTTGGACCTTGCCAGAGAACTAAGAAAACTGTTGAACATGAAGCTGAAGGTACCAATTGTAATTGGTGTCCTTGGTACGGTCCCCGAAGATCTGGAAAAAAGAATTTTGGTGAATTAGAAATCAGAGGAAGAATCGAAACCATCCAAATTACATCACTGTTAAGACTGGCTAGAATACTCAGAAGAGTCCTGAAGACCTGATGAGACTAGCTGCTACTCAGCTTCCAGTGAACCACCGGCTACGACAGGTGTGAAAAAATCTATAATAATAATAATAATAATAATAATAATAATAATAATAATAATAATAATAATAATATCCTAAAGATCAAATATAGGATTAATTAACAAAAAGAAAATAAATGTCATGTACTGGATTTTTCCGTTCCAGTCGGCCATAGAGTGGAATTAAAAGAAAGCGTAAAGATAAACAAATATTTGAATATTGCATGAGAACTCAAAAAGCTGGGGAACATGAAAGTGACGGTGATACCAATGGTAGTTGGAGTACCCCAAAAGCTGGAAAAGAGACTGGGGGCACTTGAGATAGGAGGAAGAATCGAGAGCGCCCAGACCAAAACACTGCAAAAATCGGTTATCTAAGAATATTCTTGAGGACCTGGGGGAATTTCAGTAAAAACCCACTAGTTAAAACAGATATGAAAATTCGCTAGTAGTAAAATAATAATAATAATAATAATAATAATAATAATAATATGTGAGAATTCTTCCAAGCTATAGCCGTACAAGAGCTACTGTATGGCTGCATCACTTGAAATCTAACTAAACGATAGAAAAATAAGCTCGGTGGAAACTGCACAAGAATCCTGCGTGCAGTCCGCAAGAAATCCTGGAAGGAAACAGCAAACTGCAAAAAACGACTGCACAGCCATTTACCTCATATCACACAAAGCATCCAAGTAAGACGAAAAAGACATGCTGGACATTGTTGGAGAAGTAACGATGAATTAATGTAACGTTCTCCTGTGGACACCTACATATGGACACACCAGAGTGTGGCGACCAGCAAAGAGTTACATTGATCAGTTGTGTGTGGATACTGTTTGTCGTGAGGGGACTTGTTAGGAGTGATGACCGACTACAGGGAGTCATGGGAATCCGTACTGTCATCGCGGCATGATGATGATGATGAGGAGGAGGAGGATTGGAAAAATGTAGAATAAATTAGTGAGTAATTCTCATGGGGTGAATGATATACATATATTTCCAATGCCCTGCAAGGACCATGTCAAAAACTGACACTAAAGTTCTAAAACGCTGAGGTAAGAATACAGATTTCCTAAATTCCTGTGAAATAATTTCTGAAATGCTATGAACTTACTTTAGGATTGACAAGTTTTCATCCTCGAAGGTTCGAATTGGGAAATAAGTAAAAATATAGTAATAAATATAACTCGTGAATAATAGAAGTTCAATGTAGTTGACTGAACTTAAACTGAATTAAAATTTAGCATGAAAAATTAAGAAATGGAAAAAGGAAAAAGGGAAAGATGGAAAAAGGATAAAGACAATAACAATATCGAGAAAATAAAGAATAAAATCAATCCACAAAATATATATATATATATATTATAGTTATTTACTAAGCTTAGCTTAGATGTGGCACAAGGACAGAATTATGGGGCACCAAGGGAGAATTGAAGTTACTAACAATGGTCTGCTAAGCTAGTTTGCTAACCATTAGGAAATACGTATATATGTATGCGTGTATGTGTGTGTGAATATTTGTGTGCGTGCGCAAACGTGAAGTGCCTTCCTATATAGCTTTCTATATGCATATGAATTTTTTTTTCTGAAAAAAAAGTATAGAGAACATTGTCTTTCATTAGTTAAAGACGCTTTTAGCATTATATTTTGTTCGTGATTAAGATAAATTGATATGGCGTCTCAAAACACAGAAGCAAAAATGACGTAAACACTGAATTAACTCATCCTCAAAACACCACTTTGAAATAAGATAGACAGACCAAATCAACATATATCTGCCCAAAACAGTAAGGAGTAATTTGAAACACCTTTCACCTGTGCTTAACATATATAACCTCAAACGGATAGCTCAGTCTCAGGTGTCAACAATGTAATGGTCAACTAAAGAAAATTGGGAAACAAAAAATGATATTCATTAAATAACATGGCAAATATATGGACCCTCCGTGTGCAAGTATTTAAGTTTTAATGTAATAAAATATTATACTAAATTACAAAGGCTGATGAAACTAAATAAGAATGCAGATAAAAAGATTTGAAACAGAAGGGTGTATAATCGAAAAATAGTAACAACTGAAACTTACTTTTCCATCACTTAGTTAAAATTAGGAAGTAAAGAATAAAATTACAGTTATTTCTTCTTGTTAATGGATTTCTTTTAAGAGATTTTTGCTCATATTCATTAAGATAAAACCAAACAATTAGAAATAAATAATACTAACCACACATTTATTACAATCAATTTTTTAAATATCAATATGCAAATTAACAATCATTTTGTTGTATATATAAATACAATTGCATGTTTTTAGTATGTAGATCCGGCCAACACCGGGGGTTCAGTGGCTTCGGCCCTGGATCTTTACAAGTTAATAGCGTCGATCCCAGGGGGCTATCCCCCCAGGCAATACCTGCCCCCTTGACTTAAAGGGGCAGGGCTGGGTTTATTGTCCAGCGCCTGAGGTGCACCCTGAGGGGGAATGCCGACGGGATCGACGAAATTTTTGTTTTTTCTCACCCATGAGTTTCGGCTTGTGGGTGGACCCACGTTAAAACGAGGCGTTAAAACCAGCCCATACAAGTATGACGCAAATACCCAGTGCCTGAGGCACCCCACTTGAGGGGGAATGCCGACGGGATCAACGCAATTTTTCACCCGCCACCCATGAGCTTCGGTTTGTGGGTGGTCCCACATTAATAGGGCCTTGTGTCTAACCCGTACGAGGTAAATACCATGTAGACATGGCCAACAGTATTAATGATGTAATACAATTGTATTAATAAATGAGGTTTAAATGAAAATAAAATCATGGAGAATGTGACGTAAATAACAAAGTTAATTGAAACTTGAGTAGTAATATAGTTTTGATTACAGACAGACAAACACACAATCCCCATTATAATAAGATGTATATGCTAAATCACATGTTCTTATAACATATCAACACTTAAAACTTTTAAAATCCCATTTAAGAAATGTTTAACATTTAACGAAGATTAATCTTACAAGTTTTCAATATCAGAATGCGTAAGTTTTTTTTTTTTTTGGAGGGTGGGGTTGCGGCCTGCTGTAGTGTGTTCATCCACTGAATAGTACCTGGTAACCTCTGTGACAAGAACACAAATAATAATCAACCCCTGGGTTTGGTGTTATCATGATAAATATGATAGATATTAATTTAAATCATCTTGAGACTCAGATTTCAGATCTGACTGTCATGATCAGCAGGTGCCTCCGTAATAGCCAACATGAGAGACCCAGTCAACATCCTGTTCTAATTTCAGGTACATAAATAAAGACCAAAAAAAACAACAGCGCAGCTGAGACACATCAGAGGGAAAAATAGACAAAAAAAAGAAGACAACAAAAATGTACTCCATTGTTATTTTAAAAGCAACCCAACACAAAGGGATTATAGAAAAAGGATGATAGAATTTTTGAATGAAGCTGCTAATTTCAATATAAGAAGCCAAAGACTTACAATACCAAGCAAGTTTTCTGAGTGTAACAAAATTTAATTTTCATTCACACCAAATAAACTAATTACATATTCAATTACAAAACAAATAATTTACCAGTATTTAATACAATTGACATGAGAAAAGAACCAGTAAAGTATAGATGCAAACGCAACGTTAATTCTTGAATCTATTTTTTAATAGGAAAAATGTGTTTGGTGGACACTGAGGAGATTCTGAATATTAAGTTACAGGTTTGTCAGTTTGAGTCGCAAATCTCTACGTTCTACATTCAAAATGCTTCTGTTTGCAAAGTAAATAATGTACATTAAATATAACACCATATACGATTCTGTATAAGGCTAGTAAAATGGCTCAAAAGTTGCTCAAATCTTGGAATATTTTGTAACAGTTTTTTCGTTCACTCAGTAATATTCAATCTTCTTGTAAAATCTTGTTGTTAAATCTTAATGTAGACAGGTAAGTCAAGAATAATATACTCAAGGTGAGCCTTCTAAACAAGTTGAAATACATCACGCTGACTTCCAAAACATCACAGGACCCAGCATCACAACACCAATATTAACACATGTGAAAGAAACACTGTAGGTTTGAGAAAACAAACCGTGACCGAAAAAGGGTTACATTACCATCCCTAAGGAATGAGGACTGGAAAAAAGGTAGAAATCGCAAAGGTAAATAAAGTATCACATAATATCCCAAACATCACCTAATTTATGCAGGAGCAAAGCTAGTCAGTGATAAAATTGGTATCCCTATACGGTAACGAATAGAAATACAAAATCAGGATGGGAAATGAGGCTAGAAGGACAAATAAAGAAAATGCAACAAGCAGTTTGCATTTCACATAGTGCTAATACTTTTGGGAAAGCTGTACATCCAACTACTCTCCCTCCAGTTGTGGTTAAATTGGAAAGGCAGACTGGGCTCGTTAACCTTGGCTAGGTAACCAGTCTAGGAGAAGGAAAATTCTGAATTCAAACCTGTTAAACTCCGCTTGGGATGATCACTACTAGAATGGGCGCTTAAGAAGTTGACCTTGTGTCCCATCCTGTTCGTTTAAATATATAATAGTAAATATATGCACATGAAAAGACTTGTACATGGCTAAGAAAGGGAAACCTAAAGAGAGAAATTGATCTTTTTATTATAGAAGCACAAAACAATGCATAAGGACTAATTATATGAAAGCAAAAATAGATAACACACAAAAATAGCAAGTGTACGATGTGTGGAGGAAGATACAGAAATTTTAATCACATGATAAACGAATGCAGCAACCTATCACAAAAGGAGTACAAGACTAAATTAGTTTTTTGTCATACTAATAAATGGTATATGCCCAAACTAGATTCCATCCAAGAGAATGAGACGCATAAAGTTCTCTAGAGTTACAAATAGAATTCTCTAGAGATACAAACAGATCACCAAAACCCAGCCAGAAGACTATACAAAGTGTTAATTAAAAAGAAGAACTTATCTACTAATGAATTTTGCCGTCCCGGTGGACCAAAAATTAAAAATGAAAGAGAATAAAAAGATAAATAAATACTTTAACCTTACCAAAGAACTGATTTGGTTTGGTTTGGTTTGGTTTGGTTTTACGGCATATCAACCTCAGTGGGTCATTTAATACCGATAAAGTTTTGAAATAAATCAATTCTTAATGGATAATACAATTTTTTTATAAATACATTTTTCTATTTAATCCATAGATGGGACCCTAACAGGTACTACCACTCCGGGTCAGAGTGGACCAGGGAGCAATGGTCATGAAGGGGCGCTCCACATTCCCCAAACATCCAAAACTGGAACCTCACCATCAGATAGAGTTTAACGTCATTCCCAGGACATGTAGACCCTCAGTCACTATCTTCTAGTCCCAATATGATAAAAAGGGGTTGGGACTTGCCATAGGGGCAATAGGGTTGGGAAAATCATATAGGTACTAGGGCTTGACGTGACCAGTCGATTGGTTGGAGGGGGGCCTCTCCGACTGCGCCTCTAGTCAAAGAAAGGGCCAAAGTGGAGTATTGCAAGTCATGAACTGCGCATCCACCTAGGTTCTATCCTTAAGCACCATGGGTCGCCACCTACGGCCAACAGGTGGCCCCATTGGGGGGAGTCTTACCCCTCTGCAGAGGTGCAGTCGGTGCATTCTAACGCCCCACCGACAGGGCGTCTGAAAACTGAAAAAAAACTGTGGGACGTGAGGGTTTGGAAAAAAGACTTGAGGAATTGAAGGAAGAATCGAAACCATCCAAACAACAACATTGTTAAGATCGGCTAGAATACGCAGTAGAGTCCTGGAGACCTGAGGAGACTTGCTCTTACCTAGACTAGAGAAAGTCTACCAGAGAAAGCGGATGCGAAGAACTCGGATACGATAAATAGTCATATCATCATTTACAATGGAAGGGAAAGAGAGAGAGGGGGGGATAGAGAGAGAAAGACATGTAAATCAAGATTATAATTTATACATATTGAACTATTTCCAATAGCTCTTAAATATACATATTAAACGTTATAATAGTTACATTATCACACCGTGGTATATCCACAGGTCTCATATGCAAACAACTAAATTTTGACCAAACAACAAAAAGCTAAATGCAGAAACCAGAATCTGTTCTTCAGAATGAAACGCATAAAATTCTCAGAGGCTTTGAGATAATGACGGATCATTTTATTCCAGCCAGAAGACCAGACCTAGTATTGATTAACAAAACAAGAGACCTTATCAACTGCTAGATTTTGCAGTTCGAATTTATCACAGGTTGAAGGTGAAAGAAAACGAAAAGATAGACCTTGACCTTGCTAGAGAACTGAAAAAAAACTGGAATATGAAAGTGAAAGTGATACCAATTGTAGTTGATGCACTAGGAACGGTCCTTAAAAGCTTATAAAAAAGACTGGAGGGACTGGAAATCAGAGGAAGAATTGGGACCATCCAGACAACAGCACTGTTAAAATCAGATGGAATACCCAAGAGAGTCCTGGAAACCTGAGGAGACTTGTTTTCACTAAGACTCCAGTGAAAGACCATCAACTTATGCTATATCTATTGGAACGATCTCGAAGAGTTTTGCGATTAGGAAAACTGGATATTCGAAAAAAGATTGAAACCTTCCAAACAGCATCGTTAAGATTGAAATACTGAGAAAAGTCCTTTACAGATGAGAAGCTGTGAAAACCACCAGTTACGATTCTCATTAAAAAATTTCTCAAAGAGCTGGTTGAAACCCTAAAATTTTAATATGACATTCCCACTGTACTCCACCCGTTACTCTGAGCTTCACGCATCACCTCGATCATCCGACTACATGTATGCATGTATGTATGTGTTCGTGGAAGTTATACTGAATAATATTCTCCGGAAAAGGGAGTGTTCTTTATTTTGGCAACTGGGCTAACATCTGGTCTAGGGTAAATTAGTTTTCCATGAATTAGAAATGCTGCTTCAATCGTATATTAACGGCAACAACACACCCAAAATGCGCTTCTCTCTTATTCACGGCTTTCGTTTTTCTTTTCTCTTTTACTTCTTTTTTTTTTTTTTTTTTTTCCTCTGAACACTTCGCCGCCGCCGCCGCCGTTTATTTGTTTATTTTTACATGTCGACTTATCGCAGTTTATTTGTTCTACTGGCAAAATGGAAACCCAGCAAAAGCGCCACCTAAGCAAAATAAACTTCCGGTATAATGGAGCTGTTTCCGGACAATTCACGAGACGCGAAAACTTTGCGCTTTCAATCGCTTTCTTTTCTTCTTTTTTAAAAATTTTTCTACATCTGTCATTCTTTTTTCATTTTTTCTTATTTCTCTCTCTCTCTCTCTCTCTCTCTCTCTCTCTCTCTCTCTCTCTCTCTCTCTCTCTCTCTCTCTCTCTCTCCTTTTACGTTTTCTTACTCTCATTCTTTTTTCATTTTTTCTCTTTTCTCTCTCTCTCTTCACTCCCCCTCTCTCTCCCCCTCTCTCTCTCTCTCTCTCTCTCTCTCTCTCTCTCTCTCTCTCTCTCTCTCTCCTTTTGCTCCTTTTTTACATTTTCTTACTCTCATTTTATTTTTTATTTTTTCTATTTCTTCATCTAATTTTCTTTCTTTTTTCTTTCATTGAATCCAAAATGCGCTTCTCTCTCATTCACGACCTTTTATTTCGTTCTCTTTGTCTTTCCTCATTTTCTTCTACACATTCTTTTTTACACATTTCCCAACTATGGGTTAAATAGAACCACTACTGTTCTTCTACAAGGATGGCTTTGAACTTGAATTTCTTCCCTCTTTTTCTCCTCCTTGTTTCTTCCTCCTTTTTTTCATTATATTCTTATGGCTATTTTTATACTATGCATGAGGTATTTAATGTCAAAGCCATCCTTGTAGATGAACAGTAGTGGTTCTAGTTAACCCATAGCTGGTTTCATACCATTCCCAAGGGTTTTAGTCCAAAAGTGAATGTAATAGTAAGAATGGAATTCAAACGTGCTTACTATTATGTTGTAGTCCGGTACATTATCCACACCACCATGGTGACTCACGGGGGATTAAGGATTGAGGCCCACTTTCTTGACATCTTTTGAATGAAACGGGAGAAAAACTGGTGGACTATTAATTGTAGAGAGTGGTGAGATAAAGTTTTGATACAAGGGATACTGTGGTATTAATGGTGTCTTTAAAAAGTTTGCAGTGACAGAGAGATAAAGATGAAGAGATGATTACACTCAGTTGTAATCTGGAAAAAGGACAAAAGTATTGGGGCATCCAGCGAGAATCTAACATACTAGTAATTGAGGCGTCCATGTTTAATGGTTATCGTTGTAGGAAATAGACACAGCGACACGAGTTCAAACCCTGGACGAGATTGGTTGCATTTCATATCTTCAGTTATGGGTAAATGGTAGGGCAGACTGGGCTTTTTAACCATGGTGTGGCAACCGGTCTTGTAGATGATAAACTTTGAATTCAAATCTGTTAGATTACGCTTAAAAATGACACTGTGTCACATTCTACTCGGTCAGAGGGTCGGTGTATACGTAAGTAAAAGTAAAGTCGTCGGGGCGGTCTAATGTCGGTATCAGCCATGCAGCGAGGGAGTCTATCCCCTTTTCACTAGCGCTAGACCAAGGAGATTATTTAAGCGTCTGAGGTGGAGCGCCACACCTACCATCAGCTCCTTACTTTACCGCACAGATATCTGTGCTACTCATACGCTGAGTTGGCGAGGGCGGGTTCCGAACTAGGAACCTTCTGGTTTCTAGCCGAACGCTCTACCAACTGAACTAAACCGGCCCTAAATACGTATTAATAATGAACTAGTTGCTAAGACTACTATTACATTCTGTAGAGTGTCCAAGAAAGTTTAATTATAGATTACATATGCCAAAAAAGGTATTGAGGCACCTAGTGAGGGTCTAACTCAACAATTGGTAATTGGTTTAAAAGTCTATTTAATTCACTATTGACCCACGTCGTGACGCTTTACGTTATTCTGCTATGTGGTAAAAAAGAGTAATCCCAACCCTACCCCCACCATACGCAGTATTTACATAGTTTCTTCCCCAACCTGAAGTCCTCATCCACTCCACGCCTCATCAGTACCTACTCACCCCAGCCATTATTTTTACGCGATTTTACATCTGCCTTGAACCCCTGTGGACGGCGACGGCAGCGGCGGGTGGAGTGAAGAAGAGTTTGAGTTGCTAGAGGAGCCCGGTGTGGGTGGTGGGTGTTGGTTGCTCAAAAACACTGTAAGCAATTCGCAAATTGGTTTATTTTCGTGTAGGAGACAGATAGCAACATTCGACACGACGAACATGTGCCCAATCGACCAGTTCCCCGATCAATAGCAACACACTAGCCAATGATAAATGGAGACGGTGTGTGCTCAAAAATCTGTCCGACGTCTCTATCGCTAGACTGGTCGCTTAGACTGGAAATGGATTCGTCGACCCGAGTTCAAATCCGGACGAAGTTACAGTTCACATAGCGCTAATACCATTGGGAAAGGTATTAATCCAACTACTCTCCCCCCAGCGATGAACAGACTGGGCTCTTTAACCTTGGTTAGGCAACCAGTCTAGAAGAAGGAAAACTCTGAATTCAAACCGGTTAAACCCCGCTTGGGATGATCACTACTAGAATAGGCTCAGTCACAATTAGGGATTTATTTCACTAATTTTTAATTTTATAAAAATAATTCTAATTTTTTTTTTTTTAGAAAGAGGGCTTTTTGAATGCTAACTGGGGATGACAGTCTTGGCGAAGAGATAAGGATACCATAGCCACCAAACACAAATACGTTCTTTCATGCGCACATACGCACGTGGATACGTTTATTCATATGCATTTTCATGCACACGCGCATGACAACATACGCACACGTATAAACAAAAAAACGCATTCACGTAAACATGCAACACGAGAATACAGTTATAAAAAATGTGTGTGTGTGTGTGTGTGTGTTGTGTGTGTGTGTGTGTGTGTTTGTAATGAGGATCATTCCATGTGTAGTTTGACCGTAGTCATACAAGTAAACCGTAGTGAGAGCGCGATTTTTTTGTTTTGGTTTGTGTTTTTTGTTTTGTTTTTTGGGGGGTGGTCACCATATATATATATATATATATATATATATATATATATATATATATAGCCTAGGAAGCCTAGGGCACGAGTCTGAGTGAAGCCGACCGCGGGTGCATATCTCGGTGGTAGTAGCAAATATTCGAACGAAATAACAGAAATAACATTCTCTTATTTTACACACACACACACACACACACACACATATATATATATATGTATGTGTATATATATATATATATTATATATATATATATATATATATATATATAGGTGACCAAAAAAAAACAGGCCCGACGTAAGTTTTTTATCACCCTACATATATATATATATATATATATATATATATATATATATGTGTGTGTGTGTGTGTGTGTGTGTGTGTGTGTGTGTGTGTAAAATAGAGAACGTTATTTCTGTTACCTGTTGACTGATTTCCAATGCAACATCAATGTCCTAAATTCTTGTTTAGGGATTATATGATTTTGAAAGAGTGACATACAAGGGAGATAATTGTTCTGATGTTATATATTTAATGGCCTTTGAATTTTAGAATTTAAAAAATATCAATACAAAATTAAATCTCTGAATCATGATAAAATTCTTCCAGTAGAATAATATTTTTGCCTAACAGACAATAATTTTAACAGGGCATCCCATCGGGACACAATGGTTAGCATACTGGTCTCGCTGATCCATTATTTCTGAATACCGTGTTCGATCCTTACTGGAAGTACCATACTTGGAGGCGCCGTCATGTACGACTGATTGTCGTACCAAGGTTAAAGTTACTATTCTGTCATAGAAAATGGACACTGCGGTCTGCGTTCAAATCCTGGACGAGGCAGGTTTGCATTTCACATATTGCTAATACAATACCCTCTGGAAAGTTTTGCATCTAGCTATTCTCCCTCCGGCTATGGGTAAATGGTGGGGTAGACTGGAATCTTTAACCTTGTCTAGGAGAAGGAAAACTCTGAATTCAAACCTGCTAAAGTCTGCTTAATAATTGACCTTGTTTCGCATCCTGCTCGTTGGAGGGGTTGGGTGAATACCTACTTGCGACTTTGTGTCACATCCTACCTGTGGTGAACAGATTGGGTAAATGCCTACAATAATAAAAGACGTTAATCTAAACTGCTGTCATATTTACCATCGAATTGGATACCCACAGATAAGTAATTCTTTTTTTTCCTTGACTTCACAAAGAAATATTACAATATTGCTCACACCTCACACAAACAAAAACAAAAACAAAAACAAAAGGAACTTCGCACTATAGATTTCTATGCTAATTTTTGTTTGTTTTGTTCTTTATCGATTATTAAACTCATCATATCGAAATCGCATATTTGTCGTCTTTCCTATCCCAATTACCATGTTTATTCTGATAATGTGTTCCCACCTGTAAAGACATCTCTTCTACAGGAACCTTGGTGTTGTACTCTGGACAACTGAATCTCAGATTCCGGGCAAAATATAAATGTTATTTGTGTCCGAGATTATCGGCCGTGATACTACATCCTTAAATAGGCTAAATATTTATACAAGTTCTGAATTCATCTCAATACATTTAAATTTATAAACACCCAAAATTTATTTAAAACCAAAAATTTTCCCCGAAATACATAACAACTGGTCCTATCATTATTCAAGTAATTTTTATGCCTCTCCGTTTCAAAAATTGAAATATTTTCTTTTCGAGGTTCAGAACGTGAATGGTTAAAAACAATTCCATATTATTTTTCAAACCAAGCAATACTTTTAAAGTTGTTTTTTAAAAAAAGATTCCATAATTACGACGCGAGCGTTTTCGAATATCTTGTATCGCCTGTCTTTCTTTTTTTTTTTTTTAAAAATCAAAACATTATGTTCTGAAAAAGACAACATGTTCACCTATGGTTTTCTACTATTATTTTATTCTACTTTTAAAATAATTTTTAATTTGAATTCTCTATATGTAAACAAATTCCCGTTGAAATACGTGTCAGCATATAATAAATTTCATCTTATTATAATGGAGATTGTATGTTTTTCTGTCTGTAACCGAAACTATATTACTACTCAAGTTACAATTCCCTTAATTATTTACGTCAAATTCTCCATGATTTCATTCTTTTAAACCTTAAGTTATTAATAAAAATTGTTTTACATTATTAATACTGTTGACCATATCTACGTACTAATAACATGCAATTGTATTTATATATACAACAAAATAGCGGTTTACAGTTTGAACGAGAAGGCTAATTTGCATATCGATATTTAAAATTTTATTTTAATAAATATGTGCTTGGTATTATTGATTTCTAATTGTTTGGTTTTATCTTAAGAAATATAAACAAAAATCTCGTGGATAAATCTTAAAAGAAATTTATTTACAAGAATAAATAACTGTAATATTATCCTTTACTTCCTATTTTAACTAAATAGTTAAATTAGGAAAATTTACCAATGAAAGAGGGGAGTAATGGAAAATGATGGAATAGTTAGTTTCAAAGTTGTTCTATTTTTCGATTATACCCCCTCTGTTGCAGATCTTTTTATCTGCATTCTTAGTCAGTTTCATTAGCCTTTCTAATTTAATATGATATTTTATTATATCAAAACTTAAATACTTGCACCCGGAGGGTGCATATATTTGCTAGTTTATATAAATATATTTATATTTTTCCATTCGTCTTCTCAACATATATCGGATCTATTTCCATCTTCTTTACTTACATATACATATATATATAAATATATATATTAATATATTTATATATATAGAGAGAGACAGACAGACAGACAGACAGACAGACAGAGACAGAGAGGGTGGAGAGAGAGGGGGAGAGAGGTTGGGAGAGAGAGAGAGAGAAATACTGAATTTCTTAGTGTGTGTTACTCAATATTGATATAATTTTTATATATTTTCTGAAGCCACACCCTTACGAATTAATGTAAAGAATCACTAATGCTGCCAAATATGCAGAGGGGTACGTCTCAGTTAGGGAGAAAACTGCAATCTACAGGAGGTGTGAATCGTTTTAGTATAAGCTGCTGGAAAGGCAAAAATGGCAAAGTTATCTTGAAGCACTAATTTGCTTATTATTATGGAGATTATGTGTCAATCTGCAAGTAAAACTACATCTCCAGCGTTGTCTCAATTCCCTTAGTTATTTATGCTATATTCTTTATGATTATTGAATAATCATTATTCAGTATTAATTAACATATCAACGATGTAAAACGATGTAAAAGTCTGAGTTAGATTTGACTCAAAATAGCCCATGTTATGGTATTTGTCTCTCATCCCACTTATGAGGGCGTGACACATGAACATTTTTATGTGAGCCCACCCACAAGACGAAGCTCATGGCTGGTAGGCACAGAAAATGCATTGATCCTGTCGGCATTCCCCCTCAAGGACTAGGCAATAAACCCAGCCCTGCTCCTTTAAATCAAGGGGGCAGGTGTTGCCTGGGGGGATAGCCCTCTGGGATCAACGCTGTTAATTTTCATTAACAAGCACAGGCCCCGAAAGTCCCATGTTATTAAGGTATTTGCCTCTCACCCCACTTATGAGGGCGTGACACAAGGACATTTCTATGTGGGCCCACGGAAGCTCATGGCTGGTAGGCACAAAAAAAAGCGTTAATCCCGTCGGCATTCCCCCTCAAGTGGGGCGCCTCAGGCGCTGGGCAATAAACCCAGCCCTGACCCATTAAATCAAGGGGCGGGTGTTGGCTGGGGGGAATAGCCCCCTGGGATCAACGCTTTTAATTTACATTAACAAACAGAGGCCCCGAAAGGCCCAGGTTATTAATGCCTTTAAAAAATCCTGCAATGTGTATAATATGTAACTGGAAATAACGAGTATATGATATGGATAATTTGCATACTGGTTTTAATAAAATGGGTTAAATAAATAATCAATGTTATTGTTTTATTCCCAAACGTATTAACAGCAATACCATGTATAATATTTCAAAGAAACCAATTAAAATAAGATAGAAATACATGTAATCTTATTTAGCTTTGTTAGTCTTTCTAATTTGATATATTTTATTACATTAGAACTTAATACTTGCGCTCGGGGGTCGCAGACTTTTGCTAGAATTGATGATGCTACGTGTTTTGGCCCGAAGGGTGGGGGACAGGCATAACTAACAATGACTACCAATGCCATTCCATACTGAAAAGAGTACATTACAATTTTCCTCACTTATAGTATCGACTATAAATAAATACACTTTGATATTTATATTTTAAATATAAATATTTCTCATGGCATGATTCACCATGCCAATTGAACGGTAGAACAGAAAAAGAAAAATAATAACCTCGCATTTGCGTATATGTTTGGGTAGGTCGGAAGGTTGTCAGAAAAGAATAGAGATGGCTCAGCTCAGCTGCTCCCAACACAAGATCTAAATTCAATGGCTTTTGAGATTAGCAAGCAAAATATTACTCGACGTCAGATACTGTATGTAATTACCAACCCCGAGCAGGATATGACACAAG
>CM042177.1:15084905-15147405 GCA_023376005.1 Doryteuthis pealeii | reverse complement strand
GGGACATTCAAGTTTTCCCAGGCATCCTTCACGATGGTCTAGAGTACGTTGGTGATCGACTACCTCGTCTCTTAATAACTTCTGGATGCAGTCCGTCTGCACCAAGGGACTTTTCGTTTCGAAGCAAGGAGTATGCTATATATATATATATATATATATATATATATATATGCATCGTCGTAGTAAATGAAAACGATAACTCTAGTTTATATATATATATATATATATATTAAATTTTTACTTGAAGGCACTTACAACGCATGTATCGTCGATACTTTTTCATGAACTTGACAAGTGCATGGCTCGATGTGCAGAATACCGTACAGACTGTTTCGACTTTATTAAGTCTCATCAGCGGTAACGTTCGAAACCGGGACTTCAGCAGACACAGTCTAGTGTCGCCTTTGTAGCTTTTACACGCCTCTACCTAAGGGGGCGTTATTGAGAGAATAATATGCCCTTCGGCCCCTTGAAGGCACTTACAACGCATGTATCGCACAAAATTCGATACTTTTTCTTATATGAACTTGACAAGTGTAATCCCGCTCTACCGTACAGACTGTTTCGACAGTCTCATCAGCGGTATATACTAACGATTTTCCGACAGAAATCGAAACCGGGACTCCGTTAGGCTGATGAGACTTAATAAAGTCGAAACAGTCTGTACGGGAGCCATACTGGGATTACACTTGTCAAGTTCTCTATAGTGCGATACATGCTGCCTTCAAGTAAAAATTTAATATATACTTTATACGTCGCCGAAGGGCTCTCTCAATAACGCCCCCTTACCCGTGTAGTATCGCTTGACAAGTTCCGCTAGGATGGTCAGCTGTGTACTGTGGCCGAGGCGATAAAAGTGTTTCACTAGTGTTTCACTGTGTCTGCTGAAGTCCCGGTTTCTCTGTCGGAGGGAAATCGTTAGTATATACCGCTGATGAGACTCGAAACAGTCTGTACGGTATTCTACACATCTGGGATTACTTGTCAAGTTCATTTTCTATAGTATCGAACGATACATGCGTTGTAAGTGCCTTCAAGTATTTAATATATACTTTATTATATATATATATATATATATATATATATAAGTGGTTAGAGTCAATTCGTCGATTCGAGTTCAATTCCTAGACGAAGCTGTTGGCATTTCACATAGTGCTGGGAAAGGTATGAATCCATATGCTGTAATTGTGTAAGTAACCAGTCTAGGAGAGGGATAACTCTGAATACAAGATTCCTAAGGTTGGTCGTTGATTGGGTTTATGGCAACCCTTGATGCACCAATTCTTTCCTATCGACTGTGCCAAAAAATGTGGATGGTCCAACACAAGCCTTCACCACTATAAACAAATCACTGTGTGGGTGTTCATTGTATGAACCCTCATGCGTCGAAAATCGACGAGAGAGTCCATAATATATATTATATATATATATATATATATCGCTGATGAGACTTAACAAAGTAAAAACAGCTGTACGATGTTCTACGTAGGGAGTGATATTTGCCAGGTTCGCTTGTCATGATTATTTTCATTAATTATCGAATTTTATACGATATATACTGCCTTCAAGCAGATATATATATATATATATATATATATATATATATATATATATATATATATGAACTTGAGTTACCGTTTTGAGTTACCGTTTTCATTTACTATGACGATAACCGTTATGTTAAGTGCGCCTCGGTACCTTGAGTCACATCCTACCAGTGGCGAACGGGTTGGGTAAATATCTACCTATCTTTCTCAGTCTCTTCATATTTTTCAATTAGCCCACCTTGCACTATGTAATGGTTTGTAATCTAGTCTAACAGGCCATTGTGAATGCCCCATACATTTCTGCTTAGCAAATGACCAATCTACAAATACTGTCTAGCATTTAAGTCGTAATTGTTTTCTGTATTTTATAGGAAAGTCTACCATCGAGATAACTGAATCAGCGGGAATTTTCAAACTAATTTCTACAACTTTATTAACTTTGTATCCAATGCAAAAAAATAGCCATAAAATTATGTTATCAAATAATGGGGAGATAGATATCTGAATAATGGAAAGGAATTAATAATGTTTTATATATTCATAAGCCTAGTATTGGTGTAGATTCTTCACACTCGACCCGTCTTTCATATTTTCTCTTCCTCTTCCTCGCCCTCTTCCCTGCACCCCTCAAACTGTCCTCCTACTTCACCTTCCTTTTCCTTGCTCCGTTCTATTTAAGCCGTCTCTCTGTGGAGTTACATTGTGTCATGGTTATCGTCGTTGAAAAATAGACTCGGTAACCCAAGCTCAAATCCTGGACGAGGCCATTTGCATTTCACATAGCGCTAATACTCTCATGAAATCCAACTATTCTCCCTCTAGCTATGAGTAAATAGTGGGGCGAGCAGGTATCTTTGACCTTGGTAAGGCAAACAGTCTAGGAAAAGAAAAACTGACTTCAAACCTATTATCATCATCTTCTTCTTCTTCTTCTTCTTCTTCTTCTTCTACAAAGATGGCTTTAGCATTAAATGTTGATATGCCATTAAATAAAGAAACCAGGCCATCTGTTTTATTTTTTTAATTTTTTCCTTATCATTTGTTTCATTTATTTGTTTCACTTTCTACTTTAATCTCTGTCCTTTCTTTCACCTTCTTCGTCTTCTTCTTCTTCTTCTTCTTCTTCTTCTTCTTATTATTATTATTATTATTATTATTATTATTATTATTAAAACTGTGACAAAAACGATTGAATATATATATATATATGTGTGTGTGTGTGTGTGTGTGTGTTCAATCGTTTTTGTTACAGTTTTAATAATAATAATATAATAATAATAATATATTATGTTGGTTTAATTGTGAACTGCTATGTATTCTTATTTTTGGTAACTGAATTTCAATGCAGTAGAATTTGTAAAAATAGTACCTAATAATATCCGTTTTGAGTGTATAAATTTCCATTAGAAATAATAAAAGCCCGTTATTTTTGCTTTAGAAGAAAATTAACGGAAAAAAGTTATCTATCTATCTATCTTTTTTTCTTTTCTTTTTTGTGTGTGTGTGTGTGTGTGCAAGCTTATCTATATTATTTCTGTTTCAATATTTATATATCTGTGAAATATGTTTACATAAACGTCTTGTGCGTGTGTGTGTGTGTGTGTGCATGCATGTGTGTGTGTGTGTGTGTGTGTGTGTGTGTGTGTGTGTGTCTACTTGCATCTCCATTTGTGTGTTGAAATGTGCTCTTTCGGCCTACAAATATATGTCGACACTCTGACACAACCACCAAACAGTTAAAACGGTTCCATTTCGAAAACGGATCAGGAAATAACAGCCTCTCCAATTGCAGACAGTATCGATCACCAACATCATCATCATCAACAACAACAACAACAAGAGAAGAAAAAGAAAAAAACTATAAATAAATAAGATTCAAACTCAACAAGTAATCGATACTTCTTTTTCTTATATCAAAATTTTACCGAAAAATATTTCCTCCATTATTTCATATCTTCTTTATTTCTTCTTCGTTTCTTCTTCATTTATTTCTCAACCCTCTTCTTTATTTATTCTTTATTTTGACATTTCTCATTCATTTTTCTTCACTTCTTCGTTTCTGTATTTATTCTTTATTTTATCTTATTTTCTTTAGCATTCCTAATCCTTCCTTATTTTTTTTTTATTTTTCAATTTTTTCTTCATTCTTTTCTTCTTCATTTCTTCCACATTTTTTTCGTTCCTTCTTTATTTTGGTATTTCTCAGTTATTCCTTCTTTTGTTCTTCATTTCAATATTTCTCCTTCATTTCTTCATTTTTCTATATTTTCATTTCTTCGTTTTTTTAAACATATCTTCTTTTGCATTCCCCAAAATTTCTTCATTTTTCCTTTATTTCTTCATCCTTTCTTTCTTATTTTTTCTACATTTCACTACTTCTTCAGTTTTTTTCGTTTCTGTGTTTCTTCTTGATTTCTATTTTATTCTCTATTTCTTCATTCACGTATAATTTTTTTCTTCTTTTTTTTCTTTCATTTCTCTTTCATGTTTTATTTTGTCATTTTCATTCCCTTTTCTATTTCTTCTTTAATCTTAATTACCTCTTTTTCATCACTTCTTCTCTTAGCCCTTTTTTCATCACATCTTCTTCATTTCTCTAGGTCGTTATTTTCCTTCATTTTTGAATTTTCTTTTTTTCTTTTTTTATTTCTTACTTTCTTTTTCATTGTCTATTTATTCTTCATTTATTCTTCTGTATTTTTCCTTTATTATTCTTTTCTTATTTCTTCATTTTCTATTTGTGTCTCTTTCTTTGTTCTTCATTCCTTATTTTTCATTTATTTTCCATTTCTCATTCGTATTATCTTCTTTTCTTTATTCATCATTTATTTTTTGCTTATTCACTTCTTCATTCCTTATTCGTTTTTCTTTTATTTATTAACCACTTTTATTTATTTTTGTTTTTCTTTGTTCCTTTTTTGCTTATTCACTTTAAATAAAAGCGATTCATTCTTCTTCTCATGTCTTCAATCCATTCTTCAATCTCATTCTTTTCTCATCTCCTCCATTTTTTAATATCTTTTATCTTTTTTATTCAATCTTTCTTTATTCTTTCTTTATTACTTTTTCGGGGTTTTTTTTTTGGGGGGGGTTTTTTTTCATTTATTTTTCATTCCTCATTCACTTAAATCGATAATTTCTATAAAGTTTTTGTTTAAGTCTGTCTAGATTCCATCGCCATTGCTATACAGTTTATTTTTTAATAATAAATAATGATAAGTTCGGGGCCATTCAAAAGGGTACTAAAACAAATAATGTTCTCTGGGCTTAAACAGAAATCTGTCATCAAATGTTTGGTGGCTAAGAAGTACAAACCATGTGTAATTTCCATTTAAATGTGTGATATGTACAGAGAAATATGTTTTAGTACAAAAAAATGTTTACAAATGGGGTTGTCACATTGAACCTGAATCGAAGATTGCCCATGCAGTGGAAACTCCGTGACTCTCTTGTAAAAAAAAGAAAAAAAAGAAACGTTCAAGACACATTGGCCAGTAAAGAAGGTCATGCTGACAGAATTCTGGGACATGAAAGGACTCATCACTACTAATTTCTCAGAAGAAGATACAACTGTAAACAGTGCTTCCTATTGCTAAATACTTCGGCAAAACTGACCTTATTTATTGAATGAGCCTCGTTTATCATATTAAAATAGCTGAATTGCGATGGGACAATATCAATTGTTGAGGTGTGCAACAAAACTAGTCAAATGATCATACAAACAAAATGCAGACTAGCAGATCATGGCTTTCAATTTGCCCTCGAGCTATTTTTGGTAGTAAAGTACAAGATTTAAACTCATTTGATTAAAAACAGAATTATTTACAGAATGTTTTCATAACAAGACCCATGTCTCCCTTGATGGATTTTAAGAGCCTTTAACTTAATCCAAACAATGACTTCTCTAAGAACGTTGTGCTTGGTTTAGTTTGCTTTATATGTTTAACGGCCTATCAACTCCTTATGGGTCATTTAATGCAGAAATTTTATTAATTTATAAACTGTAACCATAACTATTTTCAATGTTCTATTGCATTTTTTTTAATTGCTATTATTTGTCTATAAATATTTGTTTGCACACAGTTTTTGGATACCAAATATTCCTATTACAAATCATTTTTAACAGTTGTAAACCATCCAAGTCAGATGAACGAGATTAGCTGGACATTGCTTTTCGTTTAAGGACCACCAAATCTAAAAAAATCTCCCCTTACGACCTTGACTAAGAATATGCAGTGTAATTTTACTGTATGGGCTACCAAAGATTTGTACTTATTTACACGCAGAAATTTATCACTTTCTAATTTCATTTGTACGCATCTATCTCCCTTTACACTGTATAATTGTTCATGGGAATATATATATATATATATATATATATATATATATATATATATATATATATGAGTAATTATTCACCAAACTCCCCCCCAAACACTCACTTGCTCTTCTATAAATACAAATGTATGTACAATGTTTTAATATACTGACTGAACGCGGAACGAAATATATCTCCATATCTATTTGTTATTTCTTTTGGTCCACTTTTTTCTTTATCCTTACCACATTCTGTCGGATTTACTCCAACCCTCCAATCTTCACACACACACACACACACACATATATATATATATATATATATGTGTGTGTGTGTGTGTGTGTGTGTGTGTGTGTGTGTGAATGCAGGTACATGAATATGCAAATATAAATTGAGATAGATAGAAGACATATATGTATCTATCTATCTATTCACATCACTCGATGGTACTATAGCTCCCGCAACAGGGCAAAATAAAAGTTTTGTTAATAACTAAATAAAGAAAAAAATATCAAATACTATTTTTCTGAATTTTTTTAGATTAGGCTTGATAATTTGGATTAATTGGATTATTCGGACTATTGTCCTCATCTTTATCTGTACAACGTTTCGGCCGATGTGTGAAGAAGGCCGGTGGGCGCATCAGCCGAAACGTTGTACAGATAACAATAAAGACGAGGACAATAATCCGAATAATCAAAATAGTCGACGGAGTGGCCTAATGTCGGTATAAGCTAGACAGCGAGGGTGTCTATCCCTTTTTCACTCGCACTAGACCAAGGAGATTGATTTGGCATCTGAGAGGGAACACTACACCTACCATCAGCTCCTCACTTTACCGCACAGTGTTACTCATTCACTGAGTTGGTGAGAGCCGGTATCGAACCAGGAACCTAGTGGTTTCTAGCCGAATGCTCTACCGATTGAGCTATCCCGGCTCTTAAAACTAAATTAAGAAAAGAATATTACATACTATTTTTCTGATTTTTTTAGATGAAGTTTGATCATTTGTATCATCTGGATTATTCGGACTATTTTCGGTACAGCGTTTTGGCCGTGAAGAAGGCAGCAAATGGGTGAAATAAACTTTTTGTTTGTTTTTTTAAATAGTTGTTTAGAATTAAATAAAGAAAAGAATATTACATACTATTTTTCTGAATTTTTGAGATGACACTTGATAATGTGAATTAATTGGATTATTCCTTATCTTTATAATTATCTGTAGAACGTTTTGACCAATGTGTGAAGAAAGGCGAAGAGCGAATCGGTCGAAACGTTGTACAGATAACAATAAAAACGAGACAGGGTGGCTTAATGTCAGTATCAGCCGGACAGCGCTAGACCAAGGAGATTGTTTTGGCATCTGAGGTGGAGCGCTACACCTACCCTCAGCTCCTCACTTTACCGCACAGATCCCTGTGCTACTCATACGCTGAGTTGGCGAGGGTTGGTATCGAATCATGAACCAAGTGGTTCCTATCCCGACGCTCTAACGACTGAGCTAGACCAAGAATATTAGTATTTCGGAAAGCCGACAATGTGCTTGTAATTTTTTCCGGATTATATCTCGCCGGATAATCGGTGGTTCCCATATCTCATCAACAAAGCCGCCCTTCATGTTTGCAGCCCAGTTTTCGTAAACAAGTGTCTAAAGATTATTAACCCCAGGCCGGTACTAATTGATCCGTGATTAGTCTTTAAAGACAAAGGGGGGTTATTCTGGGGGGAACCCCACGGATTAGGAAAGGGGACGGGGTAGCAGGACAGCGTTAACACTCGACTGGTTCTCAATTGGGTAAATCCTTTTTAGCTATGAATTGTTGCTTAATGTCATTTCCGGGCCGTGGATATCTTTCGGCCGCACATCCCACTCGCGACGGTGCCCACCTCCTGAGACAAAAGCGGGCCATAAATTTAACCCGCTCACGCCGCCCTTACCTACGTCCAACTTTCTTAGCCACCGCCGCCGCCAAACACCACCACCACCGCCTTTTCCGAAACTTCTCGGCAGGTAAGATTCACTCATTTAAAAAGAAAGTCGGTTAGCTCGTCCATAGAGTCTGCAAGTGTAGACACTCAACCCCGCGTCTTTGCTATCGCCCCCCCACACACACACACACTTTTTGAAGATCAAAAATATGGCGAGGATCTAAATACAGTTTCATCAGAAGTGGATGAAAAATTATTTACCCGGTTAGTGAGGACAGATTCTAAAAACATGATAAGGAAAAAACCTTCTTCTTCTTCTTCTTCTTCTTCTCTTGAGCTTCTTCCCTCATTTACACCTCTCTTCTTCTTCTTCTTCTTCTTCTTCTTCTTCTTCTTCTTCTTGAGTTACTGACTTTTACCTAATTTCTACTTCCTCCTTCTTCTCTTCCTTCTCCTCCTCCTTCTTCGCGCACTTTTCCTCTTCTTTTTCTACATCTTAAGTTACTACTTTGTCTTTCATCTATACCTCCACCTTCTTCTTCTTCTTCTTCTTTTCTTCTTCTTCTTCTTCTTCTTCTTCTTCTTCTTCTTCTTCTTCTTTTCTTCTTCTTCATGAGTTACTGCCTTCTCTTACCTAATCTCTATTTTCCTATCCTCTAACTCCTTCATGTACTTTTCTTTTTTCTTATCTTCCATCAACTATACTCCGTCTTCCTTTTTCATCATCCTCATAGTCATCATCATCATTATCTTTATCATTTCTTCTTCTTCTTTCTTCTTCTTCTTCTTCTTCTTCTTCTTCTTCTTCTTCTTCTTCTTCTTTCATCTCTATCTCCATCTCCTCTAACTCCATCATGTACTTCTTTTTCTTCTTTTCTTATCAACTTTCTTCCCTCAACTATATTCTCCCTCATCCTTTTTCATCATCATCATCATCATCATCTCTTCTTCTTCTTCTTCTTCTTCTTCTTCTTCTTTCATCTCTATCTCCACCTCCTCTAACTCCTTCATGTACTTCTTTTCTTCCTTTCTTATGATCTTTCTTCCCTCAACTATACTCCTCCTTTTTTCATCATCATCATCATCATCTTCTTCTTCTTCTTCTTCTTCATTCTTCATTCTTTCTTCTCTCTTCTTCTTCTTCTTTTCTTCTTCTTTTCTTCTTCTTCTTCTTCTTCATTTCTTTCTTCTTCTTCTTCTTCTTCTTCCTCTTCTTTCTTCTTCATTCTTCTTACTTCTCTTCATTCCTTACTTCTCCTTCTTTCATCTTTTCTTCTATCACCGATGTGAGTCTCTGTTGCACTCACAGTTCGTAACTCGTCTTCTATTTTTAAGTAACGCACGAAATCTTAAAAATCACCGCTGTTTACTTTCTTTTCTCTATCGCCACCACCGCCGCTGCCAATGCACCGAACAACAGTAAATGACCCGATCATTCATCTCATCGTCAGAACCCACTTGCATCGCCTTACGATATTAGAAAGGGCCAATCCTCCCTACTCTCTCTCTCTCTCTCTCTTCTCTCTCTCTATATATATAATATATATATATATATATATATATATAGAGAGAGAGAGAGAGAGAGAGAGAGAGAGAGAGAGATAGAGAGAGAGAGAGAAGGAGGATTGGCCCTATATATATATATATATATATATATATATATATATATATTAATATATATATATATAAACTGGAAGAGAGAAAGATAAAGGTGGCGTGTGAGAGATACTTAGACAGGTATGGACAGACCGAGATAGATAGATAGATAGATAGATAGATAGATAGATAGATGTAAAAAGCCTGAGATAGATATCAACAAATGAACAGACTAGATAGATTGATTGATTGATTGATTGTTATATACATATATACATATATATATATATGAACAGGCTGATATATATAAAGAGAAAGTATGTATGAGTGAGACAAAAAAGAGAAAGAGGAGGGTTGAATCATGTTGAACAGAATGAAATAGACGTTTATGGACAGACTTAGAATAGATAGATAGATAGATAGATAGATAGATATGAATAGGCTCATATAGTATGAGTGTGTGAGATAAAAAGAGAGAGAAAGAGAGTGAATAATACTGAACAGAATGAAATCAACGGTTATAGATAGATTAGATAGATAGATAGATAGATAGATAAGATAGATAGATAGATAGATAGATAGGAGGTTATCATCCTGAATAGACTCTGGTAGAAAGAAAGAAAGAAAGAAAGAAAGAAAGAAAGAAAGAAAGAAAGAAAGGAAAGAAAAGATCATAGATAGATAGATAGATAGATAGATAGATAGATAGATAGATGGGAGATTATCATCCTGAATAGACCCTGGTAGGCAAGCATTAGAAGAAAGACAGAAAGAAAAGAAAAGATATACATAGATAGATAGATAGATAGATGGCAGGTTACGATCCTGAATTGACTCTTGTAGATAGGCATAGAAAGAAAGAAAAAACAAACAAAACAAACAAACAAAAAACAGATTATACTTCGATATATATATATAATATATTATATATATATATATATAGAGAGAGAGAGAGAGAGAGAGAGAGAGAGAGAGATATTTCATTAGTATCATTGTGGTTTATTTTTTTCGTTTATTGTTTCTCTTGATTGAAATCTTTATCAGGAGCGGATTCTCAATGAAGCGATTAAGGTGAATGGTGTTGTATATGCAAAAGTCGAAATCTCCCGATTCACTAATACAAACTACATACACTCGTCAACGGGACGGATAAAGTCGGAAGTGCCCTCGGTCGTTACCTAAAACGGAATGACCATTTTAACATATATCTGCGCATGGGCTCCAAATCAGAGTTCCGGCTTGATAGTCAATTCCCAAAATTAAATAAAAAAAAAAAAATTGGTAAATAAAATTCGAATATCATCCAATGAAAGCGATTCCCGGGTAAAGTGAAAACAACTCCAAGTGATCCAACTTTGGACCGCCGATCTCTATAAAACGAACAGCTTTGAAGGGCACCGACAGTCAGAGCTGAAGGCACCATCACGAACGCAGGCACGACGAGCGCTACCTCACAGAAGGACACATCAAAGAGCGGCGGGTCACACCCCGACTTACCCAAACCAGGCAGTCAAATCAACAAGTCAACACGCGAACTTTTCTACATCATCCGAAGAAACCAAAGACGCTTACTACCAATACACAATATTCTGCCTACGACAACAAACAACAACAGACACACCGACTATACAAACCCCATTCGTGCTACCACAAGTGAGTAAACTTATCTACCTCCCAACTCCCAATTCTCTACGATCATCAACTTAAGGGGCGAACTTCAGTCCGTACCTACCTCCATATACACAATACCATCTGCCTACATCACCACACCAATACCACAACCAAGCTGGACATTTTACGAACTTAATATTCAACATAAATATCACAAAAATTGTGCGATACCATCCTGACATTTACGGACTTGCTATTCACCTATAAACATTCATCAATTTTTAAACCTGTTGCTCTCTTGAATTTATTTCAACTTTTCGTTGTTTTTTTCATATTACTTTTCAATACAATTTTGAAATTTATATCTGTGTTTGTTTTTCCTTGCCACCCATACGCTTGCTACTAATCCTGTTTATAACATCTGGTGTCAGAAGCGTACGGCAGGGGAAATGGATTACTCAAGCTACACACGTGCCGCATTATTCGAACTCATAGGAAAGCATAAAATAGCTCTACTACAGTTAAAGTGCAAACCCGGTACGCCCCGACGAGGCGACGATTGCTGAGACGCAAAGGGAGATCGATGATATGGTAGCTGCTCTTAGCATGGCCCCCACAACAACACCAAATCCGACACATATCAACACATCACATGGACTAATGATGCGTCAACAATCTCTGCGCGATTCCATGAGGAATATAAAGTGCTTCAACCCCGGGAAACGATGCACATCGTTTTATTACAGACCTCAACCAGGCGTATACTATCAACGTGAGGCCGGAACTGGCCGACTACCCCGAAATGGAAGGAGAATTCCTAAAGATCGCCAAACAATTACTTGACCGAGGCATCTTTCAACAAATGTTGGACTCCCAACACGACACATCCACCTTTGAGCAGTTGAAATCTTATCTAATTGAAACACACGGGAACCAAATGTCCAACTTCCAACATCTCAGTCGAGCCTGGGACTTACGGCTACAAGACAACGAGAGGCTGACCGATTTCGCGGGACGGCTCGAAATACCATTAGAGAGGCGGCCGTTCATGTAAAAGCAGGTTTAAGAGGGATAACGGCAGGGAGATGACCGTGGATACAGCATTCTCACTAGTCGGAGCAATGTTAATGAGCGAAAATATCAAAGCATGACACCCAATGTCTACCCCCATCTCGTGAAAACGATGGACAATCACTACACTGCAGGTGGAATAGCGAGCGAGGCCCAACGGTACCTCGACCGCGGCATCAAAACCGACGACACTACCAGTCATGATACCAATGCATATTATAACAACTCGCAACGGCCGAAACAGTCCAATGACAGACCTGAACAACGAGCAGCGAAAACATTCAGACAGCCCGCTCAGAAAAATTATAATACGGCATACAATGGTAGACACCCACCCAACCAAAAACACAGCGGCATGACTCGAGCCACACCTGTCTGCAGGAACTTCATAGAGGCTTCAAATGTTTTCAAGGCATAACTGCCCATATCGACATCCACCTACAGCTCAAGTACACGTCGCAGCAACAGAAGAAGCGTCACACCCCAACGTCACACAAACTAACGACACGGATTTTCAGTACGGACCGGACGAGATGTGATGGCTCGTACGCCGGTCCGTCCCGCTCATCATCACATATTTAATCTCCAGCGACACTCCATGCAACAATCTCCGTTTATTAAAACGACATTCACCATCAAAGGAACACCTTCACGGACACAGCAATGCTAGACTCTGGTTGCTCAACTTGTATCATACCAATCTCCCGATTGCCAGAGGATTTCAGGAAGCACATGATACACTCAGACACGATCGTCAAGGGTATAAATAGTAAATATACCACCCTGGGCGAGCTAAACTGTGACGTCACTTGGTGACCAAACTCTCCCACTTCAAGGAATCAATATACTAATCACAGAGGCCGCCGCACCGATACTAATCGGACAAAATGTCCTCAGCCACAGCTCCATCAGCTCTTACACAATCAACAACCAAGACGCAACCATCATGTTCAGACGAACAATCGCATCTAATTATACAACACAAACAGTCCCACTAACACCAGCACACCAACACGCTGCCTCACCCAACCACAACCCGGCATATGGGCTCAGACCACCATCGACAAGAACCAGCCCACCAGGAGACCAGGACCCGACATCCAGACACTGAATCAAAAACTAAGCTGGTTAAAGCAGAACATGGATTCTCACTACCGAATCACCCAAATCGCGACGAACTAGAGGCCACGGCAAACCTACTTATCCGCTACATCGACATCATCGGTACCGAGTATAGCAAGAAGGGCACGTTCACCCGAGCCGTTCGCATACCGACCAACGGCCAATCACGGGCACAGAAGCAGCACCCAGTTCCGCAGGCCCTGAAGCAGACATCGATGCAGAGATAGGGCGCATGGCCGCCGAAGGGTCATCGAAGGCTGCATTGACCCCAAGGGCTTCAATAGCCCAGTGTTTGCCGTACGCAAGAAGAACGGATCGATCGCGTAGTTGCCAATTTTAAGAGAACCCTCAACAAAGTACTGGTTGATCTTGATCCATATCCAATACCAAGGATTGACCACTTATTTAATAAGATCGGTGAAGGAAACAGGTACTTCGCATCGCTCGACCTCCGTAGCGGCTATTGGCAAATTGTCATCGACGAACGCGACCGCCACAAGACGGCATTTACATGGAAGGGCCACTGCTATCAATATACGCGTCTGGCCTTTGGCCTTACATCTGCTGGACAGATCTTCTCTCGCTGCATAGCAGAGGCCCTGGCCACAGTCGCGTCCCGAGACAACATATCGTCATACATCGACGACAACTTGGTCCACGCCCAAACCTTCAAGGAGTATATAACTGCCCTGGAAACAACTATCACCGCACTTCGAAGATTCGGACAAAGTTGAATCCCAACAAGTGCACATTCCTTGCATCGGAGGCGAAATTCCCTAGGACGTTTAGTTAACAACGAAGGATTCAGGGCCGACCCTGAATACGTCCGAGCTATTAGGGAAATGGAGCCCCCAACATCAAGAAAGGAATTGCAGGGCCTCATCGGTCGCCTGGTGTGGATCAGGCAATTTCTCGAGACCCGTCTCTATGAACGGATCAGATCGGACATGTTCTCGAACCTCATGGCCCCCATACATGAACTTAACAAAAAACAAACCATTCACATGGACAGAAGAGGCGGATCGGGCCTTCAAAAACATCAAGAGCCGACTTTCATCACGCCCATCATATCATTTCCGGACTTCTCTCGGCTCTTCACGCTTACCACGGATGCCAGCGACGTAGCGTGTGGAGCCATCTTAATGCAGGAGACAGACAAGGGGAAAAAGACCATAATAGCGGTCGCCTCACATACACTTAACCCACGGAGCAAAACTGGTCCACCACTGAACGGGAAGCCTACGCCAATAAAATGGGCGATAGCAAAATTTGATTACTTCTTACGCGGCCGCCCGTTCGTCATCTTCACCGATCACAGATCATTGACTTATCTGGACCAGCGCGAATTCAACAACGCTAAGATACGACGGTGCAGGAAGAAATCTCATGCTACAAATTCATCTTGGAATATGTCGAGGAGAATCAAACGTCTGGCGGACATGCTCAGCAGAGGCTGTGGAAAGAAAAACAGAAAATCCTGAGCGATCCTACCCCAGCGGGCAGGACATTTAAGCTGGACGGATCCGACCTTCGCATATACGTTCCATCGTGGTGCCTCGATGAGGTGGACAGTTTACGACTCATCCCCAGGACCCACACGACACAGAACACCCGCCGCCACAAACGCATCGCGGACGCTTTCTTCGCGTACCACCTCAATTCCACCATTCCTATCAAAAGAAACTGTGATCACCTGGGCATCGCGGCAGAACAGCTGATCGATAGTGCACTCTCGAACATAATCAGAGTTCTCCAATCACCTAAATCAGGTGAAACACATACGGATCCAAGAGACCACAGAATGTCAATACTGAAAAAAACATATGAGTCAGTTCTTTCTAGAACCAGGCACCTCCGTGCTAATGATAAGGACAGCACACATTATCCAAAATTGGTAGTGCCGTATAGGCTCCGGACCAAATACCTCCATCAAGCACATGAAGCACCAACCACTCAGTGTAACCCGTATGCGTGAACTCCTATCCAGCTACTGGTGGGAATTCAAAAACCGGGACATTATGGCCTATGTTAATCATGCAACACATGCGCAAAGTGTAAAGGAACTACGGCAAGCGTGTACACCAGCCCATGGGTCACTGCAAGCGAGGCAAAAGACCATTCGAGATAGTCTTCATAGATTTCGTTATGATGCCAAACTCTAAGGGGAAACGCTATATCTTCACCATCCTAGACAGCTTCAGTCGATATTTCACTGCATACCTTGTGCAAGGGACCGTGCAATCGATGCCGCCCGCGGACTATACCAACTTTTTCTCCGTCACAGAGAAAATACCACGCATAGTGTCCTCGGATCGTGGCACGCACTTTACCGGCGAAATATATAGACAGTTCTGCGACCAAATGTCCATTCCCAGGAGCTTCACTGTCCATGGCGACCTCAGAGTTCAGGAAACATTGAGCGGCAACATCGCACGATGAAGAATGCTCTGTACATGCTATGCGAGGACAGAAACTGTGAATGGACAGACGTCCTTGAATCTGTCGTCTCATCAATGAACGCCACGATCAACAGAGCCACGGGTGTATCACCACACTACACCGTTACGGGTCGTCACCCTAATATTGACTTCCCAAGATTCACAAGGGGGAAATCTCCAACGATGATCCAGGAGCTTATGGTATGCAGGTGAATGCCCTTCTCAGACAAGTTCATAGGCATGTCGCCCTAGCAAACAATGAAGCCGACCACAAATCGGATACGATACTAAACCAACGGATATACAAGGACCAATACGGGTCGGCGATAAGGTGCTACTGCACCGCCCAGTCTTCCACTGCGCATTCATCACACTTGAACTGGATTGGCGCATTCGAAGTGGTAAAAACAAACGACAGGGTAGTCCAAATAAGAAACGAGGAAGGCAAAACCGACTGGGTACACCGGGCTCATATTCGCTGCCTCGAGCTCGACCCGAGCACCTATCTCATCACACACTACCCCCACCGCCGTATCATATTCTCCCACAAAATCAGGAATCGCCATACCCGGAACCATCTATTACACATACAGCAACGCAACCTTGCGAGCAAAACAACAATCAGGAACAAAACCAAAGCAATTCAAAACGACTTCCAGTCAGGCTAACACGAGGCCAAATGCCAACACGATACAAGGACTTTGTTATGAACTAAAACACCAAAACACACTTACACATACATACCCAAACCCATTGTGAATCGTATCAATTTCTGGGGGAGCTCTGTTGTATATGCAAAAGTCGAAAATCTCCCGATTCACTAATACAAACTACATACACTCGTCAACGGACGGATAAAGTCGGAAGTGCCCTCGGTCGTTACCTAAAACGGAATGACCATTTTAACATATATCTGCGCATGGCTCCAAATCAGAGTTCCGGCTTGATAGTCAATTCCCAAAATTAAATAAAAAAAAAAAATTGGTAAATAAAATTCGAATATCATCCAATGAAAGCGATTCCCGGGTAAAGTGAAAACAACTCCAAGTGATCCAACTTGGGACCGCCGATCTCTATAAAACGAACAGCTTTGAGGGCACCGACAGTCAGAGCTGAAGGCACCATCACGAACGCAGGCACGACGAGCGCTACCTCACAGAAGGACACATCAAAGAGCGGCGGGTCACACCCCGACTTACCCAAACCAGGCAGTCAAATCAACAAGTCAACACGCGAACTTTTCTACATCATCCGAAGAAACAAAGACGCTTACTACCAATACACAATATTCTGCCTACGACAACAACAACAACAGACACACGACTAATACAAACCCCATTCGTGCTACCACAAGTGAGTACTTATCTACCTCCAACTCCCAATCTCTTACGATCATCAACTTAAGGGGCGAACTTCAGTCCGTACCTACCTCCATATACACAATACCATCTGCCTACATCACCACACCAATACCACAACCAAGCTGGACATTTTACGAACTTAATATTCAACATAAATATCACAAAATTGTGCGATACCCATCCTGACATTTACGGACTTGCTATTCACTATATATATATTTTTAAACCTGTTGCTCTCTTGAATTTATTTCAACTTTTCGTTTTTTTTTTCATATTACTTTTCAATACAATTTTGAAATTTATATCTGTGTTTGTTTTTTCCTTGCCACCATACGCTTGCTACTAATCCTGTTTATAACAATGGCAAGTGCAATTGCCTTTAGGCAAATGTTTTTCGAGGGGAATGCTGCTCATGGAACGTTGCTGACATCTTTACAAGCGTTCAACCCTGTGTAATATTTTTAACGTTGTTCGTGAGAGGAAAGCCGCCATTTTCTATTATGGGAAAATGGTGGTAAGTTACCAGAAATGGAAATGGAAGGACGGTAATATAAGGAGCCCAGCAAAATAAGCAAAATCACGAACGGTGATAGATAGATAGATAGATATGAATAGACTGTGATAGATAGATAGATAGATAGATAGATAGATAGATAGATAAGAACATAGATAGATAGATAGATAGATAGATAATAGATATAAGCAGACTGTGATAGATAAATAAATAAATAATAGATAGATAGATAGATAGGGACATACGGAGATAGATAGAAGATAGATAGATAGATAGATAGATAGATAGATAGGATATACGGAGATAGATAGATAGATAGTAAAATACGGAGATAGATAGATAAATAAATAGATAGATAGATAGATAGATAGACATGCGTGAGAGGGGGAGAGTGAGAGACGAATTAACCGAGATAGATAGAATAATAAAGGCTATCAAATGTTTCACACGGGCACAGATAGATAGATAAATGGATAGATAGATAAGTAGCTATTTGACCTCTATCTATGAATTTATAATTGCATAGTTATATACCTTCCCCCCCCACACACACATATATATATATATATATATATATATATATATATATATATATATATATATATATATAGCGGCAAAAATTGCCATGGGAGGTAATTTTTTTTTTTTAATTTCTTAATTTTAAAACAATTACCAAAAATCAGGGAATTGTCCAATTTTAATGAAATTTTCACCAAATTATTTTCCCACGACTTAATTTTATAAGGATTAGTTTATTTTATGGAAGAAACTTGAAAAAATACTTTTTTTTATCAATTCAGAATGTGACCATTTGAAGAAAAAAAAATCCCGGTCCCTAATTTTTACATTTCTTGAAAGATCATATCCTGAAGAATATATAGAAAAATAAAAAAATAAAAAATATAAATTCAATAACCTAAAAAAGTGATTTTAAAATTTAAAATTCATTTTCTTAAAACTCAAAAAATAAATAATGTAGCAAGTTTTTTTTTTTTTTTTTTTTTGTAGTATTATAAAATATAGTTGTCTTTAAATTGATGTAAAAAAAAAAAATTCTATCTTAAGTTAAACTGAGTTTTGGACTACCTTAAAAATTTCAAGGTCAATTTAATATGTCAAAGAGCAGTACGGACTAATTAGCAATTTTAACCAAAGATAGCCCAGAATTTTATCTTTGAAAAAATCTAAGTTAAAAAAGCTGAATCCCTGGGAGGATATTTTAAAAGAATTAAAACGATTTTTTTAAAATCGTCAATTTAAAATATGGAAGCCTAAAAGATCAAAATTATCTCCCCATCTGACCACGGTCTTTACAGTATGATTTGTGAACGAATTCAACGCATTTCCCAAGTTATTATGATTCATTCATTAAAGGATCACTTTATTTCCAAAAGTACATTGTTCTTTTATTTTATTTTTTTTTTTACATTCCTTTCAAAAATAGTAAACTTGAAATTAATACTAATCTAATTAAAAGAAAAAAAAATTATTGAACACTAAAATTAAACTGAATGTTCTTAAAAATATATTTTACACGAGTATTTTTATTGTAGATATTGTTATACTAACACTAAGTAGTAAACATTTTTGTAGTTATATTAAAAAAAAAAAAAACGACCACAAATAACATAGTTTAGTTAGACACGTGAAATTTTGGCAGTTTTCATGTAAATTTTAATTCGCATTAACAGGAATTATTGGCAAATGAATTCTCTTTTTGTTTATGAAATTATTCGCTATTGAAATTTTTTAATTAAAATAAGTTTATAGTAAAATTTACACACGATGATGGAATGTAAATTGTTTACAAGTCACGTGTTTAAGTTTTTACGTTCCCTTCGCGTGGCTGAATATTTTTAAGAGAAGGTTTCTCTTTGCAAATGAAGACATTTATTGTTGGTTAAAATTTATATTTTATGAAAAATTAAAATTAAAAGAACTTGTGAAAATTGTCAAGTGGTAAAAAGTGCTAAAAAAAATTTCGGCGGACCTGACATCTAAAATTTTTTTTTAATTTTTTTTTCCTTTTCTTCGATGGATTATTATCGATTACACACCAATCTATCAGATTGTAAAAAAAATATTCTAAAACGTTCTTTATTTTTCGAGTTTTCAGGGGTGCTCATTTCCCGGTAAAAGTTTATCGTAAACCGATCCCCCATATCGGAACCCCTGAAAAAAAATTTTTCTTTGTAATTTCTTTTCTTTTTCTTCAATGGATTATTATCGTTTACACACTAATCTATTGATTGAAAAAAAAATTGAAGTGTAAAAACGAACCCCCACTTTAAAACTAAGCATTCTCATAAAATAAAAAAATTTAGAATATACATATTGAAGTGAATATTAAAATAAATAAAGAAAATATGTTTAGTATTGTAAAATAACGGGTGCAAGAAAAATAAAACATTTATTGCAAAAACACGGACATAAAATGGGGGTTCAGTTTATTTAATGTTAGGAATTTACGAGCAAATTTTATTACCAAAATGTTTATCTAAACAGCGATTTTTTTTACATGTTTCGTCATTAAATTCTCTTTCAAGAAATGAAAAATTAATTTTCCTCTACCAAAAAAAAACAACAAAAACAAAAACGAAACAAAAAAACAAATACGAAGAAACTAAGTTTCTTCGCGTTTTTTTTTTTTTTTTAATAAGTTACTTATTATTGTACACTGTGGGGGTAAAATACCCGCACTTTTAATTTAAAGTAAAGATTTATTTAAAATATAAGATCTTACTACTTGATAAACAGAACATTTTATTAAATTCGGATTATTAGATTTTTATTTTTTTTAAATTCTTGTGCTTCCTGTTATTGACGCTTTTGAAAATAAAAAAATAGATAAGCTTCGTAACGTCTGTTGTAAATTATTCGCTGAAGAAATAATCGAAAGGGTAGCACTAAAATTATCAACAAAATGAATTTTGTTGTTAATTAATGATTAAAAAGTAAAGGTAAAAGAGAAAAAAAGTAAATAAAAACCAAAAAAGATTTTACGTGTTTGTTTTTTTCTTAAGACTTAAAAAATTCATAGCGCTTCTTTCTTAAAATAAAAAATTAAACTTTGTTTTTTTTAATTATTTTTTTATCATAATTGAGGCAATACTTTTAAAATTAAATATTCAACAATCTTTTAATTTGAAAACTCAGATTTGACATCCAGATATTTCAAACATACGAAATAGTATCACTATAAATGAATAAAGGCCTCCATATTTTATATATTCAACCATGATCTCAACTGAAAATTTACAATTTCTTAAAATAGGAAGTTATCTCCCTTACACCCCAGATATTGCCGCTAGCTAATATATATATATATATATATATATATATATATATATATATACATTGTTATCCACGGACACCGTGTTTCGACCTATCACGTCTCCTCGGTGTGGCTAGACACAGCAAGCTACCACCGACCGGGATAGAAATCAGTCTTCCTGTCAGTTAGTCTCTCAATCTGTCTACCAATTTTGTTCTGTTCCTATCTATCAACTTATCTATCGTATTCTGTTCACATGTACAAAGATTGGCTGGAAAGCTCATATGATGACACCATATCTACTATTTAACAGGTTTGAATGCAGAGTTTTCCTTCTCCTAAACTGGTTACCTAGCTATGGCTAAAGAGCCCAATCTGTCCTACTTTTTACCCATAGCTGGAGTTAGAGTAGTTGGATGCATACCTTTCCCAAGGTTATTAGCGCTATGTGAAATTTAAACAGCCACGACCAGGATTTGAATTCTGATCGACGGGTCCATTTCCTGCGACTCTAACCTTTACACCACGCGTCTCCCAAAAACACACATATATAATATATATATTCATCATACAAGCACACACACATACCTAGACATATTAATATTTAATATTCCTTATACACACACATATCTACACACATATATTCATCATACACACACACACACACACATATATATATATATATGTATATATGTGTGTGTGTGTGTGTGTGTATATGATTGATATATGTGTGTAGGTATGTTTGTGTGTATAAGGAATATTAAAGATTATCTATCTGACTATATATATATATATATATATATATATATATATATATATATATATATAATTATGTTCCTATCCATCTTTTACTGCTGATTTTCTATTCCCAATATTCTAATCCATCTCTTTTTTCTCTCTTGCCATTGAACATTGCCAACCTTCGCCAAAAATTCATCCAATTTTATATTCTTCTCCCCATTAATAGGATTTTTTTCGCTTCGTATTTTTCTTTTCTTTCTTTTCTTCTTTTCCCGCCTTTTCTTTCTCTTTCTTTTGACGCTCTTTACAAAATTCTTTTTCAACAAATTGTCTTCGAGGATAAAGAATAAGATTTTGGATGAATTCCAGACTTTCGCTTTTTTCCTGTTTTTTTTTTCCTGTTTTTTTTTTCTTTTCTTTTTTCTGATTTTTTTAAAGAAACATTTCTCATTTTGTTTTATATATTTTAATTCTTTTCCTTTTTCTTGTTTTTTGTTTTTCAACTAAGTTCGAAATTTTTCGCACCAAATTTGCAACAATCTTGTGACTTCAATAAATCATGAATCAGCTGTAATTTCGATTCTGACCTCGATGGTTGATGTTCAAATCCTACTGATGGCTACTTGAGATTTGGAAGCAAACACTTAGACCATCATTCAATAATGGGAGAGGATAGTTACGAATCGTGTGGTTTGGAGGAGACTTATTTATAGTGGCTGCAAGGGGTGTGAAGTAAGGCAGCTCTAGTACTCTATCCTGAAGCGGGCTTTAAGTAACGGCACATAACCGACATCCTGGACACATTTCCTACATTTAAGCCTTGGCATATATCTAATGCATGTGGCAGGACCTGACTGTCGAGGGCTGGACTTTTCAGTCACATGCCCTCGCATACGATAGAAAGCCAGGGGAATCATATGTGTGACAGGGTCCTGAGCCATTTGCCTGCTCACAACCGAACTACTTGTAGAAATGGCCTTCTTTTGTGAAGAAGTGGCAATCACCACATATATATAGTGGACTCTCCTATCGTGAACGATAGATGAGGTTCAGCAGTAAGTGATATGTTTCCTCCCATGTTGTGCATGCTATCAAGAAGACATTTTGTGTTTCCTCGAGTGTGATAGCAGCACAGCCTTGCTGTGGGCTATGAAGCCACACTGACAAATAAAATGTTCTAAGGTGGGAGTCAGATGTTTTTGTTTTAAAGTTAGGTGGGTCTGATATCGATGCTTCAGTCTATTTTCTACAAAGCTGTTTAGTCTAGCGAAACATGTCTTATGCCATTCTTCCCGATTTGATGATAGATTTTCCCAAGCACCCAGGTTAATATTGAGACGTTTCAAATTGTCCTTAAATTTGTCTTTATAGCGTAAAGTGGACTTCCAATAAAACGCTTAGCATTTGGTAATTGTCCGTATAAAATCTTCTTTGTAAGCCTGTTCTCATTCATTCTGACAGCTCGACCAATCTATCTAAGTTGAACCTTGGCTAGTAAGGTTTCGATGCCAGCAATGTTACATTTTTTTAATAGATGATGACTCTGAAGTCAGTGATTGTTTCGGGACCAAAGAATCGTGTGTGAGTTACAACATACTAAACATTACCATGGGACGCCTTTGGTATTTACCCAACGCGTTCGCCACGGGTAGGATGTGAGTCAAGGTCGCAAGTATGGGAAATCCATCGAGGATCTAACTCACTATTCAGTAGTAATGGATATGCGAGACTAGCTTGCTAACCATTATGTCACTATGGGACGCCCTTTAGGTTTGTGTTAAGTAAATCTTTGTATGTGTCCCACATCTTCTATCATATATTAGGAATTTTCTGTATGTGTCCTGGATTTAGACGGCTTCAGTTGTTTACCTAGATCATGAATAAAATCCCTACAATCTATTAATAAACTTTAGTTAGGACCCATCAAATTTCCCGGGGACTCATTCAAAGCAAATATTTGCGTCCCAGGACACTCTAAGTTTGAAAGCTATCAGCATCACTGCATAGATAATGAATGTTTCCAACAAAAAAAATCCTTAACATTATTCTATAAATCCTGCATGTAAAAAAGAAAAAGAAAATGTTCGTAAAGTGAGCAAATATAGAATCAATCAGGTTCTATCATTTCGTCTATTGTAAATGAGTGTTATATAAATTTACGTGTGTCCCCTACTGAATATATATTGTATAAACTGAAATTAAATGGGTAACGCGCCTACGCACACACACACACACACACGGATTGAACACGGACTTAGGATTTCTTAACCCGTACAAATATTTCTCCACCGCCAGAGCAGAAGCCACCAGGGGCGACCAAGACGAACAGCGATGACAACTAAAAACAAACCAATTAATACGCCAACACATAAAACAGACAAGCATACGCATAAAACAAATACACAAGTAGCAGCAACAAAGAAGAAAGGGAGTCACTAAAGGTTAAAGAGCCCAGCCTATCCTACTATTTACCCAATGCTGGAGGGAGAAAAGTTGGATTCACACCTTTCCCAATAGTATTAGCGATATATGTAATGCAAACAACCACGTTCAGTATTTGACCTCTATCATCCGTGTCCATTTTTCATAAAGATAACCATTACCTGACAAGCGCTATCTCTTCGTATATATATATTTTTTGTGGATAATTTTTATCTAAAATAATCATTGTGGTGCAAGTATATAAAGAAAAAATCGTAACATCTCTAACTTTACCTTCACAGTTCCTTTAGCCGTAACTTAGCAACGAGACAAAACTTACACAATGTTTATATTTATTGTTGCATTATCAGAACAAAAAGGAAAATTTTATTTGTATATATTCACTGTGTATATTTCGCTATAGATTTAGTTTTGTTTTTATCTAAAAATACCAAGCTATGTCCAGAGAAGAAAACTCAAGTGGTCTTAGCATAATGATAAAAAAATAAATATAGAAAATTGATGGTTTTCAGAAAACATTGTATATACAGAAGTCTTATAGAGCTAATAGAACCTTTATTGCAATATAAGAATAGTAGGTATTAGTTTATAACCAACACAAGGTCGTTATAATGAACATTTGGTTATGAAAGACATACAAGTAACTCGCGTGAACAACGTACATAGGAATGTTTAATGCATACAACATGTAACAATAAAATAACTATACATATTTCCCTTACAGCTAAATTGTACATAAGGTTCTATTACGATTCGTTTGGCCATTTTAGGGTTGTAGTTGAAGGCAGTTTTACAGTGGAGATCATTTGTGGCATTAAGTTTGATCCTTTCTTGAAATAGAAAGATGTAGTATCAGTTTTATTCCTTGTCTATTGATCTGTCCTCAAAGGAGAAGTTATATCAGAGTCTTGTGTATCCAAAGTAGAAAGATGTATCAGAGTTGATCCTGTTGGTCATCCCTTTAATCATTTCATCTAGCAAGGGATTTTAGGACAATTTATCAATGCCTTTAAATAGTAAATTAAATACATGTTTGGGCGTTTTTGATTGGCTAATTCAGCCACCACTGGTTTGGAACAGTCTGTAAATATAAGTTGCGGTCTTTAGCACACTTTATACCCAAAATACTCAACATTTTCATTGAACAAAATGTAATGAAAATCTTCCAGAAAAAGGTTAGAAAAAAAACTTATTAAATCTTTAATGTTTTTCATGGCAAGGTGCACTAAAATTACGAGAAAGTGGGAAACGATTGTATCTATTCTGTTCTATGAGCAGAATAGAAAAATGTATTTTTCGTTCCACGATCTAGGACTGAAAAGAGATAGGTCTTATCAGTTCAACGAACGGGGACCAAAGAGAAAGTTTTAAGTGACTGAATTATGATGTGACCAACAGACACGTGACCTGGGAAGCCACGCCTACAATTCAAGGAAAGATAATCATTTTTCTCTCCCTTCAATTTGTTTTTCTCTGTCCGTAGGATGGGTTTTCAGCTGTTAATTGTAGAGATTTGTTTTGACTTATCAGTATTCAACTATGTTGCAAGTTGTATCTGCTTCCGGGAATCCAGACTTGGTAAGTGGTTTAAAAAGATGGTTTGGCTATTCTACTGCAGGATTTTGACTGGCTGGTGGTTTTATCCATATATACTGAACCCTTGACCATGTCCTGTCAGTTACTACAGAGTGTATTCGGTTACACTCTGTCTTTTTTGTGTGGTGACTGGACGATAGTCACAGCCTTACTGTGAAGGAGGAATATGATGTTCGTTCTACACTAATAATGATTTACTAACAATTATGTATTCTCAATTAATTATTGCTATCTATTTTATTATAATTCACCAAATGTCCGCCCGTTTCTATAGCTCGGGTTCCGCCATTTTGCGCTCGATTTCTACAAAAATTTTCAGAAATTGTTAGGGTTATCTCTGAAAAGTTTTTGAGTGACATTTAGCTAAGATTATTCCATTTTTATGTTCGTCCTAAAATGAAAGAAAATGGAGGGAGTTATGTCGAGAAACATTTTTTAAATCTGGATGAGGTTTTAACAGATCTTTGCATCATTTGGTCCAGATTTTTAATCCTACGTCACAAATTCCAGCTTATGAACTTCAATGACCATCTTTAAATCAGTTTATAATACCAATTTTTTTAAAAGTCCGTCGCAGACGACGATAACGTCACTCTATGTTGTTCAATAGTTGTGGACCCTTTGGTGGCTAGTTAGGCCAATTCCGGACTTGCAGATGCACATAGCATGGGAAATTTCCATCTGCATTTGGGAGTTCATGACGACGAAGACGTCGCCCCTCTGCTGCCCTGTTAATCTCGATATTGAGCCGCTCAGCTACTGTGCGACCCGTGTCCCATCAACCCTGTCTGTTGGAGGCCAGATCTTCCAGTCTTGAAGGTGTGATAGTGTATTTCTTCAGCGTCGTCTTCATATGGTCTGTGAACCGCTTTTTTTTTGGGGGGGGGAGGCTCCTGTCCTTCGCAAGCCACCAGCGAGTTCACCATAAAGTATTTTAAGGGGGAGTCTGCAGGCATGCGGATGGTATGACCCAACCATGGCATTATTAATTATAGTAATAATTATTAACTAGACTTTATATGGCTTTGGTTAATGATTCCTAATGCTAATTTGACATAACCCCAGACGGGTTGATATGCCGTTAAAATCAATAAACATAAACAAACTAATGCTAATAATTTTCCCACGGCTTTAAGTATTTCTATCAAATACAAATAATTTGCACACAGTTATATTATTGCTTTGTACTGGGTACGAATACTTAAAATACCATATAAATGTCAGTATATTAGTATTACTACTAAATAAAAATACTTAAAACAATATAACTGTCAGAAAATTATTAGTATTAGATAGGAATACTTGAAACCGGTTAAAAGTATTCCTATCTAATACTTGAAGTCATATTAATGATTTCAAGTATTCCTTTCTGACAGTTATATTGTTTTAAGTATTTTTATCTAATAAAAATGTGTTGATATTTATATGGTTTTAAGTATTCCTACCTAATCAAAATAATTTGCACATAATTATGTGGTTTCACATATTCTTATCTAATACTGATAATTTATACACATTTATGTGGTTTCAAGTAACTATTTGTATTTTATAATAATCATTTGTTTTCACAGTTATATGATTTCAAGTGACTAATAATAAAAAAAACTTAGTAAAGAACTATAACTTCAAGCAACTATTCTTAATTCAAATAATTTGCTCAGAGTTAAATGGATTCACATATTCCATTCCAATCTTATTATAATGGGGATTGTGTGTTTATCTGTCAGTAACCGAAACTATACAAGTCACAATTCCCTTGGTTATTTACGTCACATTCTCCCATTTTTATTTAAACCCCAATTATTAATAAAAAGTGTTTCCTTATCTACATACTAGTAACATGCAATTGTATTTATATATACAACAGAATAGCGGCGTACAGTGTTAATGGGAAAGCTAATTTGCATATTGATCTTTAAATGTATTTTAATAAATATTTGCTAGGTATTATTGTATTCTAATTGTTTGGTTTTATTTTAATGAATATGAGCAAAAATCTCGGGGATAAATCTTAAAAGAAATTCATTAACAAGAAGAAATAACTGTAATTTTATTCTTTACTTCCTAATTTCACTATTTAGTGAAATTAGGAAAATTTAGCAATGAAATACGGGAGTGATGGAAAATGATGGAAGAGTTAGTTTCACAGTTGTTCTATGTTTCATTTATACATTCTCGCTGTTTCAAATCATTGTATCTGCATTCTTATTTAGTTTCATTAGTCTTTCAAATTTAATATATTTAATTATATTAAAACTTAAATACTTGCGTCCGGAGAGCACATATTCTAGCAAGTACAAATAATTTTCAAATCCATCCATGTGATCCATTGATGGAACCCTAACATGTACTACAACTTTCGTACAGAGTGCACCTTCAAATACGAATAATTTTTTAATTACCACATTGAATTAGAGTAGACCTCCAGAAGTGGAGTCTCACCACCGGATGCAGTTTAATGTCATATCCAGGATACTCTACCCAATGGTGTAACTGTGCTCTCTGCATCCGTTGTAGATTGTATTGAAATATTTAATTGTATTTAAACACCCAAATATTTAAATTATGTTAGCATACATATTTAAATATATTTTCTAGTAAAATGTAATTACTTTCTAATATTTCCGAACTGAAACCGATAGATAGACAGATAATCTATCTATCAATGAAAAATTATTCGTATTTGAAGGTTCACTCTGAACGATAGATAGATAGATAGATAGATAGATAGATATGAATAGACTCTGATAGATAGATAGATAGATAGATAGATAGATAGCAATAGCATAACCTTTACAGATCACTACCACACCTCACAATCCTATAACCCCACCACCAGAACCTTTCCTCTCATGAGCCCTCAAATGACTCATGAAACCAGCTGCAGAGCTATAAAGTTTGATGCAAATATGACATAGGAAGGACGTCCTTCTCGTTGTATCAGATGATAAAATGTTATGCTTATGCACCACCATATGAGAGATAGATATGAACAGACTCGGATATATATATATATATATATATATATATATATATATATATATATATATATATATATATATATAGATAGAGAGAGAGAGAGAGAGAGAGAGAGAGAGATAAATAGATAGATAGATAGATAGATAGATAGATAGATATGAACAGACTCAGATAGATAGACAGATAGATAGATGTGAATATACTGATAGATAGATAGACATATATATATATATATATATATATATATATATATATATATATAGAAATGTGAGGAGGTTAATCCGACAGTATGTGGGAGAAAAGTAGACAAACACGGGATGTTGTGGAAACTTGATGTTTATTGTCGACGGTGCAACGTTCGGTCTCTTATTAGACCATCTTCAGGACTTGAATATAGTTCTTACTCCAATGATGGAAATTCTCAAAATGCTGAAAATGGAAGGTCGTCAGTAGGGGGAAGTGTAGTTGGGGGTGGTTAGTGGATTCTTCTTCTCTCTGGAATGGGGAGTGCCGAAATGGTCAATGGTGGTACCACAGGTGTTAGATTGTGGGGATTGGTTAGCTAAATATGTGTATGTGTGTGTGTCTGTTTAATTGTTTTTTGTTTATGTGTGATTGGGAACTGGATTTGTCGTTAAGTTATATGTGTGTTGTTGGTATGTTGGTGTGATTTTTTTTGATTTATTATTTATTTTATTTTATTTTATTTTATTTATTTATTTATTTTTTTATTTGTGAGGGTTTGTAAGGGTAAGATTTGTTAAAATTGTAAGTGAGCATATGTATAATGTTATATACTATTATTGTTATTTTATTATTATTATTATTATCATATATATTATAATGTCATTCATTATTTATGAATATTTAACGTTATGTCTATCTGTCTGTCGGTCTATCTATCTTTTAGCTTGAGTGTGTTCATGTCTATCAACCTATCTGTTTTTTTTTTTTGTTTTTTTTTTTTTCTTTATTGTGTCTGTCATCTATATTTGGTCTTTCAGTCCATCTATCTATCTATCTATTTTTATTAGGTTGTTACTTATCTTTTTGTGTATCTGTCTATATATCTGAATTGAATATGTAGCTGGTATGTATGTATGAGACTCTAATTTTATTTTATTTTATTTTATATATATCTATTTGTTATTTTTTAAATTATTTTTTTTTTATATTTATTTTTTTTTATTAAATTTATTTTTAAAAAAGATTTTTATTTATTTTTTTATTTATTAAATTTTAATATAGATTTTATTTAAGTGAAGGGGGTGAGATTTGTTAAAATTGTACGAGCGTGGTGTGTATAATGTTATATCTTATTGTTATTATTGTTTTTATTATTATTGTTATTATTATTATTATTATATTATTATTATTATATTATATTGTTATTGTTATTAATAGTGGCGATGTTATTATTGTTGATGTTATTAGTATATATAGCTTTGTGACATATCCATGTCTTTATCTATTTTTGATTTATCTTCAATCTGTTAATTTCATATGTGTCTGTTTGTTTGCGATGATTTGTTTGTGCTGTCTGTCTGTCTATCTCTCTATTTATTTTTTTTTTTTTTTTTTTTTTGTCTGTTAATATTTATCTATATCTCTATCCATCCATCTGTCTATCTATCTATCTATCTATCTATCTATCTGTCTATTTAGCTTGAATGTGTTCATGTCTATCAATCTGTTGTCTATATGTGTGTCAGTTCATCTATTTTTGATCTTTCTGTCCATCTGTATGTCTGTTTATATTCTGTATGTCTCTATTTTATCTATGTATCTGTCTATATATCTAACTAGAGTGTGTTCATATCTGTCTCTCTGCCTGTCTATAGTCTGTTATTAGTCTGTCTATCCATAGACATTTCAGCATTTTGAGAATTTCCATCATTGGAGTAAGAACTATATTCAAGTCCTGAAGATGGTCTAATAAGAGACCGAAACGTTGCACCGTCGACAATAAACATCAAGTTTCCACAACATCCCGTGTTTGTCTACTTTTCTCCATATATATATATATATATATATATATATATATATATATATATGGATAGATAGATAGATAGATAGATAGATATGAATAGGCTCGCATAGATAGATAGATAGATAGATAGAAACCGGACATAGTTTAAATAAACCGATAGTTTTTTTTTTAATTTTTAAATCAAATAAATCTCGTTGAATTGCTTAATTGTAGCAAATTAAACCATTCCACTGGAGGATATGTCTGGAATCTGTGAATGGATGCCCTGGCTGTGGTGAATAAAATTCTTTGGAAACAATTACTGAGTCGTATACGACAACGTTTCCAATGAATTATTTTACAAAATGGAGCGACTGGCCCTGGGGAACTCCGCTCATAAAATCACTTTAAATAGAAGTTTTAAGTGAAAACAAATCATTAATTGACGTCTGCCACTTTCTTTTGTGGCGCTGTAAGTAAACACTGGAAATGGGTGCGGGGGGGATAAGTGAAAATGGGAGGGGGAATGTTTAGGGAAACAAAAAGTGGGATACGGTTAGATAAATAGATCTGAATAAAGTAAGATAGATAGATAGATAGATAGATATGAACAGACTGATATATATATATATATTTATATATATATATATATATATATATATATATAGAGAGAGAGAGAGAGAGAGATAGAGAGATTTAAATAATGTATATATATATATATATATATATATATATATATATATATATGGATCTGAATGAACTATGGTAGATAGATAGATAGATAGATAGATAGATTTGGACATACTAATATAGATCGATATATATATATATATATATATATATATATATATATATATATATATATAAGAGAGAGAGAGAGAGAGAGAGAGAGAGAGAGAGAGAGATTGATAGATAGATAGATATAGATATAGATATAGATATAGATAGATTTGAACATAGATTGACGAATTTTATCAAAGATAGAGAAAGAGAGAGATTGCAACAGGCCGAGATGGCTAAATCTAAATTATCACATTAATTGACGATATATAAATAATACTAGTAACTGGCTTGATAGATATGTACATAAAAAAGCAGTGTTAGTTGAAGACTTACAGCGCTGTTTCCTGGGGTGACTGTTTGCTTTTCCAGGGGAGGGTGGGCTGTTTTGAAGAAGATAAAGTTGATTTGTAATTAAGTTGATAATAAATTTGTTTAAATTTAACGCAATGAAGGTAACAATTAAAATCTATTAATGAGACATCTGATTTTGTTTGTAATAAAAATAGATGTAATATGAAAGGTCAAATGAAGAGGTTAACAGAAGGAGCACACCAGACAAGTGATTATTTTACAGTGGTAAATACAGCTTACTCTTGGTATGCTTCATTTTGGAGAACAACTGTTGACGGTGGTATGCATGCATATATGTATGGGCAATCTGAACATTAGCTAAATAAATGAGAATAACCTCCCCTTGTTTGTTTACCTTTGAGGAAGCCGAACGTTTTGGTCGGCCATTTTCATTTCACCGTAAATCTACACTGAAAATACGAATTTGTTCGAATCAATACAACTGTAAAATATCATAAAATTTGTTCTCAATTGTGCTTGCACATTATTTGAAATTAACTTAATTGTTATTGAGAACACATTTTATGATATTTTCGTGTTAAAACATGCAGTTGTATTGAATCGAACAAATTCGTATTTTCAGTGTAGATTTACGGTAAAATGAAAATGGCCAACCAAAACAGACGGCTTCCTCAAAGTGAAACAAACAAGGGGAGGTTACTCTCATTTATGTAGCTTATGTTTAGATTACTTATGTATGTATGTACTTATGTACATACATAAGTAATCTAAACATAACTGTATATATGTATGCATATATGTATGCATATATGTATTAGACCTGTTCAAAAATCAACTTTTTCCTTTTTTCATACCCTCCTGCACGGTTTCCCATGCTTTTTGACCTAGAAAAGCCGAAAATCACAACCATTTTGAGGAAAAATGTCAGGAACCTTTGCCTCATTGGACCTCAAGATATTAAGCCCGCGAAAGTAGAAACGTGCCAAATTTTGCCTTCTGCCAGACAGTTTTTCACCTGTAACTTTTGTTACAATTGGGATAGAACAACAAACTGGGTATCAAATTGAAGCATTTGTAATACTCTTTCTGTAAAAATAATCCAAGTAAACATTCAAGGAAAAAAGACATCATATTCTGAAAAATATCAAAATTTCATAAATATTACAATCTTGACATCAGAAAATTATTTTCAAGAGGCAGAAAAGTCTATTGTCCATGTCAGAAGGACTCTTCAGAGTCATATGTTCAGAGTTTGCTTCTTGAAGCTATCAAATCGCTCATGGTTGTATTCCACAGCTTGAAGAAGATACTCTCTTTGCTGAGAATATGTGGTAATGATGTTTGCAAAATCACTCATCATCTTGACTCCCCGCTCAGCGATGTCATTTACTACTTTTACATTGCTGACATATTCCAGGGCCTTGCTGTAGTTATCACTCCTTGGACATGTTGCTACAGGTTACAGAAGCCAATCAGACTCAATGCCAAGGGTGTCAAGCAGAAGATGACACTCTGGACCAACCAGATCAGCCAGAGTCGTCTTGGCTGTAACATGAGGGAACACAGAGCGAACGGCACAACCTTCTGTGTCAGGTACCTGTGGTTTTCAAGTTTTTTGTAGCACTGCCTGAGCAATCTCTGTATCTGTTCTCTTGAACTTCATTATGTCCCTCATAAACTGCTGATCACTTGCAGGAGCATCTGCAGCAAGTGTAGATGTCATCAACATGGATGTATAGAACAGTCCTAGGAAGAGGTTGAGGCGTTCCAGCTTCATAATGTACATACATATATGCATACATATATGCATACATATATACAGTCATGAATGAGCTCACAAATGGACAATTAATGAAGGAGTGGCAGTTGCCTGACAAGACGTTGCGATCAATATGAACGTATGTATTTTGAAATAAACAATTCAAAGTAGAAAGACGTTGATTTTGGGGGACTTTTAAGAAAGATAATATTCTGTCGGCGGACAATAAGGAAATACATTTTGAAATAATAACGGTGAGGTAACCCTAACAGAAATCTCCAGAGGAGCTTAGGAGCTGTCAACTGTGACAAGCATGACCCACCGGCGTGTGGTACCCTTGCTCAAGAAGTTGAGTTTGATTCTTTTGGGGTCTTGTGAATGAGGACCGACGTGGACTTAAAGAGCCTCGTGTAAACAGCGGATCAAGTTTTGGAGACCCTTGCTAAGTTAAGTTTGATTCCTATTTTCCTTTGATTTTGGTTTGAGGACTTTCTTCATTTTACAGACATTGAAGAGTTTTCTTATGGATAAAATTCTTTTCTTTTTTGATTTCATGTCAGCAAAAACGGCTGGTAAACCCAGAACCGAGGTCACCAATAAATTGCTTACAGAAAGTGATGTAGATATCTTTGGAAAAAGACGACAGAGAAGAAAAGTTCAATATATGTCAAAATAATAATTGTTTGTCGACGAATTATGACTGTAGTGTACTAAAATTCAAATAACGGTATGGTAAATGGAAAGTTATCATTAACCGTAATAGAAGTGATTGACAAACCGTTAACTTTTCACTAACCTAGCCGCTGATTTCTCATTGACTAAAGATAAGGCGTGTGAAGGGGATTGAGAGTAGTTAGAATTTGGCAGTTATTCGAAGGGGTCAGACGTGATGGTCATCTTCTTTCCGTGCCGTTGAAGTCTTTTGACCTTCGGTTTTAATAAAGATGTCTGAGTAAAACCAATTTTTGTGTCATCATTTAAAAACAAAAGAAATGAACACAGACAACCGAAGCCAGCACAACAGAAGTTGTATCGACCAGAGAAAGAAATCACCCCTGAAGAAGATGAACCCTGCTAAGAACTCTATCGCCATTTATATAATCGATACAAAAGAGGTATATGAGTTAAGAGTAAGGAAATGAATCCGACGGTATATGTATAGATAAAAGAGTATGAAAAAACAGAATATTGTTAAAATGAATATATTTTATATTTTTTATAAATCGAAATATTGTTCAATATTAACTATGAAAATGATATAAAAATATATTCATTTTAACAATATTGTGTGTTTTCATACCCTTTTATCTTTACACAAAGGGGGTATATAACAATAAGAAGAAACTCAAAACAATACGGATGGTTACGTGATTGACTCCTGTAGCCAATCACTATCAATACTGCGTGACTGATAGACTGATTTAAACCCCTCATATTGGTCATAATTACAACGACGCTCACTGGTGACGGACATGGGATTACCGGACCTTTACCAATACTCAGGAAGGACATACGATTACCAAGAACTGAGAACTCTTTACCAGAGTAACCAAAGGATTCATTATCGTAGGACCCTTTACCAAGAACTGAGAACTCTTTACCAGAGTAACCAAAGGATTCATAATCGAAGTACTCTTTACCAGAGTAACCAAAGGATTCATTATCGAAGGACTCTTTACCAATAACTGAGAACTCTTTACCAGAGGAACCAAAGGATTCATTATCGAAGGACTCTTTACCAAGAACTGAGAACTCTTTACCAGAGTAACCAAAGGATTCATTATCGAAGGACTATTTACCAAGAACTGAGAACTCTTTACCAGAGGAACCAAAGGATTTATTATCGAAGGACTCTTTACCAAGAACTGAGAACTCTTTACAGAGTAACCAAAAGATTTATTATCGAAGGACTCTTTACCAAGAACTGAGAACTCTTTACCAGAGTAACCAAAGGATTCATTATCGAAGGACTATTTACCAAGAACTGAGAACTCTTTACCAGAGGAACCAAAGGATTCATTATCGAGGGACTCTTTACCAGGGATCCAATTCTACTGGATAAGCGCTCCTGCTTTAGAACCAAAGGATGGCCCTTAAAAATGTAACAAGAGGAAAATTAACAAGTTTCAGATTTATTTAAACTTGTCCTCTTGCCATTCAACACATCAATTCCAGCGAGTTTTCGATAGCTAGATTGATAATTTCGTATGCAGAATGACTTTATATATATATATATATATATATATATATATATATATATATATATATATATATATATGTGTGTGTGTGTGTGTGTGTGTGTGTTTTTTTGGTTGAACTCGAGTGACAATTCCTGTCGTACAAGTTTCTGTTCAATCTGTTCAAAGTGTCTGGCCATCTTTTTGATGTCAGGGTGGAACTGGTGTAGCAATCCACCAAAGGTGTCTCTACGAGCGCTTTCGGCATGTCGATTTGCCATCTTCAGGTTGGAAACTGATGGTATGTTTCATAGTGTCTCGGTTTTAAAGAAAACGAGCAGTAGTGTAGGAATTGGTAGTGGGGGGTAGTAACAATTGGTAGGGGGAGGTTATAGGAATTGGTAGTAGAACAACCAAATATATATATATATATATATATATATATATATATATATATATATATATATATATATATGCGCGCGTGTGTGTGTGTGCGTGTGTGTTGTGAAGTCCGCGTATGCTTCTTTGTTGTTATATTTAGTGAGTCTAATTCTCAGTGTGAATATATTATATTTGTATATATGTATTTTATATATACGTATAATATTTATTTTGGGGGATTTTGTGTGAAGCATGGGCTGTGTAATGAATAAGAAACTCAGTTGGTCTTTAAGTGTTAAGTTTAGTTTTATTTCATTCTATATTTCGGAAGTTCGACCTTCCTTTGTCAAGTTAATCTAGACTAAACACCAACTGAGATTCTTATTCATTTCACAGCCCACGCTTCACACATAATCCAAAAAATAAATATTATAGGTATATATAAAATACATATATACAAATATAATATATTCACACTGAGAACTAGACTCACCATATATATATGAGGGAGAGAGAGGGAGGAGGATGGGACAAACAGACAGACAGACGCAGACACAGAAACAGACAGAACGTCGTGTAATGGTTATCGTTGTAAGAAATGGAGTAGTTTATCAGAGTTCAAATCCTGGACGAGGTTGTGTGTATTTCACGTAGTTCTAATACCCTTGGGAAAGGTATATATCCAAATATTCTCCCTCCAGCTATGGGTAAATAGTAGAGCAGGAATGGCTCTTTAACCATAGTATGTCAACTGGTGTAGAATAAAGAAAACTTTGAATTCAAACCTGTTAAACCCCGCATACGAAATTTACTTTGTATCATATCCTGCTAGATAGATAGATAGAAGATAGAGAGAGAGAGAGAGAGAGAGAGAGAGAGAGAGAGAGAGAGAGAGAGAGAGATGAACAGATTCAGATACATATATACAAAAATAGATATGAACAGAGTGAGATAGATAGATAGATAGATAGATCATTCAGATATATATATATATATACAAAATAGATATGAACAGTGATATATATATATATATATATATATATATATAATATATATATATATATATATATATGGAACTTAATGCCTATCACTTTTGCGTTTTCTATCTTTGACTAACAGAATTTATTCATTCACAGGCATGTCTAAAAAAGAAAATACATTTTTATTCTGTTTTAAATGACTGTCTTCCCCGTCCCCGACCCCCCACCTTATCGGCTATTTCCCGAAAAAGAGAAAAGAGAAAGAAAAAAATATAGATAAATAAAGTCATTCTAAGTCATTAAGTCAGCAAGGCAAGATTTTGACGAACACGTTTTACGTATTCTCAGATAAGTGTGTTTTAATATTTCTTTCCTTATAGGAAATGCTAATTTATGGAACTTAATGCCTATCACTTTGATTTCCGATAATCTAAAATGTTACCTGTGGACTTATACTAAGTTAAAACTTTTTTTTTGGGGGGGTCGGTGTGGTGGACCCGTAGATCTTGTCAGATCATCCACCTGCGCTCCCTAAAGTCTCCCAGTCATCTTGCCTCGGCTTGTCACTAATCCTTGACTTTGGGGAAGGAGAGCATGCGGTGCGTGTCGCACAAGCGCGCAACATGTAAAACAAAAAACAAAAAAAAGTCCAGAGTGATGGAAGAACGGTGAGGTGTGCAGGCCTGACTGGCTGGAAGCACGCAGATGTGAGTCTACATACGGCGTGATTCGTGACCTACTTAAAGTACCGCCTTGCTGATTGAACAGCGACGTGTCTCGGCGAGGGTTTGGATGAAGGAGCTGCCCCTTGGTTAACACAGCCATTTGGGAATTATCTAGAAAAGGTGACCTAAACAAATGCCGGTTCACCTATCAAGCTGGCCAGAGACCAGCGCTTTGACGGATGTCTACATTAGCAGGACGAAAACAAGAAAACACTACTACACAAAACACGAGTAAGAATAGCCACCTGGAATGTCTCGACACTTCCTGATCTTGAGAGATTGGGAAACCCCAAACTACGTACTGCTATCGCGACAGGGGAGCATCGCGATATGGGGCCGACATCAATGCCCTTGCAGAAGTCAGTTTCAGCTATAAGGACCAATTGACAGAAGGGGGTGGACTTGATACACATCCTCATGGAAAGACAGGCCGATGGTAGCTGTAAGAAGTTTGAGGTAAGGTAAGCCCTCCACCCTGAAGCGACACATGACGGACGCCATGGAAACATTTCCTACATTCAAGTCTGACCTGTGTGGTAGGGCCTGTATGTCGAGGGTTTAATATGTGTGACAGGGTACATTAAACAAGCTGGATCCGTGGCCCACCTGCGTGCTCACAACTGAACTACTTGTAGAAATGGCCTTATTCTGTCAAGAAGCGGCAATCACCATATATATATATATATATATATATATATATATAGACAAAAAGATAGATAGATAGATATGAACAGAGTGAGATAGATAGATAGATAGATAGATAATGAACTTCTATCAGCGACTTTCCAATACAGTTTCTGTCTTTTGAATGGCTTTTTATCACTTAAGCCCTTTCATAGTTCAAATTGAGCGATCGATAGGGTTTCACCTCCTCCCCCGGTCTCCCACCTTTTTCTTTTTTTCTTTCTTTATACTCGTTTTGATTATTGCCATTCGTTTGGATGTTTGTTTGTGGGGGGTGGGGGGTCGAGCGAGGGAGAAACGAGAAAAATATGGCGTCAAATAGATGAAAAGGAGTCACGTGATCGGTTAATGAAGAACGATCGTTTTCGCGCCATTTTCTACGCAATTGTTTGTCCCCAGATGCGTGGCAGGAAATGAATTTCCCGCCATCTTGAAATTAATAGCGATAGAGACGCGGCCATTATGACTGTAATAAACGAAGTTTTGCTGTTTGATCACACAGCTATGCAGGACGATTTGGGGGTGATATTAACGCACACGCAACTCTCTCTCTCTCTCTCTCTCTCTCTCTCTCTCTCTCTCTCACACACACACACACACACACACACACATACACACTGCCCTCTCTCACCTCTCTCTCTCTCTCTCTTTCTCTCTCTCTCACACACACACACACACACACACACACACACACGCACCTCCCGTTCTCTGTATTTTTATCTGTCTCCCTCTGTCTCTCTCCATAAACAAATTTATATTTTATATTCAAAGTCTTGTCCCCCCCTCTCTCTCTCTCTCTCTCTCTCTCTCTCTCTCTCTCTCTCTCTCTATCTATCTATCTATCTCTCTCTATCTCCTGTCCTCAATCTCTCCTATTTTCTCTCTATGTATTTTTTTTATCTGTATCTCCCTCTGTCTCTCTCCATAAACAAATTTATATTCCTGGCCTTCCCCCCCCTCTCTCTCTCTCTCTCTCACGCACACACACATACACACACACACACACACACACATACACAAACACATACACGCACACACGTATCTACATAGATCTATAAGCAGAAATATTCAACTAATAATGATATAAAGAAAACACATTACTTACCAAAATATTCATTGTCATCAGCATTGCAGTCTCGGAAGACTATATAATTCTTGTGGCCCTGAAGTTACCGCGTCTCCTGTGACTGCTAAGTCCAAAATTCGAAAAACATTCTCGACCACAGATGTCGCATGGGAAGGCTGTCCCTGAAGATGTTGATGTGCCGGTGCTTTGTTGCCGCCGCTTTCTTCTGGATCTCTTGGCTTCGTGGTGTTGCGCCAGGTACATTCTTTTTTTTGTGCCCTGGAGGGGAAACCAAAATATTATTCATAGATGAAATAAATCTTTTTTCTCCTTATCTCTCTCCAATTCCAACTTTGTCTATTTCTTTTACAATCTCTCTATATCTCTATTCCTCTATATATTTGTCTATTTCTTTTACAATCTCTCATTCTCTATTTCTCAATATCAATTATTATATTATTATTATCTTTCTCTCCAGCCCTTTCTCCTCCACACACATACTAGTTTCAGTTCTGAATAGCCTCAAACACAAAAAGGAAAGAAAGGCAACAGTAACTCTAGCAAGCATCACTGTTTGTTTGCAGTCACTACACCAGAGATTGACATTCAAAAATTGGTCAGTTCAGCCACTCACGCAGTTGCAGATAAAAAAAAATGGACATACACCATCGTCTTTAGTAGACGGAAGGATGCCAACACACACACACACACACACACACACACACACACACATATATATATATATATATATATATATATATATATATATATATATATATATAACGAGAAAAAGAAGGGAAAACAATATTGAAATGTAATGTTACATAATTCATGGGTAGCCTACGAATTATGACTGTAATGTAGTAAAATTTAAATGGTGGTATTTGTAAATGGAAAGTTACTATTGAATTATTGCATGACTGTTATAGAAGTGATTGACAGCAGTTCATCTTTCATTGACCTAACCGCTAATTTCTCATTAGCTAAAGGCAAAGCGTGTGAAAGGAACGGAGTTAGAGTAGTTAGAATTTGGCGGTTAGTCGAAGGGAGCAGACGGGGATGGTCATCTTCTCACTGTTCGGTTCAACCCTTTTTGGCTTTCGGGTAATAAAGACACACGAGAAAAATAAACTAAGTCTTGCGTCATCATTTAAAAACAAAAAAAATGAACACAGACCAAAAGAAGCCCGTATCAACCAGAGAAAGAGATGGAGGAAAGCAATACAAAGGAAGATGGCATGCTAAGACTTTTGCTTCTTTTTAAAACAAATAAATATGTAATGTTAGCCGACACCAGAAAAGCTTTCTTGATGATTAGACTGAACTCCGAAAAGGATAAGAACAGATTCTGTTTCTTCCTTAAGGAGGGAGATGAATTATTATGTTTTAGATACACTACATTAATCTTCGAGTTCAATGCAAGCCCCTTTATTCTAAACTTTGTTTTAAAGCATCATGCTGAACAATTCCCAAAAGATTCATGTACCGATATGTTACTAAATAAATTTTATGTGGATAATTTAAGCAAAACTAGTAACTCTACAGAAGAATTGATTTCATTATACACGGAAGCTATAGAAAGATAAAAATTAGGTCATTTTGACTTAAGATCCTGTAACTCTAATTGTGAACAACTCAAAAAATTAATGGTAAAGGAGGATAGAATAGCAGACCATGGTTGCGAATTTGAAAACGTATTAGGCTGCAAGTACAATCCAAATAGAGATACCTGTAGGCGAAATAGAACTCTTCTAAGAACTCTCCTCGCACTATTTATATATCCGATTCAGTAAAGGGGTATACGAGGTATGTCACAAAAGTTCTCCCCCTTAAAAGTAATCCCCCTGGAGTCTAATACACTTTCCCATCCTTTTCTGCCATGTTTGCATGCAAGGATTTTTACATGATTCTCCGTAGCTCTGTCGTCATTTTGATGTCCTGCACATCTTCAAAATGGGTTCCCTTGATGACCCCCTTGAGCTTGGGGAAGAGGAAAAAATCACATTGAGCCAAGTTGGGCGAGTAGGGAGGTTGTTCCAGCACAGTGATGTTCTTCTGCGCCAGGAACTCTTGGATACTCAGGGCAGTGGGGACAGGTACGCTGTCATGGTGAAGTACCTACAAGTTGTCCTGCTACATATCTTGCCTCTTCTCGCGCACTGAACGAAGCAAACGCCGCAGTACCTCATGCTGTTTGATCGTCTGGCCCTGTAGTAATAACTTGCAATGGACGATGCCCCTCACATCGAAGAATGCGATCAAACTAGACATTTTCTGACATACCTCGTCTAACAGTAAACTCGCATGTTTCGCCAAGAGAAAAATAGTAGAGCATTCTTGTTTATATCTATGAAAACGTAATATAATTTTTTTCGTTCCAAACACGAAGCGTGTAAAAAGTTGTTTACGTTATCTTTTATAAGGAAAGATGTTAAACATGAAATGCCCGGATGCTAGCTTTTAGAACCGGCAAAATAACCAAATTCGAAAAATAAGGAATTGAATCTAATGATTTATGTGTTGTAATATGTTTGTAGTGATATGATAAGAAGCGAACCGAAAGTTAATGCATTGAAAACAGAAATAAAATTATGAAAGTAAACAATATGCGCATAGGATCAGCGCAGGTATAAAGCAAAAATAGAAATAGAAATAGGGAAAACTGCTGTGGAAGAGAAATTCTGAATTCAAAACCTAAGAAGTGTTAATTGAGATAATTAGTGGTAATTTGGTGCACTGTTCTTTTGTTATCAGCATATCCAAAAAGTGTGTGTGGTTCTACACAAACCTTCACCACTACAAACAAATCCCATGTAAAGGTAGTCCAACAATCCGCATCTTTGACAGAACTGTTAAATTTTAAATTGAAAATAGATTACTAAGTAGGACTATTCTAGTAGTGACCACCCCAAGCGGAGATTTAAGAGGTTTGAATTCAGAGTTTTCCTTCTCCTAGACTGGTTGCCTAACCAAGCATAAAGAGCTCAGTCTGCCCTACTATTTACCAATAGCTGGAGGGAGAATAGTTGGATTCATACCTTTTCCAAGGGTATTAGCGCTATGTGAACTGTAACTTCGTCCAGGAATTGAACTCTGGTCGACGAGTCCATTTCCTACGACTCTAACTCGTACACCAGTGCGCTTCCCCAATGTTAGCATTTGTTGGACAACTGATTTGCGAGAAGAAGAAGAAGAAGAAGAAGAAGAAGAAGAAGAAGAAGAAGAAGAAGAAGAAACTCTGAAGAATTTTGATAGAATATGTGGCACATTGGTGCACCATTCTTGTGTTATCAGCTTATCTTAAAAGTGTGAGTGATTCTATACATGTTGCATAGCCCTTTTATAACATAAGGCCTTAACTGTTTTTAAGGGTCGTCTTTTTCTATTCTACTGGCTGACCATCTTCTTTTGGGTTGATTTCCTTGGTCTCTTCCTTTTGGTTGATTCGGGATTCTATTGTTCTCGGCTCAGATTGGGGTTTGTGTGTGCTCATTAACTTTCTTTTTAATGATGAACTTTAGTTCCTTTTTTCTTAGACGTCTTTATTAAACCCGAAAGTCCCAAAGGGATCAACTTACAAATCTTATTTAAAACAAATTTTATTAAAATTGAATGAATATTCTAATTTTAGTGTATAAAAAGACATACTTCTGTTAAATTTTATCAACATCTATTTTTTTTTTTGTAAAAAATATAAACCTTAGTTCCCGACATGCGCAGACAGATACATTTAAATACACAAACCTTTTCAACCGCCGCGGCGAGAAGATGGCTTACTTGGGGACAGACGACCATTACGTCTGCTCCTATCGACGACCCGCCAAAATCAGCTAACTCTAAGTTCCCTTCACACGGTTTGCATTTAGCCAATGAGAAATCACCGACTAGGTCAGTGAACTGCTGTCAATTACTCATTCCAACGGTAACTTTCCATTTACGAATATCGTTACTGATTTAGCTCAATCGGTAGAGCGTTCGACAAGGAACTACAAGGTTCCAGGTTCGATACCGGTCCTCGCTAGCGTATGAGTAGCACAGGGATCTGTGCGTTAAATTAAGGAGCTAATGGTAGGTGTAGCGCTCCTCCTCAGACGCCAAAAACAATCTCCTTGGTCGCTAGACCATCTGATTTGTGTCTTTCTTATTCCAATACTAAACTAAGGACCAACGTTCAGCATCTAATGCAACAAAAATAGCAATGACCACAACAACAACAACAACAACAATAATAATAATAATAATAAAAGAAGAAGAAGAAGAAGAAGAAGAAGAAGAAGAAGAAGAATTGAACCTTGCAATAGAACTGAATAAACCGTGGTGAAGGTGAGGATAATTGTAGTTGGTGCCCTTGGAATGGTCACCAAAAGTTTGAAAGAGAAACTGCATGAATTAATGAAAAGGGATAGACTCCCTCGCTGTCTGGCTTATACCGACTTTAGGCCACCCCGACGACTTTACTTTACGTTTTATATTACAGTAAATAATTGGTGGGCAAATTACGAATTATGTAACACACAGGCGTTCACCAATAATTGAATGGGAAATGATTGAATTGCTCAAAAAAAAAAGAAACTCGGAGTTGCCTATGAATCAATGGCAAGGCCAAATGCTCAAAATAACTAAAGAGAGATCAACATGGATCAGAGAGCAGACCAGCGGAAACCACAAAAAGGACATTGGTCAAGACAGATCGTTCTGAGAAAGGAGAGCAGATGGTGAGCCAAAGTTTAATAGAACTAGAATCATGAAAATAATAGGCACAGTAAGAAATGAATTTGACAGAAGATGACATAATGGAGTTTGATGGTATGGTATGGCAGTGCGCATGCGTGTACGGTTGTCTGTCGGAGGAGTGCATATGCTATGCTTGCGTTTGAGGTTTATTGTATTCGTAAGTGGATATTGACTATATTATTAAATCGCAAAGAATAATGGATATATATATATATATATATATATATATATATATATATATATTGTCAGGGCATACTTCATTTTAATTAATTCCAATTTTAAATATTAAGTGTATATGTGTGGGTGGGTGGGTGTTTGCGAACAGAACCTGAGAAACATCAATTGTAACATTTGATATATATATATATATATATATATATATATATATATATATATATATATAATATATATATATATATATATGAGTGTAGATAAAAGGATATGAAAACAACACAATATGCTGTTAAAGTGAAAACACTTTATATCATATTCACAGCCAACATTGAACAATATTTCGATTTTGTTCAAAAATCATCCTCAGAGCTTGTTTTTTACTCCGAACTTATCGAGAGCGGAGACGAAAAAAAAAATATATATATATTATATATATGTGTGTGTGTGTGTGTGTGTGTGGGTGTGTGTGTTTTTGAATATAAGTCTTAGATAATAACAGTCGATCGTGTGAACACGCTTCACGTTATATAAACTCTGAACAAGCTATTTTTCAATATTTTAATATTTAACCGTCTGAAGATTGCATAATACGCATAAAAATATAGTTACTGAAAATTAACACCATAATATTTCATTAATGATTTTAAATCTGCACCGCTTTTTTAACATTGAGCAAAATTATATATATATATATATATATATATATATATATAGTTGAAAAAACAGTGGGATGCCAATGTTTATTAATGGGCCTTTCGTTCGGTGCTTTTCAAGTTTTACACCGGAATTGATTAAAAGTTTTAAATTCTTGTCGTAATTAATTTACAACTTGACTTTTAATCGATTCTGCGTGTAAAACTTGAAAAGCACCGGACGAAATGGTCCATGTTTGATGTATGAACTTTGCATTTTTCCCCCATCTGATTTGTGTCTTCTTTATTCCACTACTAAACTAAGGATTGGCCTTCAGCATTTAAACGCCACAAAAACAGCAGCAGCAGCAACAACAACAACAATAATAATAATAATAATAATAATAATAATAATAATAATAATTGGACCTTTTCAAAAGAAGTGAATAAACCGTGGTACATCATGGTTAATGTGATGCCAATTGTAGTTGGGGCTATTGGAATGGTCACCAATTGTTTGGAAGATAAACAGAAGGAATTGGAAGTATCGAGACTATCCTGATAACAGCATTGTTGAGATCAACCAGAGGAGACTTGTTGTCACTCAGTCGCCAGTAAAATATCACCAAAAACTCTCATAATGGCGAAAATTTGTTGAAAAGGGAGGAAACTAATAAAATGTCTTTATTTGTTGACTCTACGATGTAATGGATGGATAGTAGAAAGTTGATAGCGGAGGAGTAAGTTAAAATACGCTTTTGAATTCCTTGTTCTCTGTAATATCAACTATGTCTTATTTTCAAATAGAAACAACTATTATATGCAATTACTATATATATATATATATATATATATATATATATATATATATATTTACGGGTGGAAATGGTCCATAACTACGATACCCATGATATTTAAGGCCTTTTTTATCACAATATATATATATAATATATATATATATATATATATATATATATATATATATGACGAGCGCTTTCGGCAATACAGTTTGCCATCATCAGGTAGGAAACTGATGGTATGTTCCCCTACCAATTGTTATTACCTGCCACTTCCAATTCCTACGCTACTACTCGTTCTCCTTAAAAACGAGACACGGAACATACCATCAGTTTCCTAACTGATGGTGGCAAACTGTATTGCCGAAAGCGCTCGTAATTAAACCTTTCGTGGGCTGTTACATCAGTTCCACTCTGACACCACAAAGATGGACAGAAAATTAGAAAGGATCGAACAAAAACTCGTCCGACAAGAATTGTCTGTACAGTTTAACACAACATGTTTAAAAGAAAAAATGCTGCCAAAATACACTTTTATATATATATATATATATATATATATATATATATATATATATATATATATATACATTTTTGGTACAGGCAAATTTATATAATGTATTGAGAGTTATCATAGTGATCACCACGATTTCAATGGATGGAAGACTAAGGAAGAATGAAAGGAATAGAAAAAAATGTTTATTAATGGGCCCTTTCGTTCGGTGCTTTTCAAGTTTTACACCCAGAATTGATTAAAAGTTTTAAATTCTTGTCGTAATTAATTTACAACTTGACTTTTAATCGATTCCGCGTGTAAAACTTGAAAAGCACCGGACGAAATGGTCCTTGTTTTATCAATAAACACATTTTTTTCTATTTCTTTCATTCCTCCTTAGTCCTCCATCCATTGACATCGTGGTGATCACGATGATAACCCTCAATATATATATATATATATATATATATATATATATATATATATTTCTTTGTTTTATGGCATATCATCCTTCGTCGGTTATTAAATGCCAAAGCCATCCTTGGTACTATTTAACTTGTTACTGGATGTTTGAGGGAATTCATACATTCCGAGGGTATTAGTCCAAATGTGAACGTAATAGCGCGACTGATGTTCGAACTCTCTTCTTATAATGTTGCTCTCCGGCACATTATCCATCACGCCACGAAATATCCTCTCTCGGCCCTTTGTTGATAGGATTGGTTGAGATAGATACATGGATACGAACGCACCGAGATAGATAGATAGATAGATAATGAATTGAGTGAGATATATGCATGGATATGAACACATCGAGATAGATAGATAGATAGGAAATGATATATATATATATATATATATATATATATATATATAGATAGATAGATAGATAGATAGATAGATAGATAGAAAAAAGTAAAAGCTTTCATTTTCTCTTTCAGTTTCCTCCTCGTCAATAGACATGACCATTACAGTTGTCCAATAAGTGTTGGATAAATGACATCTGGGCGACTATCATTTCCTCTTTCGTCTGCCAACGTCGACCCAAATGATCACGTTCATCCCCAGCCTCCCAGTCTCTTCCCTCCACCTTTCCCGGTACCAAACCGAGACGCATCCCAAAATACCTCAGTTGAAGAGGAGGCTGCTGGTATCAGTCATGTGCTCGTCTAATAAAGAGCGACGCAATTACGCTGAATTGCTATTGGTTACTTTATTGACCAATCAGAGCGTCGACACAGATCACAGCGATGTCTGCCCTGTCGTTTTAACCGAACAAACAACCCATAATTACAAATTATTTCAGCCTTTCAAACTGTTTTACATCTGTCTGGATCGGATTATCTTGTGATTACTAAGTCGAGCACAAGGCTACAAGCCTGGAACACCTGGAAAGTGGAAACGCCTGTAGAGTGACATTCTATTATATATATATATATATATATATAACACCACACACAACATATATATATATATATATTATATATATATAATATATATCATCATCATCATCATTATCATCATCTCGCACCGGCAACACGGATATCCATGACAATCTCTCGCCAACCTTCCCTGTCATTTTTCGCCTCTGGTAGGTCCTCTGCGCTACATCCAGTATCTGCGTAGAGCTGTTCAATTAATTTATTTGCTGGTCGGCCCACGTTGACGTGCCTATGTGTTAGCTTGCATAGAAGAACGTCACTTACGAGTTCGTCCTTGCTTATTCCTGCAGTATCCGGTGTGTCTCGTTGGCCTTTACACGGATGGTTTCTGTGATATGGGGCAGGTGGCCATACATCTGTTTTCTCGTGGGGTGTTGTTTCTACATCTTGTTTAAGACTGCATGCAGCATTATTGTGCAGCTACCGTCTAGTTTATTCTCCAGTCGCTTCGTTAGGGTCCAGGTGGTGCCGCCGTAAAGTAGCACTGATACAACTACAGCCTGGAAGAATTGTCGCTTTAACTTGTCAGTGAGATCGGACTTTCGTCTGACTGACAATCTGTTTATAGCAGACCATGCAAAGAAAAACTTAACAAACCGTCATACCGTTATATCTTACTTCAACCAGAAACTCAAAATAAATTTGAGTTTTAGTCTCATCAGACGGGGTCGGGATGACGGTTTGTTAAGTGTTTCTCTCTTTGAAAGTTAAATATTGCTCTGTATATAAACTAATTTATTGATTATTATACATTGAGCACTTTTTAGGGATTAAAATCTTTGAGTATCCTTGTATGTTTGCCCCTACAAGAGCATACAGTATGGTTGTACAGTGAGATTTCGTAGATCCCATATAGAATCATCCCTTAGCTACCAGTCATTTGGATTACTTTACACACACACACACACATACACACACACACACACACACACACACACACACAAACACACACACACATATATATATATATATATATATTATACTAAAGCTGAGTGAATCAATGATTGTTTTCTAAAGGCCTTTTTTTCCTATTTAGTTTAATGACAGAAAATTAATATATATATATATATATATATATATATATATATATAATATATATATATATATCATCCTGTCATGTTGGCAGCACGGATATCCATGACAATCTTTCGCCATCCTCCCCTATCATTCATTGCCCCTGGGAGGTCCTCTGGACAGCATCCAGTATCCGTACAGAGTTTATCTATGTACGTCATTGCTGGGCGACCTACTCTGGCGTGCCCATGTGATGGCTTCCATAGAAAAACGCCACTTATGAGTCCATCTTTGCTTCTGCAGCAGTGCATAGCGTGTCTTGTTCGCCTCACATGGATGTTTTTTTGTGATATGGGGAGACGCAAGAGTACATGGGGTCTTGACTGTTAACAATCCTGTGCGTGCTGTGTTTTTTCCCTAATTATTTTTTATTTACACCTTCTTGTAAAAGTCAGTTTCAGTCAAATTTGTCCTGAAGATCCTTCTCGGTGAAACCTGGGTAGATAGCTTATGCAATTAATCTAAACCAGCTCTACGTATATTTATATATTCGTTAGTATTCCGACTCATTCGGATACTTTTTTTCCGACTGTCAAAATAGTGACCGACCCGCTCGATTCTTTTGTCTTTCCCATTAAATCATCTCTCTCTCTCTCTCTCTCTCTTCTCTCTCTCTCTCTCTCTCTCTCTCTCTCTCTCTCTCTCCTGTGTGTGTGTGTGTGTGTGTGTGTGTGTTATATATATATTAAGTGGGAATTAGTCACCAGGGTTTTCTCTTATAATATCTATCTCAGTATATTCTTCTCTCTCTCTCTCTCTCTCTCTCTCTCTCTCTCTCTCTCTCTCTCTCTCTCTCTCTCTTTATATATATATATATATATATATATATATATATGGTCACCCCTTTGCTAGGCGAAGCGCACTTAACATAACGGTTATCGTCGTAGGAAATGGAACGAAGCTGTTTACGTCTCACTTAATGCTAATGTCGTTGGGAATTCATCTCTCTCTCTCTCTCTCTCTCTCTCTCTCTCTCTCTCTCTCTCTCTCTCTCTCTCTCTCTCTCTCTCTCTCTCTCTAGCTATGAGTAAATAGTACAGCATACTGTGTTCTTTATTTTGATTCAATTTTCAACAACATATTTTTGCGAAAATACATTTTCATCTCCAACCCTATTGCCCTTATGGCAAGCCCCAACCCTTTTTATCATACATGTGCTAGAAGGTGGTGGCTGAGGGTCTTCATGTCCTGGGAATAACGTTAAACTCTATCTGATGGTAAGGTTCCATTTCTGGAGGTTTTAAGACCCCTTTCATCACCATTGCTTCCAGGTCCACTCTAACCCGGGGTGGTAGTATCTGTTAGGGTCCCATCTATGGGTTAAATAGAAAAAATGTGTTTATAAAAAAATTGAGTCTAGATTTAAGAATGGATTTATTTCAAAACTTTGTCGGCATTAAATATCAAGGTTGATATGCCGTAAAACAAATCAAACCAAACCAAAACCAAAACCAAACATTTTCATCTGCCATAGCCATTCAAACTTGTTACCGGAGACCGGTAACAATGGCTTGGAATAAAATTGTCTCTGTTTTGCAGCAACGTCATCGGAGCCAAAAATCCATAAACTTATTTCAAACAAACAGGAACAAATATCATACAAAAATATCTAATAATTAAATAAGCTTCTACAATTTTGTAATAATTAAACTAAATTAACTTTGTTATATTCAATAAGGTGCATTTTAATCTGATGAAATGGAAGTTCTCCGATAATTATTTTATAAATGTATTTACCTTTTAAAAACTATATATATTACTGGTGTAATATAAGTCATAACAAGTTATTCCCCTTGGGTGGAACTCTTCACTGACGTCACTCCGGAGATATAAACTAGGTTTCAGCCTCTTTTCCCTCAGAATGTCGATCAGCAAACACGTATTATATACAGCTGATAAATAAACGTAAATGTATACCGTATACCCCCCCCCCTGTTCTTAATGCATGCCTCGTCGCAATATATTACAACTGGTACTGAATTTAAAATTAGGGATTTAGTGGTCTGTGAAGTCTGGGAGATTGGTGCTCGCGGCTTTACGTAACCAATCTAGGAGAAGGAAAACTCAAACTCTGAATTCAAACGGGGTAGGTAAACACACACACACACACACACACACACACACACACACACACACCACCTAAAAAAGACAAACACTGACCACCCCACTTTAAACAAACTACTCCTTGACCCATTTGAAAATCTAACAGTCAGGCGCACAGTACCGAGATACTTACACACAATTACACTCACACACATATGTGTATGCACACATATATATTTATATATGTACATATATGAATATACACACAACTTCTAAAAAAAACAGTCTCATTTATACATAAGAACATCTCAAATAAGTTTTTTTTTTATCACGGAACAGATGAACCCGCTACTTCTAACACACTTCTCTGCCCCGATTATAGTGGTCTGTCAAACACTTTAAAAAATCTTTTAATTTTTTAATAATATTTTTTTTAAACTCTCTAAAAACAATTTCTTCAAATAAGAAATTTTCTCTGACCAAAGGTCAAAACTAGTGGAGAAAAATTTAAAAAAACATAAAAAAATATTCCTGTTTGTCTTATCACTTTTTGTTCATATATATATATATCAACCCCTCCGCACGAGTAGGATATGACACAAGGTCATTTTTTTAAGCGGAGTTTAACTGTTTGAATTTAGAGATTTCCTTATCCTTATCAGGTTGCCTAAACAAAATTGAAAATCACAATCTTCTCTACTATTTACCTATAGTTGAAGAGAGGGTAGTTAGATTCATGCCTTCCTGGAGAGTATTAGCGCTATGTGAAATGCAGCCAGCCTCGTACAGGATTTGAACTCGTGTCGCCTATTTTTCCTACGACAATAACCATTACACTTCGCGCCTCCGTAGATATTTAGATATATTGATATATCGTTTTTCTCCAACAGATCTCGAAAAAAATTGCTATGTGAATTTATTTAACTTTAATGTATGTTTTAAAAGCAGGGAACAATTCTCTGGAATATTTTGGCTTAAAATTTAACAAAAATTGGTCGTTACAGCAAATAAGGGTTATAATAGAACATTTTGGAATAAAATTATTCCCGAAGATCTACTTTGTATAAAAAGTAAATTCAATTTATATCCGCAGGCACAAAAGTTTACATTAATCGAGCAAATATATTTTCAAAGATGTAAAAAAGGTCTTGTACAGAGGGTATTACAACACATTTATAGCACATACATAGACACACACTCACTCTCTCTCTCTCTCTCTCTCTCACACACACACACACACACACACACACACACACACACAAATACATAGAAATACACACAATACCTGAAGAAGATATCAGATCTAAAAAACGTATGAGAATTGGCGGGAAATGAGTTCAAATATTTGTGAATGTGCTTGCTATATTCGAAATTAATCTAATTTAAAGTAGGATATTTTGTTTGTTTTTTATGTATAAGGCTTCAAGAATTTCGCGCCAATTCCCCTCTTCCCAATCCACACACCTTAAACAGTTTTTATAAACCCCCGCCCTACTTGTATCGTCACCTACAATTCTTTGTTTAAATAGAACTCAGAACAAAATAGCTAAATTACATTCAAATTACTGAAGATGGCATTTTGTAGTGCTGAAAGTACTTGGGAAATCTTTGGTGTACTCAAAAGCAAATTCCACCCCGATGTTAAAAAAATTAGCCCGACAATTCGAACGTATCGAAAAGAAACGGATCAGACAACAGACGTCTGTGCTGTTTAATAGTATTTTCACTAAAGAAAAAATGCTGCATATATATTATATATATATATATATATATATATATATATATATATATATATATATATGGAGAAGGCAGCAGGATATATCGGCCTCCAAGTGTACTCCGATAAAACTGAGTTCATGTGTTTTAAAAAGGAAGGATGCATTTCCACACATGATGGTAAGTCACACTTTAAGTCGGTGGAATAATTCATGTATCTAGGTAGTAATATCTCATCCACAGAAAGTGATGTTAATGCACGCATAGGGAAGGCATCGATCTGCTATAGACAAACTCAGTCATATAGAAATCTGATCTCACGGATAAGTTAAAGTGACAATTCTTCCCGGCCGTAGTTGTATCAGTGCTACTGTATGGCTGCACCACTTGGACACTTACAAAGCGCCTTGAGAATAAGCTAGATGGGATCAGCACACGAATACTGCGTGTGATCGTGGAAACAAAACCCCACAAGAAAGCAGCTCGCTATCACACAAATCATCCAAGTGATACGAACAAGACATGTTGGACACTACTGGAGAAGCAAGGATAAACTCACAAGTGACTTTCTCCTGTGGAAACTGTGGGCATGTCAGTGTGGGTCGTCCAGCAAAGTCCTACATTGACCACCTCTGCGTAGATACAGAGGACCTCCCGAGGGAGATGAATGATCGGGACGGTTGGCGAGAGATTGTGATGGATATCAATACTGCTGCTGCTGCTGATGATGATGAGGAGGAGGAGGCGGAGGAGGAGGAGGAGGAGGTGAAGGAGGGGGCTTTTTAATGTCATATCAAAACCATGGATACTATTTAATGAAGAAATTCTTTTCATTTTTAAATGTCATCATAACTATATTTCCAATGTCCCATTGTACGTTTAATTAATAATCATTTGTTGCATATAATTTTATGGTTTCAATTATTCCTATCTAATACCAAAAATTTGCAAGCAGTTATATGGTTTTAAGTAACTAATTGTAATAATACTTTGAATGCCAGCCTGTTTTTGTTGTAACTTGAAGAATAACGCAAATAAGTTACCAAAATATTGCAAAAAGACTCGCCCCAGTAACATTGAAGATGGACCAGGAACATATTCGACAGATTATGCTTTTTTATTTAAAAAAAGATGAAAGTGCTAATCGAACACACAAAAAAAATGTGGCTTCCACGTAAGTTAAGTGAGAAAGATCTACTGGACTGTGTTTCTGTATCGTTACTTAAACGTAATGAAAGTGTTCCGTTTTTTAAACAAATTGTTACGGGCTGTGAAATGTTTCTTTAACACAAGTGTTAAACGAAAACAACTGCGGGGCGAGCGGGATGAACCACTAATCGTATCTGAGTTAAGTAACTAATAGTAATAATCCTTAGTAAATAAATATTGCTTCAAATATCTTATCTTAATACAAATAATACCGTTAAATGGTTTCAAGTATTCCTATCTATCATTAATAATCATATTTAATTATAATCATTTTTTAACATAATTGTATGGTTGCAAGTATTTCTGACTAATTCTAATAACTTATACGCGATTATATCGTTCCAATTAACTGTTTGTATTTAATAATAATTTGTTTGCACATAGTTATATGATATCAAGTATTCTATTCTAATGCGAATAATTTTCAAAAAAATCTATTTATCCCATTGGAGGGATCCTAACTACCATTCAGGTTCAATAATGGCAATGAAGCGGGGGATTACAAACTCCCCAGAGCTCTAGAAACTCCCCACCGGATGCAGGTTAATGCCATACCCAAGACACCCATTTTGGAAGTAGGAGACATACCCCACTGCATGGGATGCACACGCAGACACACACACACACACACACACACACAGATATATATATATATATATATATATATATATGTCATCCACAGACGTGTTTCGGCGTTTCACGCCTCTTCAGTGTGGCTAGACAAAACAACTATCCCTGGCTAGGAGCGAACTCCGACTGACTACTTGCCAGCCTATTTTCAAAGAAAGAAAAAACGTCATTTGGCTATTATGAATTTATTTCGACTAGAAACACAGTATGGGTCTAGTATCATCAGATAGCATTTACATATACTCTAGAAACTCAATATGAGTTTAGACTTATCAGATGAGAGGAGTTTATTGAGTTTCTGGTCGAAATAAATTTATAATCCCCAAATGGCGGTTTGTTAAGTTTTTTCTTTCTTTGAAAGTATAAATATTGCTCTGTATATAATTAATTTATTAGCTATTATACATGGAGCTCTCCTAGGGATTTGTAAAAATCCTTGTATAAATCTATATTTGCACCTACATGAGTATACATTGTGGATATACAGTGAGATTTTGATGATCCCAAATAGAATCATTCCCTACTTACCAGTCAATGGATTATTTTACCGATATATATATATATACATATATATATATATATATATATATATAATGTCGGTTCTATTTTTCTTTCTTGGTGTCATTATTGAGCCAACTAAGCCACCATTGTCCGATCTATTTTGCCCGTGCGTTTTATTTTTCCGGTCTTTTCACTACGGTCACTTAACTCGAGAACTCTCCACCAGGTGCCGCTGCCAACAATCGACTTTCACCTTTTGCGCTGTTTCCTTGGAAACGTTACTTCTTACTTCTTCGCCGTCCCAACCTCCGACCCACCCCGCAACATCCCTTCATCTATTAATCATTCTCCCCTCTTGATAAATCTACTTGATTTTCTGTTTCTTCGCCCGTTTGCCAAATGCCGTTCAGGTCTTTGCTTCATTATGTAGATCTTCATCTTGCCGCGATGTCGCGATTGGGTCACGATTAGGGGTCACTAAAGCGGAAGACACGAAGAAATCCGACGCCTTCATGAAGGGCGGATCGCTGGGGGCAGGGCTATTTGGGCCTGGTCCCTATACTGTCGACACGGCTTAGAATACACTGACTGTGTTCTCGGCAGAGGTGTAAGATCTTCCCAAAAAAGGAGTTTCCTGGGTATGATACTAAACTACATCTGATGATTAGGCTCTAGTTCTGAAACTCTGTGGAGTATGGAGTTTTTTTCATTACTCCCAAGTCCACTCTTATTGGGGGTGTTAGGTTCCCATCTACGGGTCAAATAGATCTATTTAAAAAGTGTTCGTATTCGATACCATATATCGTATATACGTATAATAGTTGATACTGTGTTACTGTAAATTAGTTGTATTAAGAATCGTTACTTAAAGCTATAAGTTTACTAAGGATGAGGCTTTCACACATGCCATGGCCGGTGGTTCACTGGAGGCTGAGTGACAGCAAGTCTCCTCAGGTCTCCAGGACTCTTCTAAGTACTCAAGCCGATCTTAACAGGGCTGTAGTTTGGATGGTCAATTATTTTTTTTAAATAGATCACTAATTAGGACTGAGCCTATTCTAGTAGTAACCATCCCAAGCGGAGTTTAACAGATTTGAATTTCCTTCTTATAGGCTGGTTGCCTAACCAAGGTTAAAGACCCCAATCTACCCTACTATTTACCCATAGCTGGAGGGAGAGTAGTCGGATTCATACCTTTCACAAGGACATTAGCGCTATGTGAACTGTAGCTTCGTCCAGGATTTGAACTCGGGTTGACGAGTTCATTTTCTACGATTCTAACTATTACACGACGCGCCTCCAAACTATGTCTACATGACTGGCAGATTTGGTTCAGTTTTGTTTCTTTAATGGCATATCAACTTTGGGTTATTTAATGCCAAAAACTGTTAAAGTGTGAGATAAAAATTTCCTTTACAGATGTATTTTTGTAGATAGTTTCGTGGATTATCCGATTAAAAATGTTCGGTATATTCTTATTTCTCCCAAGAAAGATAAATTGTCATCCATGTTAGTATTCTCAAACAGATCCCTCGTATTATTTACACTGAAATATTTCTTTCTGATTAGAGCGAAAGCTCCGCACTCCATGAGGAAATGTTTGACAGTGCAGAGTGTTTGACGTGTCTCGCACCGTGGTTGACTAGCAAGGTAGCAGAACGTAGTCGCATTGGATGTTGTATTTATATATTTACCACACTTATTACTACTATAAGGACTTTGATTATCACTGGATGCTCCACAATTATGGCCTTGTGCCAATCTAAATTAAATCCAACTTCTAGAAACCTAGCCTTCGGTACCATTATTGCGATAATAATAGTTTGACCCTAACTGAGTGCTCTATAAAATACACCTATAAAAGAAACTTGAGTTGGGGTTGGAGGTGCGTGGTGTAATGGTTAGTCGTAGAAAATGAACTCGTAGACCCGAGTTCTAATCCTGGATGAAGCTACAGTTCACATAACGCTAATACCTTGTGGAATGTATGAATTCAACTAGTCTCCCTCCATTTATAGGTAAATAGTAGAACAGACTGGGCTCTTTAGCTTTGGTTAGGCAACCAGCCTAGGAGAAGGAAAACTCTGAATTCAAGACTGTTAAACTCCGCTTGGGGTGGTCACTACTAAAATAGGCTCTGTCCTAATTAGGGATCTATTTTTTAAAAATAATTGACGAGACCTTTGTCAATACATTATCAGAGATAGACTTTCCCAAGAAAATGGACACGTAGAGATTAGTAGAGATCTGTTAATTGATTATCTTTTATTTCTTTTTTGCTGCATCCAAACCGAAGGCATAAACACACATAAAGGAAAAGAACAGATATTACACTCTAATCTAACCAGGAAGTTTTAGTAAACTGGAAGTGTTTTAGTAAGTCTTTAGAGCAGCGGTCCCCAACCACCGAAAAAATGAACCGACAAAAAACGATTTTTACTTTTTTCTATAAAGATAAGAGTCTGAATAATTATATCAAAATATGTCGATGCAGGAGCTTTTTAGTAAAAGAACTATGAATACAGAATTCTGCTAAAAAATAACAATAAAGAAACTGACTCAGTCGTTAAAAAACGGACTGTTTTACTTATTTTTTTAAGATAACAGTGAGTAATTTTTCACCAATCCGATAATTTGATCTGTGAATTAACTGTTTTTCTTTGCAACAACTCTTTATGTTCGTTATTTCTTTCTTGCAAGATTTAAAAACCCGGTACCGGGCTGCACAGAACGTTTGAATTTTTTTAAATTTTTTTTTTATTGATTATTAGTTTAAATGTTGATGTTTTATTTTGAAAAGTGACTTCTGAGCCTGTTGATGAGTTTTTTATTATAATTATTTCTTATTAGAAAGGATTTTCCTTCTAAAATAAATATTTTCGTTTTCAGAGATGTTGTTGATTATTAATGTATGAACAAAAGGTTGTTTATTGTCTGTTGATGTTTGCATTTGACATAAGACCACTGCGGATGATTTATTATTAGATTACGTCATTAACGATTATCGAGCAAATGTAGGCCGGAGCATATGAAGGCCGGTCCGTGAAAATATTGTCTTAGATGAAACCGGTCTGTGGCGCAAAAAAGGTTGGGGACCGCTGCTTTAGAGTACCTACCCGTGAATATGGAGTGTAACTAGATAATTATGAATCCTGGGTGTGCTTGTCTTCTTCAGGGGTCCCCTTTACAACATTCAGGGAGATTTGTACTTGTATAAGGTCAGCAGAAATACAGGAGATAAACGACTATTTGTAAAGCATTATGTTTGAAATAGCCTCATCCCTTCTTTTTTAGGAACACCTCTGGTCGTAAAGTAGTGTTTAGCAGTTCAGACTTACTGGCCATTATTTCGGCAATTTTAGGTTCGATTCTCACAGACAGCACAATGATAATTCTGGTGAGTAAAGATTGTCCTCCCTGTCTTTATTTGTTTCAATTAGCTCTCTCTCTCTCTCTCTCTCTCTCTCTCTCTCTCTCTCTCTCTCTCTCTCTCTCTCTCTCTCTCTCTCTCTCTGCAACCACGCTTCGTGGAGCAATTGTTTTTAAGTTGTGAATTCAACCCTGACAGACTGTACTACAAGGATCAATTTGACGAGTATCTTTAAGTTTGTTACTTTGATCTCTATTTTTGAATAGTGAGCTCTTAGAGATTCCTCTGTCTGTATTTCTATGCGTGTGTTTTTTTTTGTTGTTGCTTTTGTGCGTGTGTTTGTTCGTGTGCGTGAATGTGTGTATGTATGTGTGTGAGCACATTTGAGTTTGTGCCAAAACAATCTTTATGTATGTCAGCACATTTGTGTGTGTGTGTGTGTGTGTGTATGAACATGTGTGTAAGTGTGTGTGTCTAATTGTTTATATATATATATATGTATATATATATATATATTCAAACCTGCCGAATTCCGCTTAATAAATTTACCTTGTGTCACATCCTGCTGGTGCGGAGCGGTTGGTATATATATATATATATATAATATATATATATATATATACCAACCGCTCCGCACCAGCAGGATGTGACACAAGGTAAATTTATTAAGCGGAATTCAGCAGGTTTGAATTCAGAGTTTTCCTTCACCTAGACCGGTTGCCTAACCAAGGTAAAAGAGCCCAGTCTGCCCTATTATTCATCCATAGCTGGAGGGAGAGTAGGTTTCATACCTTTCCCAAGGGTATTAGCGCTAAGTGAAATGCAATTACCGCATCCAGGATTTGAACTCGGGGCGCATTTTTTATGTCTGTTTGTGTGGGGGGTCAGCAGATTTCTGATTTTAGTGTGTACGCGTGTGTATGTGGGTGTAAGTAAGTGTGTTTATGAGCATATTTGTGAATGAGTGTGCAAGGGTATGAGTGTATACGTTTGTATGAGCACATTTGTGTGTGTGTATGTGTGTGTGTATGACCATACTGTATGTGCGCGTGTGTGTCCCGCATTTGTTTATATGTTTATAAACAGAGAGATAATTTCCATCTTGCTTTTTTCTCTTCTTTCCCTCTTTCTCTTTTCCCGCCTCTGACAGTCTGGTGCGCATGCGCCTAGCCGGACACTCGTCCAGAGATGCTCGTCTCTACCCGTTTTGAATGGGCAATTTAGTTGTTGTATGATGGAAGTTGATGGTCGAGTCCTTGGCATCCATCAAGGGGGGAACTGACCGAGCGGTCAGCGTGTGGTCACTACATTACAACCAGGAAATGCACGTTGCTTAACTTTATCTTAAGTGTCGGTGGCGGCGGGGAAGGAGGATGCACGGGGAGATGTCCACCAACAGCCATTAAAGTCACAACCAGCTGTTTTTCTTCGTAGTACAACAAATTACCCCCCCCCTCTCTCTCTCTCTCTCTCTCTCTCTTTCTCTATCTCTCTCAAACTATTTATTTATCTATCTATCGTTTGATTATTCATCTCCTTGTTTGCCTATGTTTATACAAACACTCTCGCACACACACACACACACACACATACACACACACACACACACACACACATATATATATATATATATATATATATATATATATGTTTATATACATGAGTCAACGGTCTCCTATAAAGCAGATGAAGTACTCTCTGGCGACATTTACATATAAAAAGATGTGTGTATTTATGAATTAAAATCCCCCTCCCAGTTTGTAGGTGACGGTGGCCGAGTCTTTAAGGATCCTGACTGATTATGAATCGATCGAGTTTCCATCCCGGCTGGAGGTAGCCTGCAAATGAAGACTGCAAATGACACTGAAGAGACGTGATACGTTAAAACACGGTGTCTGTGAATGATATATATATATATATATATAATCATTTATATATATATATATATATATATATATATATATAGATAGATAGATAGAGAGAGAGAGAGAGAGAGAGAGAGAGAGAGAGAGAGAGACCGGTTTAGCTCAAGTGGTAGAGTGTTTGCTGGGAACCTCAAGGTTCCTGGTTCGATACAGGCCCTCGCCAACTCAGCGTATGAGTAGCACAGAGATCCGTGTGGAAAAATGAGGAATTGATGGTAGGTGTGGCGCTTCGCCTCAGATGTTAAAAAACCATCTCCTCCGTCTAGCGCTAGTGAAAAAAGGAGAGACTCCCTTTAGGCCACCCGACGACTTTACTTACTATATATATATATATATATATATATGTGTGTGTGTGTGTGTGTGTGTGTGTGTGTGTGTGTGTGTGTTGCATTAGCTTTAAAAAAATTAAGAAAGACGAAGCACGTGTCACCTACTGTAAAATTGAACTAAACAGAAAAAGCTAATACGGACCTTTTCATTATAAAATATCATTTCATTATAAAATATTTTATTTTCTCTCTTTTGATTTACATTTTCAAACTATGGGTTCCGACCCTACAGTGGGTTGCGAAATAAATAAATTTGGTCTCAGAATAAAAATGGGTCGCGAAAATGAATAAATAAAAATTTATAGAAAAAAATAGATCTTAAAATAACAGCGTCATAATTCATATCGGCATTGCAGTCTCGGAAGAATATATAATTCTTGTGCCTCTGAAGTTACAACGCCTCCTGTGACTGTGAAGAAGTAGATCGTAAAATTAAATAAGAGAATAAAAATAAATGTACTAAAATGTAGGCATGGTTATTATAATGTACATTCCACAGTCTAGGAAGTGACGGTAAGAAGAGCATTTCCTGGTTCTTTCTTTATCTCTTATGTCGTCTATTTTGCGCAGAAAAACGTGTAATCGTAGTGATTTACTTTACTTGTGTTTACTTCATATTTGATTTTCTTGAAATGATATTTTTATTTTCATACAATTGGATACATATAATTCAAATATAAATGGACCATGAGAAATTATATGAATTTTGTCGATACTAAACAAAGGAAAAATGTAAACAATGTTTGTCTTTGATTTACTCATTTCATATCATTACATTTAGGTTTAATGGGTCTCAATTCAAATGGCGGTGTGTTGCAGTAAAAAAAAAAAAAATGAAAAACACTGCTTTAAATTTGTATTGTTCAGACTATTGTTATCTGTACAACGTTTCAGTCGATTTTATGTCTAGCTATGGTTAGCGGAATGATAACAGGATACCCCTGTCGATTGAATAAAGGGTTAGGTTCAAAGTTCCGTGATGGCTCCCGATTACGACTAGAATGTTCCCGAGTTCGAAAAGAAGTTTCCAGAGTTCAAGAAGGCTCCCGGGTCCGACAAGAAATACTTGAAGAAGGCCGGAAGGCATATCGGTCGAAACATTGTACAGATAACAATAAAGATGAAGACAATAGTCCGAATAATACAAATAATACAAATTCTCATGCCTCATTTAAAAGATTCAGAGGAATAATGTTTTAAATGGTCGAGCACTGACACGGCTACAGTCTGGAAGAATTATCGCTTTATCTTATCAGAGAGATCAGATTTCCATATGATCGATAATCTGTCTATAGCAGTCTATGCCTTTCGTATACATATATTGACAGTGCTTTCTGTAGATAAGATTTTACTACCTAGGCATGTGAACTGGTCTATTAATTTAAGTGTCTTGCCATCCAGCGTGGAGATTTCTCCATCTTGTTTTAAATACATGATCTCTGTTTAATCAGAGTTAACATAGAGGCCAATGCCACTTGCTGCATGCTCTAGGCTATGCAGCGGTGATTCGGCTTGTGCAGGTGTATGTGCGAACTTTGCTAAATATAGATATTTATAAGACCAACATTGGCATAAAACTACATCTATGGAGAACTCTGTTGGTGATAAAATAAATCTTGCTCGCTATGCTTATAGAATCATGAAGTAAGTTTGTTTTTTTTTAAATGAAGGTAAAAATGCTAATCGAAAGCAACAGTAACCAGATGGTATAAGAAATTTCGATCGGGTTGCAAAAACCTCAAAGATCAGGCAAGATCGGGTAGGCCTAAAACCGTTGACACCGAGGCCGTATTCCAAGCCATAGAGGCAAATCCAAAGAGTAGCATTCGGAAAGTATCAGTCGAGCTCGGCATCTCACAGTCAAGTGTGGTTTGTCGCTTTTACGACCTCGGTAAAAACATCTCAGCGCTGCCGAATTGTGCCTCACTAATTGATGCTGTATATATGGTGAGATTGGAAGGCGATCCTTCTTTCTTTCATGGAGTATTAACGCTATATGAAATGCAAACAGCCTCGTCCAGGATTTGAACTCGGGTCGCCACGACTATTTCCT
>CM042177.1:15077405-15079905 GCA_023376005.1 Doryteuthis pealeii | reverse complement strand
AAGGTCATATGGTCGCAGAAATTTTCTCACAGCCAAACACTGGGTTCTCTGGTCTGTGTGGTATTATGCAATGTCCTGTTGCCAGATGTAGGGTCTTCCAACAGACACCCTCTCGATCCAGGACAGTACATCTTGTGAAGACAGAGTAAGTCAACGGTTGTTCTGTGAGTTCACCTGATCCTGGTAATATTTTCTTGTCTGAGAAAAGGCAATTCATGTTTGGTTGGAGGGGATGCTGGAGTTTATTGAAAAGCTTTGCAGCACGGTCTTCCGTCTTGTCCTTGATGGCCTTCGATAAAAAAAAGAAATGTCCCTTTCTCATCTTGTATAAGAAACAGCGAACGTCTTCATGCACTACCAGTCTGATGAGAAACGCAAACACTCCCATGTCCCTGGATATGGAGCGGGGATCGTTGTCAGTCATGACCTGGATCTCAGCAACAAATTCGGGAGATTTTATTAAATTTTTATGTGCAATTAATGTACATAACGATACTGACATTTTTACAGAGATCTTTTTCAGTCGAATGCTAAAAAAAAGGTATCAAATTCTTTTTATTTATTTATTTATTTTTGCCCTTGATCTTGCAGAAAATTAATAAATTAACAGAAGTGCTCGGCGTTGCCCGGGATTAAGATAATATCAATTAGCAAAGCATTTTGGTTTGGATTATTTTTAACGGCATATCGACTCCTTGCTTATTTGGGTTATTTAATGCCAAAATTTTATTCAAATTATAAAGGATTGGTTGGTTGGATTTTACGACATGGCCACTTTAGACAAAATACTCTTTTATTCTATTCATTTTGGGGTGTTTTCAATTTATTTTTAAACACATTTATAAACACATTTTAACTCCTTATTTGTCTATTCAACCCATAGACCGAACCCTAATAGGTACTACCACTCTGGGTCACAGTGGACTGGGGGTAATGGCTATGAACGTGTACTCCACACTCCCCAAAGCTCTAGAATTGAAACTTCACCACTAGATGCAATTTAACATCATAGTCAGGACACTAAGACCCTCAGTCACCACCCTCTAGCACATATATGATAAAAAGGGTTGGAGATTTTCCATTAGAGCAATACGGTTGGGACAAGCTAAGGCTTGATGCGACCAGCCGATTGATCGTAGGGGGGATAATCCGACTGCCCGTCTAGCCCAAGTAAGAACCAAAGTGGAGTGTTTAATGCCATGGACTGTTCAGCCACCAGGATACTGTCCTTAAGCATCTCGTGTCGCTACCCATGACCGACAGGTGGCCCTAGTATGGGGTGTCTTACCTCTCTGCAGAGGTGCAGTCGGTATATTCTACGGCTTCAGCTGATATAGCGGCGAACATTTTTCTTAAATAAAGTTTATTCAACTAAAATTTGGAACCAAGAAAGAAAGAAAGTGCAGAGATAAAGAAAGTTAAATGAGAAGAAAAAAGAAAAAAAAGAACGTAGATTAGAAGTTTTAAAGAGACTAATGTTGCATAATCTATGCGGTTGCATAAGATTATTGTCAATCCCCTTTATTTCTGAAGGGATGGCCCCCTTTTAATATCACGGGCGGGACTTTCCATGGAATATTACAGAAAGCCCGCGAAATACGTGAAGTCACGTTGGACCGAGTTAAGCCTCAGTTTCCAGCTTGGACGTCAGGCAGAAAGCATTTCTGCCTTAGCTGGACTCTAATGCACACGCGCGTTGTGTTAGTTAGAAAAAGAAGTTTAAGCAATAAAAGTTTAAAGAAATAATATGGTGTTCTTGCTTGATGAATGTCTTGGCAAAAAGACTGACCAAGAAGAAGAAATGAATCAAAGACGAACAGCCAGCAAGAATCTAGAAATAGAATTCAACATGGAGAGAAAGAATAGAAACGACTTGAGATCACCAAATGGCCAAAGAAGTAAGTAATGCAAAATGCATATGCATCTCCCTGTCTACCTGTGTCTATCTCTCTCCTCTCTCCAGTAAAAGAACACTTGTGTATATACCCAACATGGGTATATGTGTATGAGTATGTAACATTAACAAAATGAAAGAGGTGTGAAGTACAAGAAAGAAAGAAAGAAAAAAGTATAAAGAAAGAAAGAACTTGAAAAGAAAGAAAGGGAGAATGTAGATGAGAACATAGAAAGAAGACTAATTTAAAGAAAGCAACATTTTAGTTAGAGGTACGAATAGAAAGAAAGAAATAAGATAAATGCAGAGAAAGAAAGAAAGATGCCAAGAAAGGAAGAAAGGGCGTAGATAATAATAATAAAAAAAGAACGTAGACGAGAGGAAATAAAGAAAGAGAATACATGAAGAAAGAAAAACTAAACGTGAAGTAAGGAAGTAAACCAAGAACAAGAACAAGAAAAAAGAACAAGAAAAAAGAAAGAAAATACGTTGACTCAAAAGAAAGAAACAAAGAAACAAAGAAACAAAGAAAATACGTAGACTCAAAAAAAGAAAGAAAGAAAGAAAAAAAGAAAATACGTAGATTCAAAAGAAAGAAAGAAATAA
>CM042177.1:15057405-15074905 GCA_023376005.1 Doryteuthis pealeii | reverse complement strand
GTTAGTGCCCGGTGCCAACTCGTCTCAAGAGTTCCTTAGCATTAAATCTGACTCGGAAACACGTACCTGTGGGTCTGGCACACAACCAAATCCGAAGTAAGCAAGACAGCAGTTGGCCGACAAACATCATCGGCTGGCGACTGGTCACGCTCTCAGGGGACCTTTATGCCACCCACTTGTGAAAACCCACCCACCCCACTCACCCATTATTTCTCAAGCTTATGGCTTTTAGTCCTACCCCTTACAACACACACACACACACACACACACACACAACACACATATACACACACACACACAACACACACACACACACACACATATATATATATATATATATATATATATATATATATATATATATATATATATATATATATATTAGGATGTATCAAAAGTTTTTATAGTTTTTTAATCAACTGAGAGATCTAATGAAAGTTCTTGAGAGCTTTTCTATGTTTTAAAAATTGTGATACACTGCATATAGCATCTCTATGGTAAAAACCTTTCCAATGAATTTTATAATTAAATCATTTCCTATGAATTTTATATCAAAATCATTTCCTATGAATTTTATATCAAAATCATTTCCTATGCATTTGTGTAGTAAGAACATTTCCAAACTATTTTTATAGTAAAAGTCATTTGCAATTCATTTTTATTGTAAAATGATTCGCAATTAATTCTTATTGTAAAATCATTCCAATGCATTTTCATAGTAAAATCATTCCAATACATTTTAAAAGTAAAAATCATTTGTAATTCATTTCTATAGTAAAAGATATAACAGAGTACGACACAGCAAGATATGTCTGCTATTAGTCACAGGTTCAACATATAACTGTGTGCAAATTGTTTTAAAATCATATATATCTGTGTACAAATACGTGACTATTTACTAATAAATATGAATAGTTACTTTAAAATATAATTATAATACTTAGTTGTCATATAGTACCTAAATAATGAGAATGGAATCGTCTGTTTTTTGTTTTTCCGATAAATAATGTCTGACAAAACCTCAGAATAGAGAAACCACGAGATTTCACAGGACTAGACTTGTTAATTCAACCAAGCAATTGCTAATAACACTGTTCACCTTGTATCTTTGCTTAGTAAACCTTTTTCCCTATCCCTACTACTCGTTGTGCTTTTTTCTATTATTTTTCTATTAACTCGAGTTACAACATTAGTATCAAATGTTACTTGAAGCTATTATTGTTTACAAATCACTAATATCATTATTTAATTGAAACCCTATTGATATTGTTGTATACCTCTTTCTTTATTTACTTCTTCTAGCGTCTCTTCTAGCGTCTGAACTTCGGGTCTAGTCTTCCATTGGGGATTTCTCTTTATCAGAAGCCCTGTGTCATTGGTAGTTTTTAGATAATAACACAAGACTTCGATTTACTTTGATCATATTTTATTCTCAAAATCACTCACCAGACTACCTGCGCAGATTGAGTCGGAGCGTGTAATACACGACTCACCACCGTCGTGGTTTCTGGCCGACTAACTAAAATCTATTTCTAATCTAAACTGGAAGAGGGTCTTCTCCACCGATTCTCAAGGTATCCACCGGAAGGAAGGATCAGGACAGGTCAAGCCTTGTCATTCAAATCCTTCAAGGCCGTGGGCTGCAACTTATAACAGCCATTTAAAAAAAAAACACTGTATTCAGCATAAATCTCAACATAATATAGGCACAATCTTTTTATTGTTCTAAAATTAGTTTATATTTACATTGATTATTAGAAAGTCAGCATTCTTTTTTATAGGTTGATTTTAAAGACATGTCAAATTGTCTAGGGTTATTTTATGCCGAGAGATTAGGAAACCATGTTCATTACACATTTATATTTACCTTTTTGTGATATTTCGATTTGTTTTTTTAAATCTTCTTCAGAGCATATTAATAGGAAGACAATTGTGACCGTTGTTTTGGTGAGATTGTTTCCTATCGGATTCTTTGAGAGAGGAATAATTGAAGAAATAAATTCATTTCAATAACATCTGTGTTAATTACATTTTTGTGTAGTTGTTTCTTAGAAATGAACTACACAGAAATGTACTGAGTGTTTTGTACTCCGTGTTGATGACAATCGACTCACCTGGCACAAAACATCTTTATCAAAGTGGCAAAAACTTAGTATAGATGAAATGAGTCAGGACAGTGTCTCTATCTATAAAGGGCAAATAGATAAGATGGAAAGGGAATATAAAAATGATGTTCTCCCTACACACCAAAAATCAGTGGTTGGGCAATGATCTATGGTGCTCATTATCAGGAGCTAGATAAGTCTCTCAATGGCGATATACGTTTAGACACAACCAAGTGCTAAGATCTCTGGCTGTAGACCTGGAGATTCAGAGCAATCGCCAGTGTCTTGCCGTCAAAGAAAGTTAATACAAATCAACCGATTTCGTTTGTACGTGAAGGGCAAATGTTACACAATAAATAGGCATAACCTGTCATGTTTGTAATGTATTGTAAGATTTGAATTCAATGGTTACTGGAAAATCACACAGGACCGAATAAAGGTTCATACAGCTTTACAGAAAAGCCTTTATCCCAAGCTCATCCGAGTGAGCCTGTTTGATTGGCTAAGTAAGTTGGATGGACTCTGGGAAAGTTAAGATTTGGAATAGTTGAGAGTTGACCAGAGAGCACTTGTGACTAGACACATATTTGCGCCTGTGCTGTTGTTTTGTAAGCACGTGTTATGTTGGGATCGGGAAATAAAAATTATGTGGACATCTTAAAGTTTCTGGTTGATGTGGACCAACAGTGTGTGATACCATCTGAGTTAGTCATTACCAACTTGTGACCGGATCTTTTCATGTGATCCAGAATCTTTTGGTACGACTTATGTTACATAATTGATATGCATGAATCATGGAAAAACCCGTAGAAGTAAATTTACAGGGCTTGGCCTTCTGCTGATCTTGTGGCTGGTCTCTGTTTGATTCGTAGGTGGACTTGGAAATTGGGGAGTTTAGCAGTGGTTTCCGGGGGAGGCAGACGTGTCTCGAAGATGTTCGATCCTCGCTGAATGCCTCATATTTGCGATCTTGTGTCACATCATACCCGTGGCGAATGGGTTGGGTAAAATAACTACTATATTATTCTGCTTACCATAACGTCACGTTTTTTTTTATTCCCCGCTTTTTCAGGTTTTATTTACCCCCCATCACTCATTAGATAACAGAACATCAAGTTCTTCGTAGATGGTAGAGTTGTTTCGCAAACTCTCTCTCTCTCTCTCTCTCTCTCTCTCTCTCTCTCTCTCTCTCTCTCTCTCTCTCTCTCTCTCTCTCTCTCACACACACAACACACACACACACACACACACACACACTCTCTCTCTCTCTCTCTCTCTCTCTCTCTCTCTCTTATCTTTCTCTCTCTATTTATCTCTCTATCTCCCTTTCACTTATTCACTCACACACACAGTCTCTCTCTCTCTCTCTCTCTCACACACACACACACTCTCTCTCTCTCTCTCTGTCATACACACACACACAAACACTCTCTCTCTCTCTCTCTCTCTCTCTCTCTCTCTCTCTCTCTCTCTCTCTCTCTCTCTCTCTCTCTCTCTCTCTTTTCTCTCTCTATTTATCTCTCTTTCACTTATTCACTCTTCTGCCATATTGGTTTGTGATGTCGCTAGTGAGGTACTAATAATCCTATTTCTTTTTTTAATTCTAAATATCTTTCTTTCCTTTTTCTTTCCGTTTACACATCATTGGGGATTTCTTTTTGTAAATGATATTTCAATCATTTCAGCCCCCTTTTCACAATATATGTACATTAGTTTAGAATCTCATAGAGTGATTGATGTATTTTGGTTACTTTAGTTTGAAAGATTCTTAAATATACGTGACGTTATGGTGAAAGGAATAATATAGGATGTTTTGGTCAGAGAATGGGACTTCTTGAGTTAAAGGATGGCTAGTGAAGACCAACCAACCCACCCACTCCATTTTAAGGCTGTGTGCCACATTTTGTATATATCATAAATAAACAAGGATCACACTCGTTACATCGTTACACTAGTGAGTAACCACCTCGGCACGTCATCCCCCGCCCTGTGGAGCTGTAGAATACGCCGACTGCACCTATGAAGGGGATAAGAGGCCCCTAATGAGGTTTCTTGTAGACTGTTAGGTGGTGACCGCATAAAGACGGAACTCTGATAACTGAACAGTCCACTTTAGCCCTTACTTAGACTAGATGGGTGGTTGGACATGCCCCCTCCGACCAGTCGGCTGGTCACGCAAGCCTTAGCATCTGATATGATTGACCCGACCCTATTGCTATTATGGCAAACTCCCAGTCATTTGTCTCATATATATGCTAGAAGACGGTGGTTGAGGGTCTTAGAGTCTTGGTATGCCGTTAAACTGCATCTAGTGATGAATTTTTAATTCTGAGTGGAGTACCCCTTCATTGCCATTACTCCCGGGTCCATTCTGAACCGGAGTGGTAGTACCTGTTAGGTATAAAGTACAAAAGACGTGGTCTGTGGTGTTCAGACGCCAAGAGTTGAATTGCAAATGGACACTCCCATCGTTCTATTTATGCTGTATATTTGACCAAGGGCAGATCACCCTGTTCAGCATAGACACAGGGGCAGATCACTCTATTCTACTTATACATTAGGGTCCCATCTATGGATTAAATTGATAAAAAAAAATTAAATTGTTGAAAATGTATTTTTTAAGTGAATACCCAACAAGTATGCATGAAACAATACGTCTACAGGCATTAAATAACCCAACAAGGGTTGGCATAAAATCCAGCTAACCATCAGTGTTATCTTTTAGATTTCTCTTTATTCTATCCAATTTATTGATCTATTTTGTAGTATATAGATGCGTAACGTACAAATAAATTACATATTTAAAAAATTAAAAAAAGGAAAAAAAGCAGTTGCTCCCGGAAAACACACACACACACACACACACACACACACACACACACACAATCACACACGCGCACAATCACACATAAACAAATTACAAGGCCTACCTAATAATAAAAAAGAAAGGAAGAGAAGAGAAGAAAAAAGTCTGGGCCAAACCTGGAATGATACTAAGACACTGTTGGACAGACACATATAAACACATACAAACACAGACTTACACAAACGCAGAGAATTTCAATAAAGAATTCAACAGAATGGACAGGACCTAGCAGCGAGCTAACACCTCTGGACCTTCAGAAATCTTATGACGAAGAGATCTTTATCTCGAAATATTAAGAATAAATCAGGGTTAAAAAAAACAGTATCATAGCTCATTTTTCCTTGCACCTGTATTGTGATAACCTTCAAAACCAACAAACCAAATTGCATATAATTTTCGCATCGGTTAATATACTTTTCTTTAATAGTTTCTTGTCATCGATCTTTTGGTTAACCCCAATGAGTAAATCTGTCAGTGTCATAAACACTATTAGTTGAACCATATGTAAATTTGCAGTTTTGGTCCTGTATCCCCGAAACTGTTCGCATGGTGAATATCTGATGCTTCCATAAAAGCCACCCATGAAAACGTTGTAAAATCTCCGGGTTAAAACATCCACCTTCGATATTACCTTATTTATTTTATGATGCTTTTAGCATTAATATTTTGCGACTTCATGTTTTCATCGAATTGTATGTAATATTTTATAATTTGTTTTAGCTTTGATCATCAAGGAGAAGTACGATTTTTATTGGTGCTAAACCTTTTCGTATAGAAAATATATTGCCAATTCTTTAACTACAGTGAATATACCTGAAAACATGTCATGTATGTCGAATCATTTCCAATACATTTTATAGTAAAATCAATCGCAATGCATTTTTACAATGAAATAATTTCTAATGAATTTTTATAGTTAGTCATTTGCAATTAATTTTGAAAGTAAAATTACTTCCTAGGCATTTTAATGTAAAAATCACTTCCCATGTATTTTATTGCAAAAATCATTTCCAATGCAATGTTATAATAATAATAATTTCCAATGCAATTTTATGATAATAATCATTTCCAATGCAATTTTATAGTAAAGATCATTTCCAATGCATTTTTATAATAAAAATCATTTCCAATTAATTTTTATAATAAAAGTCATTCCCAATGCAATTTGATAATAACATAATCATTCCCAATGCATTTTTATTGTAATATTATTTCCAACGTGTCTTTACAGTAAAAATCATTTCCAATGTAATTTTATTATAATAAGCATCTCCAATGCATTTTTATAGTAAAAATAATTTCCTATGTATTTTTTATAATAAAAATCATTCCCAAGACAATCTTATAGTAAAATCATGTCCAATGCATTTTATAATAAAAATAATTCCCAATGCATTTTTATTGTAAAATCATTTTCAAAGTATTTTTATAGTAAAATTCATTTCAAATGCATTTTTCTAGATTGTATCAAATACATTTTCGATTTTTAATCAACTGAGAGCCCCCGTATATATTTTATGCATGTGTACGGCAAAACCTTCTATAATAACCCTTCAGTCCATTTCCCATTGTAGTTGGTCGTGTTTATCATCCTGCTCACATGTTATCCTCTTTTAATTATCATCTATTTATGGACTTTACTTCAAAGGACAAATCTGATTGGCCTTAAAATACTTAAACCTGTTTAACGTCACTTGATATCTAAATTAATTAAAGATATCGACCAATGACAAAAAATTACGGAAAAGCTTTTTATTTTTTAACCCTTAGAGCGGCCAGTGTTAGTGCCCCTGTATTCTGATTAATTAATCCCCATATCTACGTCACCTTTGCCTAGCAACAACAGAATAAATCAATTGTACCCTTATACAATAAACCACTTGTTCCCTTACCTCTGTACAATGGCCTAGTGCATTCGGCCAGTATTTTGCCATTACATAGAAATATATATACTCGGCGGTCCGTATTCCGGTCAGGGAATAAACAATTTCTATATCACTGTCGCCTAGCAACAATACAAATTAATTGTATATATACCTTTATATCTGAGCTATGGTCCAGTGCATTCGGCCGGTATTTGTGCCTTTACATAGAAATACATAGACTCGGCCGGCTTGTACACTGGTGAGGGAATACCCATTTCTACATCGCTATTGTCTAGCAACAATAACACAAATCATTTGTACCCTTATACCTAAGCTATGGCCCAGTGCATTCGGTTGGTATGTGTACCCCTACATAAAAGTACATAGACCCAGGTGGCCTGTATTCCGGTCAGTGAACCCCATTTCTATGACGCCGTTGCCTATAAAATGTTGTAATAGACTAAGGAGTCTAGGGGTTAACAATATAGATTGGTTCACTGTTTTCATAATTATTTTTTAAACATAGATTTACATACGAGACAAGCGACAGTAAGATCTGTTATAACCTTAGTGTATTCGGTAAGTAATTACATTCTACAATGGAGGATATATATAGACAAATATGTTAAATTATTTTTAAACGTTGTCCTCAAAAATGTAATCATCTTCATATTCAACAACTGGAGCCAACTTTTTCGATTCCACATTTTAAAAATCTGTCGTTTTCTCCGAAAATTATTTTGAAAGACCGTTTAAGTTGTTTGTTTCTGAATATTCTGTCCCTTATGAAATGTTCTAATGATTGAAATAAATAAAAATCTGGAAATGCTTAATTTGGTGAATATGAAGGATATGGAAGAACCTCCTAAACTAAAGATTTTTTATTGGGTTGGTTGTAAAAAAAGGGAAATAACTCTGTTTGACTGTCTGATAAGTGTTTCTCCTCTGCTGGTCATGTCAAGCCCTAGTACTTATATGATTGTTCTGGCCATATTGCTCTTATAGCAAAACCCCCAACCCGTTTTGTGCTAGAATGCATTTTCCCAGTTTATAGAAAGATTGTTTTCAAGTTCTTTATTTCTGAATATTCTGCCACTTATGAAATGTTCTAGTGATTGAAACAAAATGAAAATCTGGTGGTGCTACATTTGGTGAATATGGTGGATGTGGAAGAACGTCACATACTGACGAGCTTATCTTTTCTGGGGTTTTTGAGCTGCAATTGTTGAAAGTGAAAACATATAAAACAAGTTTTAGATCAGATCGAATAATGAAACTGGAATCAAAATGAATTCACTGGCTTGACTGATAAATAAGGTCTCCATTGCTATAAAATTAGTTTTAGACAGAATCGAATAAAGAAACTCATATCAAAACGAAGTAAATTTAATTCTCTTTAAAATTATGGGTTTATTTTTTCCCTACACTCACAATTTAGGGCTATGCATTTTTTTTATTTTTTCTCATTTGATCAGTGAAGAAAATTTATGATTTGCTTGTTGGTCGGATTGGTGCACAGTAAGTTTAACTTCAGCAAATACGTGTTGATTTTTTTTTGGTGGGGGGAGGGAGCTCTTTTCAATCTTAGGGACAACCGGAAGCTTGGTGTGCCAAATCGAGGCTGTACGGAAGGTGTGCAATAATTTCAGGCTACTCACCATTTGTTGCACAAGATGTGTTTTTTGAGATGTCGATGTGTCAATAAAAAAGGACCCTCTTTTCAAACCTTTTTTCTTTATATGTTTTCCAATTGTTAGCAAGGTTTCAAGGCCTTATTCATATCCATACAACTATCACAATGAATTGCTTTCTTCCTCCGACGAGCGGAGTGGTAGTACCTGTTAGGGTCCAATCTATGGATTGAATAGAAAAAATATTGACTTTTTTAAAAATTGCGTAACTTTCAAGAATGAATAAAACAAAACATCTTCGGCATAACCCAATGGGTTGACGTGCCGTAAAAACCCAACCAACCAACCAACCAGCCAACCAACCAACCATCTATAAGATTCGATTGGTGCTCGACGTTCGATGACCTTGTGCTTTGAACGTCATTATCATCAGGTCTCGCCGACAACACGGATTCCCATGACTCTCGCCACTTGTCCCTATCAGTGACCGTCCATAGCAAGTCTTTTGCACGGCATTCAGAATCCGCACAGAAAATGTTTGGCGTGTAGGTGTCTAAAGCAGAATATCACTTATGAGCTCGTCCTTACTTCCCCAGCAATATTCAGCATGTCTGGTTTGTGTGATAGGAGGTATGTGGATGTAGGCAACTTTTTCGCTCGCATCCGACCTGAAGTAGAGAAAATCCTTAGGAAAAATCAAAACGGGTTTCCGAGAAATCGATTCATGACTTCTCAAATTCTGACTATTCGTCAAATCACAGGCGGGTTCGAGTAAAAAATATCGAGGCAAGATTATTGTTTGTAGATTTCTTCAAGACATTTGGTTTCATATACAGGGGTCATCATCATCATCATATCTCGCCAATAAATATATAAACACATTAAATATCACCAGTTCTTGCTTTTTGTGCAAAAATTATGAAGATTTTATTTATATTCTAAGATATTTAAAAATTATTTATACATAGATATAGCATTTGGGATTCTACTTAAGATTGTCCAGCATTTGTAAATCTCAACAGTAAACAAATCAATATACCAGGGTTTTCCCTCCTCTACTCAGTTGACGCTGGGTAGTCACTTCTAGTTTTCAATAAATGTTTTAACAATTAATTTAATTTGACATGTTATGATTAATATATTCCAACGTGATTTCCACCATTTATGATGCAAAGTTCAATGCATTTTGTGGGTCCTCCTGGGATGACATGCATTTAAAACATCTTTTGACCATCCTTCATATCTACTGAGAAGTAACAGTTCAATTCATTTTTTTCTTTTAAAAAACTCATAATAAATCAGAGAGGGTAAAAAATGTATGGTTAGATCGAACTTAACGGGCCTAAATTCCACCATCGTATGTCACCCCGCCGAAAGACAAATAAATACCAAAAATCAGGGAATTGAGCAAATACTACTCGCCTTGTATATAACACGGGTGTATTAGTCATGCCTAACGAACCTTATTACTCAATGCCATCGCACAACGAACTGACACTAAACAAGCTTGTATATTCAAAAATGTTTCAATATCTACTATTAGTAACGCACCCCTATCTTATGGGGAACATTACTTACCAACCAACGTAGATAAATGGCGCCTGATATTTCGCGTCTTTAGAAATTAATTTATTAATTTTTTGGTAAATGTGGAAGGTATTTAGTTTTGATTGTTTTTTCTTTCTTTCTATTGTCATTCATTTAATGTGATGGGTGACATTTTTAAAATGGTCGACATTGTTACTTCTTTCTATCGCACGCCTCAACGAACAAACTTATTGATTATGACACTGTTTCAGATTCAATTTCATTTATTAAGACTGGAATATATATATATATATATATATATATATATATATATATATATGTATATGTGTGTGTGTGTGTGTGTGTGTGTGTGGTGTGTGTGTGTGTGTCTTTGTTGAGATATATACTTAGATCTAGATATATTGATATTAATAAAGTGAGATAGATATCAGCACTGAGTAGACAGATGCATCCATAGAAGCCATCTCTGTCTGTCTGTCTGTCTGTCTGTCTGTATCTCTCTCTCTCTCTCTCTCTCTCTCTCTCTCTCTCTCTCTCTCTCTCTCTCTCTTGCACACACACACACACACACACACACATACACACTCACTCACTCCCGCACTCACACATATATATTATATATATATATATATAATATATATATATATATATATATATATGAGTGTATATGTTTACCGAACACCTCCTCCATTAACACGATGCGACACAAGGTATTTGAAGCGGAGTACAACTGGTTTGAATTTATTATTTTCCTTCTCATAGACCGGTTGCCGTACTAAGAGCTATTAAATATATGCCGTATTAAAGAGCTCAGTATGCTCTAAAATGTACCCATAGCTGGTGGGGAGAGAATGGATTCGTCTATCATTTGGGCATTAGCGCCAAGTGAAACACAAACAGCCTCGTTCAGGATTTGAATTATTCCATTTCTCACAAATATCGTTACTCCACATACGTGTTTCTGTTATATATATATATATATATATATATATATATAATATATATATAGGGGTACTTTGACTTACGAGAGACCCAACTTTAGGGGGTTTCCAAATTGCAAGCTGTCACTCGATCGATTTTTTGCTTTGTGTTGAGAGCTAAAATCTGAGCTACGAGAGAGCTTCAGATACGCTTATGTTAATAGGTTCACTAAAAACATTTAAGTTTCTAAATTTATTAAGCCAAAGAAAATATTTATGAAAAGAATAAACATTAAAACATAACAGCACAGAATTACATTATATTTTTATACAATAGCATGCTATTTTTCTTATTTCTAAAATTAGGGTATTTGGAGGCTGCTCGGTTTATTTCAATGGGGAAAACTGATTTGATATACGAAAAAATTGAGTTACGAGTGGAATGAATTAAACTCGTAAGTCTAGGTACCACTAATTTATATATATATACACAAACACACACACACACACACACACACACATATATATATATATATATATATGTATATATATGTGTGTGTGTGTGTGTGTGTGTGGAGAGAGAGAGAGAGAGAGAGAGAGAGAGAGAGAGAGAGAGAGAGAGAGATTCTACAAAGACTAAATTCGACGCAAAAAGTCGGAAATATCCAGAGCTTGTCCACACAGAAAGGAATTTTAATCAAAATCTTCGACTGAAAAATAAACAAAAACAAAAAAAAAAAACAACAGAAAATCAACCACCTTAAAAGGGAAAATCTTTCTGACCCACACACACACATGACACACACACACGAGAAGGACACGCGGTCAAATAAAGCGAGAACGCTTCTTCATAATGTATATTCATTTGGGTGTCATTTACAAGGCGATTTTTCTGAAGATAAGCATATAATGCTTTGAAACCGACGGTAATTAATCACTCATTAAATGTATACTTTATATATATATATATATATATATATATATATATATATATATATATATATAATTTATTAACTTATTTATTATATATATATATATATATTTAGAGAGAGAGAGAGAGAAAGAGAACGAGAGGGAGGGGGTGATAGATTTCTTCCAGGTCGTTGTCGTATCAGTGCTGCTGTATGGCTGCACCACCTGGACCCTAACTAAGCGACTAGAGAATAAACTAGATGGGAGCTGCACAAGAATGCTGTGGGTGATCCTGAACAAGACGTGGAAACAACACCCCACGAGAAGACAGCTGTACGGCCACCTACCACATATCACCCAAACCATCCGAGTAAGACGGACAAGACACGCGGGACACTGCTGGAGAAGCAAGGACGAACTCATAAGCGACGTTCTCCTGTGGAAGCCAGCAAATTGACACGCCATTGTGGGCCGACCAGCAAAGACGTACATTGATCAGCTCTGTGCGGATACAGGATGCTGCATAGAGGACCTCCCGAGAATGATGAGTGATAGGGACGGATGGAAAGAGAGTGTCATGGATATCCACGCTGACATCGCGACATGATGATGATGATGATATAGTTAGGTAGATATATAGATAGATTATGATAACAATATATATATATATATATATATATATATATATATATATATATAGAGAGAGAGAGAGAGAGAGAGAGATTAATATATATATATATATATATGTGTGTGTGTGTGTGTGTGTGTGTGTGTGTGTGTAATGGAAATACCTGAATATCACAGTTCGATAAATCCATATAATGTCATTTCATTCTCTTAAGGTAATTTCCAAGACTTAATCTACACATCAAATGGCGATTGGCCAAAGGCAAGCACTGAACACAAAAGTCGACAGTGACTTTTGGCGCATTTCGGGCCGTACAGTATTCACTGCAAATGCACATAATACTTGATGAAACGCCTGCAATGCTTCTGCAGTTGTTGGCCTACTCATGCTGCGGTTTAGAGCCAGCACAGGTGCAGTTGAGAGGAAATTGCCCGCAAGGTGACGCTGCTTTCTGGCAGCCATTTTCTCTCTTTAGAAATTTGCCGGGAAACTGCTTTTACGATCATCCCGTATCTTATTTCAAATGCCGGCCACCGTTCCGTCGACTTTGTTCATCTTTTTGTTTCTCACAGGTTCTTCGGTTGAATATTAAATATAGCGCTACCCTAAGTGTGATCTATTAAGCGTTTCGTGGGGGGGGGGTGACTAAACTATATTTATAGAATACCGGCTGCTGGACAAATGGCAGGAATTGAAGAAGCAGACAGTAGGACATGCCTCCTGGTAGATTACATCTATAATCTGCCTGGGTAAGGATGAAATAGAACTAGAGGCAAACAATCAGGATTGGAAGTCTTCCTCCGTCTCTCTTTCCGATGTTAGATTAAGTTTTGGTGGGTTGGTTGGATTTTACGGCATGTCAACCTTTGTTGGGTTATTCATCATCTTTTAAATTCAATTTTTTTAAACAGATTCAAAGATGCAGATAGATACGTGTCCTGCGTCCCTGAAGCACAAAAATCTAAAATGCTTGGGTAAGGATGAAATAGCACTGGAGACATACAACCAGGATTGGAAGTCTTACTCCGGCTCTATTCCGATGTTAGATTAATTGTTAGTTGGTTAGTTGGTTGGTTGGTTGGTTTTTACGGCATATCAACCATTGTTGGGTTATTTTATGCCGAAAGCGTTTTGTTTTATATATTCTTGATGGGTATTTATCATTTTTTAAATTCAATTTTTAAAACAGATTCAGATACATGTCCTGTGTCCCTGACGCACAAAAATCTAAAATGACACATTAAAATCGTATCTGTGCGTCCCAGTGTTTTTCTTTTTTTCTTACCCCCACCATTTCAAGCTCACAGTAAATATATTTCCATAGTTTCTTAGATACAAATTACATAGGATAGGATACAAGGTAGGGGTTAGACGGCTTTAGTTGTTTCCCTAAATCAGAAATAAAAATCCTACAATCTATTAAGAAACTTTAGTTGGAACCCATAAGTTTTCCCGGGGACTCATCTAAAGCAAATATGTGCATCCCAGGACACACTAAATTAAAAAGCTACCAGCATCACTGCATATCTAAACCCATTATTTCTATATATAGATGGAACCCTAATAGGTACTATCGCTCTGGATCACAGTGGACCTGGGAGTAATGGCAATGAAGGGATACTCCACACTCCCCAGAGCTCCAAAATTGAAACATCACTATTAGACGCAGTTTAGCATCATACAGAGGACACTAAGACCCTCAGCCACTGTCTTCTAGTACGTATATGGTTGGGGATTTGATATATGGGAAATAGGGTCGGGAAAATGATATAGGTGCTAGGGGTTGACAGCAAGGGCCATAGGTCACCACCCACGATCAACAGGTGACCCCATTGGGGGGATGTTATTCCTCTGCAGAGGTGCAGTCGGTGAATTCTATAGCCCCAGCCAACATGTAAGATTAAGAATAGTAATCTATTTTTGTCTGTAAAATGAGTTTTAGAGCTTCCCTACTCCTAAAAATTGGTTTATAAAAACTTTTTGGCCTAAGGAATAAATAAAAAATTCATAGATCATGTTTAATTAACTTCTATAAAGACGGATTGGTCGATTTTTTTCCCACGATCAACAGGTGACCCCATTGGGGGGATGTTATTCCTCTGCAGAGGTGCAGTCGGTACATTATATAGCCCCAGCCAACATGTAAGATTAAGATGCATAACATGATGTCGTGAAAGAATTTATTTGATTGAAACTAAGATTATTCATTATCTGTTGTCTCTGCTCTTCTCTCACTTTTTGTCTGTATCCTCACAGTTCTCTCCCTCATCCGTTCCCATCTCCCTCAATTGTCGACGTTGAGATTACATAAATATCATAAAGATTCACATAAGATTCATACGCTTAACTCCAGTCTTAACGCTTTGTCTAGTTTAAACCGATCGCAGCGGCTCACCCATCACTTCCCAAGCTAAGCGTAAAAACTAATGGTTAGTTTATTATAATTAATAAGGACAGATTACAATAATAAAAGGACTGTATTTAAATAGAATGAGTTCTGTGGTCATCACAGAACTCATTCTATAGATAGTGAACTTCTAAATATCCCATACAGGAAAAAGGAATTGGTACAGCCTTGGGGAAATTTAGTAGGCAAAAAGGGTAATTCCATGTCAAATCGTTCAGGCCATATCACCCACCCCCTTTAATTGTTCTGAAATTTTGTTAAAGTAAGACAATCCCAAAAATTTGAGCTTCTAATTCCAAAAATTGGCCTTGTAATATCGATTTTAAACTCGAAAAGTTTGGAGGGGGTGCAAAAAATGGCAACCTCTAGTAATCTATTTTTGTCTGTAAAATGAGTTTTAGAGCTTCCCTACTCCTAAAAATTGGTTTATAAAAACTTTTTGGCCTAAGGAATAAATAAAAAAATCATAGATCATGTTTAATTAACTTCTATAAAGACGGATTGGTCGATTTTTTTCATTTATTTTTTATTTCATTTTTTTATTTATTTATTTTTTTTGACATGTCCAAAGCCTTGCTTTATATCTAAGTATTTAACCAGTTTTAGAGAGACTTGGGGCTGTAGAAATATACCGACTACACCCTACATAGGAGCGATACCCCCTCCAATATGACCACTTGTAGACCGTGTGTGGCGACTAGTGATGCTTAAGGACGGAAACCTGGTGGCCGAAATATCTAGATTAAATTTAAAATCAACTATCATTTTTTTCTTATCTCGTAAGCTGGTTTAGTCGTATGACGCTGATAGAGCCTATCCCTCTCTAGGTCCACAACTGGTTTAAATTCATAGTTTTCCTTCTTCTATACTGGTTGCCGTACCAATGTTAAAGTGTCCAGTTTGTCCTACTATTTATCCTCAGTTGAAAATACTTGGACTGTTATGTTTTCCAAGGGTATTAACGCTATGTGAAACAGTCTCGTTCAGGATTTGAACTCTAGTAGCAGAGTTCACTTTCTACAACCACAAACGCTACGCAACGAGTGCCTCAAACTGTAAAAAAAACAAACAGATAAATCACAACTGGCAGTTTCATCAAGTCGCACTGACGTGACTCTCCCTTGCGCGTGCCATCCATCCCTGTTGGCCAGTGCCTCTTACGGGTCTTCTGCACAGCATCCAGAATTCACATATGATGTAGGTTTTTGCTAGTCGGTTTACACTGGTGTGCCCCCTAGAAGAACGCTATGAGTTCGTACTTACTTCTCTACCAGTGTCCGGCAGGTCTTATCCGTCTTGGATGTTTTATGTAATAGGAGGTAAGTGGCTCTACAGCAGGTCTTCTGTATGGCATCCAGAATCCACATAGCCGATTAATGTTGGTTTTCGCTAGTTGGCTTACACTGGTGTGCCCACAGGATAATGCTAATTATGAGTTCGTCCTTACTTATCCACAAGTGTCCATCATGTCTTGTCCGTCTTACTTGGATGGTTTGTGTGATAGGAGGTTAGTGGCTGTACAGCTACATTTATGTAGGATACTGTTTCCAAGATTTGCTGGCGGTCAGAGAGACCCCTACGATCAATCGGCTGGTCGTGTCAAGCCTTAGCACCTCTATGATTGTCCCAACCCTATTGCTCTTATTGCAAGTCCATACCCTTTTTATCAGATAGAGTTGTCATACCCAGGGTTAGAACCCTGGGTATGACAACTCTATCTGATGGTAAGGTTCAATTTCTGGAGGTTTGGGGAATGTGGAACACCCCTTCATCACCATGACCAAATGGTCCACTCTGACTCGGAGTGGTAGTACCTGTTAGGGTTCCATCTATAGGTTAAATAGAAAACTGTGTTTATTAAAAAAAAAAAATTGGGTATCCATTAAGAATGAATGTATTACAAAACTTCGTCGGCATTAAATGACCCACCGAGGTTGATATGCCGTAAAGCAAAATAAACCAAACCAAACCAAACAGCTTGGAAAAATTCTCGCTTAATATTTAGAAAATGTTTGACAGGATATATTTTAACTTTCATGAACGACAAGGAATACCTGGAAGTTTTTTTTTGTTTTATTGACGTTAGTAGTCACAGTCTCAACAAGTCTCAACAGACCATGTTGTTTTGTCGTTGTTTTCTTTCTTTCTTTTTCTTTTTTTTCTGTATTCTTACCATTTTCCCTGATAAGATTCCCTAGAGTCTTCCCTTCAATTCATTCCGCTCTCTTCATTGGTATTCATTACGTCACTTTGAGTTGCTTAGGAAACGCTCGGGTATTATGCGAATAAATTATGCAAATGAAATATGTAAGTAATTTAGTCATAAATAAAACGTTAATTCACTTTGAAGTCTGCCTGTTCGTATCTTGGGAAGCAATCGTCGAGTAAATGCCTCATTACACCTTGGCAATCTCGTAAACAAGTCTCGTGCTTTCTCGTTAATCGCTCTCCGGAATGGATTCACCCAATGCTAAAACCATAATAGCTTCCTTATTTCGTCTCTCTTTTTGTCTTTCTCTTCTTTTTCTTTTTTCAAATCGTCTCTCCCTCGACCATGGTTTACTATTTCTTTTCAGAGCTAATATATATATATATATATATATATATATATATATATA
>CM042177.1:14977405-15054905 GCA_023376005.1 Doryteuthis pealeii | reverse complement strand
CCCTAGGAGATTGCAGTCTCCCAGAAAATGAAAGTACATACATTGAATTCACCTCAACCACATTGTCACGTCGTCTAACCCTCTATTTAACAGATAATAGCTCTATTTCACAACACCTAAAATTACATTCATGTCCCCACTACTACCATCAGATCCTTACTTTACCACACATATCTCTGTACTACTCATATGCTGAGTTAGCAAGGGCAGGTATTAAACCAGGAACCTTGTGGTTCCTAGACGGACGCTCTACCGACTGAGCTAAGAATGAAATGAATTATGTGCTGCAATATGTTTTTATGTTTATTCATTATAAATATTTTTTGTGTAATACATTTGGACACTTGATGTTTTTAGTGAATTTATTAACATAAGCGTATCTGAAGCTCGATTAACCTCAAATTGTAGCTCGCAACACAAAGCAATAAATCGGCCGTAGTTCGGGAAATTCGTAAGTCAAGGTAACACTGTTTTTTTTAAACTAGAGCCACCATGTCTATTTTTTCTCTTTTGTACTCTTTTTCTATAAGCATTACGCAACCTTCACTGCTGCAAAAAATTAAGTATTGGTTAGCTTTGGCACAAGGCTGAAAGTATAGTCCAGGGGTCGGCAATCTTTTGGAGAGAGAGAGAGAGAGAGAGAGAGAGAGAGAGAGACCACCTCAGCAAAATAATGGACCATTCCGTTTTTATTATATAGAAATAAAGAGAAGAAAAAGGACATGCTACCCAGAAAAATATAATAAGAAAGAAAGAAAGAAAGAGAATAGGAGAAAGCGCGCGGAAACGATGTCGCTAATCTGTTTCAATCGAACATGATAGAGAGATGAAAGGAAAGAAAGAAAAGTGTGTGTGTGTGTGTGTGAGAGAGAGAGAGAGAGAGAGAGAGAGAGAGACATGTAAAGTCTTGAAGGAGGGCTATGACATAAACTCTTTGGTATTTTAGTAAATACCAAGAAAATTTGGACAGCCGTGTGGGAAATTTGGTAAGCAAAGAGTTAAATGACTTTTAGTATATTTCATTCCCGGAAACAATTGTTCCCAAACATATATACATCCAAATAATGCATTCATTGGATAATTAGAGTCCAGGTGTTAAGTTGGTGGGCCGGAAGAAAATGACTCGAGGGTCGGATGCGGTCTGCCGGCCGGGAGTTGCAGTCCCCTGGTATAGTATGTCTAGTGAGAATTGAACTCATTACTCAGTAATAATTAGATCTGCGAAACTGTTGCACCATCACGTGTTGCCCTGCTAAGTTTTCGATGTTACTAAATCCAATTCAGATTAAAACCAACTCGGACATTTTTTTGACCGAATGTAATCTTGTACGAGATTACCAAAATTACATGCAATGTAATTTCTTTTGATAGAAATTGATTAGTTCCTATTTCAGTTCTTTCTTTCCTTTGTTTTTCTTTTTCTTTCTTTTTCTTTTTCTTTCTTTCCTCTATCTTTCTTTTTTTGTCTATTCATTCTTTCTTTCTTTCATTTCTTTCTTTTCTTTCTTTTCTTCTTTCTTTCTTTTCTTTTTTATCTATTCATTCTTTCTTTCTTTCATTTATTCTTTCTTTCTTTTATTTATTTCTTTTTCATTTATTCTTTCTTTCTTTTATTCTTTCTTTCTTTCTTTCTTTCTTTCTTTTATTCTTTCTTTCTTTCTTTTTTATTTATTCTTTCTTTCTTTTCTTTTTCTTTCTTTTCTTTTTTTCTTTTTATTTATTCTTTCTTTCTTTTATCATTTCTTTCTTTTCTTTCTTTCTTTTTTATTTATTCTTTCTTTCTTTCTTTTATTCTTTCTATCTTTTCTTTCTTTCTTTTTTATATATTCTTTCTTTCTTTCTTTTATTCTTTCTTTCTTTTCTTTCTTTCTTTTTTATTTATTCTTTCTTTCTTTCTTTTATTCTTTCTTTCTTTCTTTTCTTTCTTTCTTTTTCATTTATTCTTTCTTTCTTTTATTCTTTTTTCTTTTCTTTCTTTCTTTATTCTTTATTCTTTCTTTCTTTTTCTTTCTCTGAAAAACAATCATAAGGACTAATTATGTCAGAGCAAAATTGATAATAGGCAAAACAATAGCAAACGTAGGCTATGCACTGAAGAAAATTAACGTTTCATTTATTGTTCGTTAAGTCTTGGTAAATACAGTTTCAGTCTTGATACTTTTCCACACACACACACACACACACGCACACACACACACACACACACACATATATATATATATATATATATATATATATATATATATATATATATATATATATATAAGAGAGAGAGAGTTTTATAATTTGCTTGAAGCATTGTGTATATATTGGTTTGGAGGTTGATTTTGAAGGCTATCACAATGCAGGTGTAAAGAAAATAATTTGTTGTCGTCTTGTTATGCCATTTTTTAAATTGCCATAGCAAGACGACAACTACTTCAGTTGGTTCTTCCGAAGAAGAGATTTTATCTCGAAATATCAAGAATAAATTACAGGTTAACAACACCCGTGTTACCTTATTATTTTTTTCTTTACACCTGCATTGTGATAGCCTTCAAAATCAACCTCCAAACCAATATATATATATATATATATATATATATATATATAATGGCACCTTGACTTACCAGATTTCTTGCTTTGTGTTGAGAGCTAAAATCTGAGATATGTGCAAGCTTCAGATGAGTTTATGTTCACTAAAAAATCTAAATTTTTAAATTTATTACGCCAAAGAAAAATGTTTATAAAAATAAACATTAAAACACATTACAGCACATAGATCATTACATTCTATTTTATTATGTTTTTAAATAATACAGTACTATTTTTCTTTTTAAAAATTGTAAAACAAATTCGGTTGTTAGCGAGGAACGGATAATGGCATTTCAGTTTATTTCAATGAGAAAAATTGATTTGATAAACGCGGAAATTGACTTACGAGCGGAACGGATTAAACTCGTAAGACAAGGTAGCGCTATATATATATATATATATATATATATATATATATATTCATTATAGTGTACAATACATTTAAGGTGTAATTGTTACCATTGGTTTCCAAGCATCATTTTAAGCACTTTTCGTCAAGACAACGCGCCTTTCTTGATGGAAAATGGCTAATATGCTACTTGGTAACCAATGGTAACAATTGAACCTTACACTATAATAAATAAATACACCTCTTACATCCGTAATCGAGCACATTATTTTCAATTCTCCAATACTAAAAAATGGATTACCTATATATATATATATATAATATATATATATATATATATATATAGGAAAGATAGAGAGTAAATGAATATAAATATGTAGAAGAATATATATATATATATATATATATATATATATATATATATATATATATTCTTCTACATATTTATATTCTTTCCTACCAGCTATCTTTTCTCTCAGATTACTTTGTCTACTTTACAAAGTACACAAAACCGGTTGTACAGCCTTGTGGAAAACAATCCCTTCTCATTACTTCAACAACTTTTGCATCGACAGATAGTTTGTCCCTCTTTTATGAAACCTTTTCGGATGAGCGGCATTCATTGGTCCCCACCTATTCAAGCGTTTCCAGTAAGAATTCGTTGAGCTGTCTCTAGTGAGTAGCATCCATTATTCTTCAATCTTCCCGAAACCAGACATGTTCTATTTCAGCAGCTTCTTTCTAAGGGCATATGCGTTGTGGATCGAACTTCCTCGTTGGACGTTTCCCTCTTTTTTTTTAGTCAAAGGTTAATGAATGTCTTAACCTATCTTAGTTTGAATTTCTGCTTTGTTATTCATTTCTTTTATTAAATCCTTATTATCCATTTATCCTTGTGCACAGTGACCAATTAACTTTGCTTGGGGTCACTTCCAGAATTAAAAAGAAATATTTCGCGCATGAAATCGTTCTGTAGTTTAGCAGAGCTTTAACTAAGGGTCAGGGTATATACTATACAAGGTGTGTCAAAAAGGTATCGAGATTTTTGGTACTTTTTGGCATACCTTGTATTCTGAAAAAATTAACGTTCCATTCATTGTTCATTCCTATCTTGGTAAATATAGCTTTAAACTCGATACTTTTTGACACATCTTGTATTCTCAAAAAATTAACGTTCTATGCATTGTTCATTTCTATCTTGGTAAATACAGCTTCAACCTCGATACTTTTCTGACACACATAGTACCCTGAAAAAAATTCACGTTCCATTCATTGTTTATTTCTATCTTGGTAATACAACTTCAATCTTGATACTTTTCTGACACACCTTGTATTCTGGAAAAAATTAACGTTCCATTTATTGTTCATTTCTATCTTGGTAAATACAGCTTTAAATTCGACACTTTTCTGACGTACCTTGTATTCGGAAAAAAACATAACGTTCCATTCATTGTTCATTTCTATCTTGGTAAATGCAGCTTTAAATTCAGCACTTTTCTGACGCACCTTGTATTCGGAAAAAACATAACGTTCCATTTATTGTTCATTTCTATCTTGGTAAATGCAGCTTTAAATTCGGCACTTTTCTGACGTACCTTGTATTCGGAAAAAACATAACGTTCCATTCATTGTTCATTTCTATCTTGGTAAATGCAGCTTTAAATTCGGCACTTTTCTGACGTACCTTGTACTCGGAAAAAACATAACGTTCCATTCATTGTTCATTTCTATCTTGGTAAATGCAGCTTTAAATTCGGCACTTTTCTGACGTACCTTGTATTCGGAAAAAACATAACGTTCCATTCATTGTTCATTTCTATCTTGGTAAATGCAGCTTTAAATTCGGCACTTTTCTGACGTACCTTGTATTCGGAAAAAAACATAACGTTCCATTCATTGTTCATTTCTATCTTGGTAAATGCAGCTTTAAATTCGGCACTTTTCTGACGTACCTTGTATTCGGAAAAAACATAACGTTCCATTCATTGTTCATTTCTATCTTGGTAAATGCAGCTTTAAATTCGGCACTTTTCTGACGTACCTTGTATTCGGAAAAAACATAACGTTCCATTCATTGTTCATTTCTATCTTGGTAAATGCAGCTTTAAATTCGGCACTTTTCTGACGTACCTTGTATTCGGAAAAAACATAACGTTCCATTCAATGTTCATTTCTATCTTAATAAATACAGCCTCAATCTCGATACTTTTCTGACACGCCTTGTACATAGCTAGAATATACACTCTGGTCTATGGTAGAAAAGTTTAACCGTTGAGTAGATACAAACCTATTGTAAGAGGGCGAAAAAAAAAGAGGACACAGTAAAAGTAGAAGAGGAATTGAGAATGAGAATCAAATGGAAAGTTGATAAAAAAAGAAAATACAAAGAAGATTGGTTGTCTTGTTTCACGACATATCAACTCTTTATGGGTCATTTAATACTGTTACATAATTATTAGATTCCTAATATCTATGGCAATAGTGTAGAAACATAATGGCCATTAGTGCAGCTGATGGCCTTGAGGGTGAGTGACGGCGCTTGACCTCACTCTCACCTTGCCTTCCGGGGATAAATCGTGAGAACCGGAAGGCATAGAAGACCCTGTCTTCCGGTTTAAGTAATAGTAAGTTTCACTCAGTTAGAAGTTAGAAGCCGAGCTCGTAGGATGTGCGCAGATGTCTGGTTTGGGGATTTACAAATAAAGTAACATCAAAGTGAATCGAAGTCTTGTGTTTATTACCTAAAAACTAACAATGACACAGGGCTTCTGATAACGAGAAATCCCCATAGAAGACAAGACCCGAAGTCCCCAAGTCAACACCAGACGCAAGACCAAGATGATAGAAGAACCAAAGCCGGCCAGAAGAAAAGACGACTAGAATTAAGAAGTAAGAAAGGGTATACAACATTATATCGATTTGGTACCGTGAAAACCTCAGTACGTAACAATACCGAAGGTTGCTTACAGTACCCTCTGTAGCTTAAAAGTGTTATATACCCATTCATCTCTGCTGGGTATATAATGGGGAGAGATTAAACAGAAGAGGAGATGGATTGTTACTTGTTCTACTTGTTTTTTTCTTAGTCGGTCGACATCTGCCTCTTTTGGGTTTATTCTTCCTTCTTCTGAGCTGGGTCGTCTGGGCTCATTTCTTGTATGTAATAAATAAGCAAGACTTTGTTGGTTTTTAAGACGTCTATTCTTTATTCAAAAATCCACAGCTAAAAAATGTTTCTAACCACGCCGGTGAGAAGCCGGCATCTTAAGAGTGGAAGACCCTTACGGCCGAAATCTAACTAATTTCTGTTTTCACACCTCCATTTAGACAATCAACATTCAGGTCAGATAATGTTAAACTGCCGTCAATACCTTTTTTCAGCGGTTAATGGTAATTTTCCATCTTATTAATTTAACTACACTCACATATATAATTTATAGGTTACACACGAATTATGTAACAAATGGTCAACTATTCAAGTATTGAACAGACTCTTCGTTGCTTAATTTATCATTATTAAACTAGCAGGACCTGTGGATATAGCACACTATGATGATTTAATTATGACAACGTTTGATATGTTTACTCAAGAGCTATTGCATATAGTTCAATATGCAAAAATATAATAATCTTGATTTAACTCTCTCTCTCTCTCTCTCTCTCTCTCTCTCTCTCTCTCTCTCTCTCTCTCTCTCTCTCTCTCTCACACACACACACACACACACACACACTTTTTCTTTCTTTCCTTTCATCTCTCTATCATGTTCGATTGAAACAGATTAGCGACATCGTTTCTGTGCGCTTTCTCATATTCTCTTTCTTTTTTTCTTATAATATTTTTCTGGGTAGCATATCCTTTTTCTTCTATTTCTTTCTATTTAATAAAAACGGAATGGTCCATTATTTTGCTAAGGTAACGAGAACCAGTGTTTTCAAAGGAACTTGACCGTAATTTCGCTTATGAGTTCGTCCTTATTTCCCGAGCAGTGACCAGCATATCTTGTTCCTTTTACTTGGATGGTTTCTGAGATGGGAGGTAAGTGGTCGCACAACTGTTGTTTTATCGGGTCTAACTTCCAGGATTTGTTTATAACAATACGTAACATCCTTGAGTAGTTCCCATCTATCTTTGTTGTACTTTATCTTTGTTGCTTAAATTGTCACCCATCTAAGAATTTAACAGACTCATCGCTGCTTAACGTCGGTGATCTAGCGAGAACTGATGCTTTCAACATGGCTTAACCGTAACAAGTTATAAACCCAGACTGTTAGGATCAACAAATAATAAAACTAAAACGGGAAAATGTATTTTTAATTCAAACAATATTTATTTTTATTCTCACCGACCATGACACAAGAGGATGGAAAGGATTTAGATATTAACAGTTCACATGTGTGTGTGTTTATGCAGCCATCTTGTTTATCTTCTCCTTTTACTGAAGAATCCTATCGTTTCTGAGGGAAGAGTAATCTCTCCTAAGAAAAGAAAAATAAATGTGGACTAGAAGAAGTGGTAGCTGAGAAAGCGAAAAAGAGTGGAAGAAAAAGAAGAAATTCAAGAATGTGAAGGGTCGACAACAAGACAACTTCTATGTAGAAGAAGAAAAAGAGATGTGTGTGAGATGAAGAAATAGTGATAGTCGAGAAAGTGATGAAGAAAAACTAAGAGAAAGAAAAAAGTCAAGAAGAAGAAGAAGAAAAGAAGAAGAAGAAGAAGAAGAAGAAGAAGAAGAAGAAGAAGGCGGAGGAGGAGGAGGAGGAGGAGGGGGTCCGGAAGTAGTAGTAATTGTGAAAGTGATAAAAAAAGAGTAGAAAAAAGAAAGTTAAGAATGTAAAGAAAGAGACAAGTCTAGAAAAAATACAGATGACTGAAGGAGAACAAAGTCGTAGAAGAAGGGACGGGATGAACACTCGAAAATAGGAAGGAATTAAAGAAACAGTCGTATGAACGAGAAATATCACCGAGATGGCTATATAGCCAAAAAGAATATTGGTTGGTTTGATTTTACGGCATGACAATCCTTGGGTTATTTTATGCCGATGCCGATGCCGATTTTGTCCAATTCTTTCTTGATAGCTAGTCACATTTTTAAACTCATTTCTTTTTATCTATTTAACCCATAAATGTGACCTTAACAGGTACTACCCCTCTGAGTCACAGTGGAGCTAGGAGTAAAGGCATTTAAGAGGTGCTCTATACTCTCCAGAGTTCCAGAACTGGAACTTCACCACTAGATGCAGTTTAATGTCATTCCCATGACACTAAGACCCTCAACCAACGCCTTCTGGCACATATATGATATCAATGCTGAATTGTATCACACGTTACCTAAATGGTTCATTGAATGAATTCTACCATGTTGGCTCCTGTCAATGAATAAATTTTGTCATGTTGGCTCCATTCAATGAATTAATTCAGCCATATTGGCTCCGTTCAATGAATTAATTCTACCATGTTGACTTCATTCAATGAATTAATCCTACCATGTTGGCTCCAGTCAATGAATAAATTTTGCGATGTTTGCTCCAGTCAATGAATGAATTCTACCATGTTGGCTCCAGTCAATAAATGGATCTGAGAGTAACTCCAGAATTGGAACCTCACCTCTAGATGCAGTTTGTCATACCCAAGACACTAAGACCCTCAACCACTGCCTTCTAGTACATATATGATAAAACAAGGTTTAGGGTTTGCCATAGAAATATCAGGACAATCACATGGGTGCTAGGGTTTAACCTAACCAGCCAATCGAAATGGACCGATCCGACCGCTCGTGTAGCCCAAGTAAGGTCTAAAGTGGAGTGTTGCATGTCATGAACAGCTCAGCACTCGGTATTCCGTCCTTAAGCATCATAGGTTGTCACACACGGCTAACAGGTGGCCTTATTTGGGAAGAGGGCGTCTTACCACTCTGCAGAGATGAAGTCGGCGTATTCAACAGCCCCAGCTGACAGTGTGGAAGAGAAGTACTCGAGAAAGTAAAGTGATGGAAGAGAGAGGAAAGTTAACCATATGAAGTAGATTCAGGAAGAAGAAAGTGTTGAGAAAGTGATAAAGAGGCAGAAGAGTAGACGAGAAGAAAGAATCGAGAATGTAAAAAAAGCCGCCTCACCAATGTGATGAATTAAAAGAAGTACGTAAAGACACAAAAATCAAAAGATCATTGAGAATATAAATTAATATATAAACAAATGACAAAGGAAATATTTTTTAAAAGACAACAACAACAACAATAATAATAATAATAATAATAATAATAATAATAATAATAATAATCCCAGCCAGGAGACCGGACCAAGTATTGACTGACAAGACAAAGAGAACCTGTCATCTCGTGGATTTTGCAGTCCTGGACAACCACAGAGTGAAAATGAAAGAAAGCGAAAAGATAGACAAATACTTGGACCTTGCCAGAGAACTGAGGAAACTGTGGAACATGAAGGTGTAATTGTAATTGGGGCCCTTGGAACGATCCCCAAAGCTCTGGAAAAGAATTTGGGTGAACTGGAAATCAGGAAGAATCGAGACCACTGTTGGGATCGGCTAGAATACTCAGAAGGGTCCTGGAGACCTGGGGAGACCTGCTGTCACTCAGCCTCCAGTGAACCACCAGCTACGGCAGGTGTGAAAAACTAAAATACTACTACTACTACTACTACTACTAATAATAATAATAATAATAATAATAATAATAAATAAAGCCTCGTCACCAATGGGAAGAAGTAAAAGAAGAACGTAAGACCCCAAAGACCCCAAAATAAAAAGATCATTGAGAATATAAATTAACATATGAAAAGATAACAAAGAAAATATTTTTAAAATACAATAAAAGAAAATACTACTACTACTATTACTACTACTAACGACAACAAAAACAAGAATAATAATAATAATAATAATAATAATAATAATAATAATATGGACAAATATCTGGACCTTGCCAGAGAACTGAAAAAGTTATGGAATATGAAAGTGAAAGTGATACCAATTGTAGTTAGTGCACTTGGAACGGTCCCAAAAGGATTGGGAAGGGGTTTGGAAAGTTTGGAAATCAGAGGAAGGATTGAAACCATTCAAAACACTGCACTGCTGCAATCTGCCAGAATACTCAGAAGAGTCATGGAGACCTGATGAGACTTGCTGTCACTCAGACTCCAGTGAAAGACCATTAACTAATGCTGATGTGAAAACTCAAAAGGAGATAATAATAATAATAATAATAATAATAATAATAATAATAATAATAATAATACTGGAGACCTGAGGAGACTTGCTGTCACTCAGACTCCAGTGAAAGACCATCAGCTAACACTGATGTGAAAACTCAAATGATAATAATAATAATAATAATAATAATAATAATAATAATACAAACAATAAATGAAGATTGAAGAACGACGAATAAAAGTGTCTAAATTCTAAATAATATAGATGAACTGATTTACAGGTTACCTCGTCTAATAAACGTTAATATCGGAACATTGGCAAAAATTCAAATTACACTAACCGTGGAATCATGTTTTCGATATTACACCACCCATTAAATCTAAAAGCCACAGAGGGCGATCGAAGTGCCCTCTCTATAACAATGCCATTTCCCCCACCCACACCACCAACCTAGAAAGAAAAAAAAACAAAAAAACACCGACGCATACATCAAAGCGTCGGGGCTAGATTCAGCCAGGCATGTTTGCCATTAGTCAAGATGGCACAGCGATCGATACAACACACACGAGACAAACTACGAGGCGGGAAACGGTGTTTTTCAAAGGAAGCGAACTGCAGCAATGACGGAACCAATATTGCTCGCTAAATAAATCAGTCATTTTAATCGTACATTCAGTGATCAGCTGCAGCTGGGATGAGAGAATAAAAAAAGGAGGAAAATGGCGGGAATAATTCGCGGGAGATCATCTTAGACGCACTGTTCCTTCTTGTCTTTTATGCTTATTTATTTTTTCCCTATTTTTTCCTCCTTATTTTTTTAGCAGGTTTCAGTCTATCAAAACTTCCTGTTTTTCATCTAAAACGATATTTTCTTCTTTATTTTTTAAAATTTCAATCAAGTATCATTTAAAAGAAGATCGTTTAATTTAATTCTATTTTATCGTATTTTATTTTTATCTATTTACGATGGACGTTCCGAAAATAATGCCTCTTGTTTATTCCTCAATGAGATCGGTCTAAAATGTAAGAACTCTGATTTTTGCGTAAAAAAACAAAAACAAACAATCAATCAAGATTTATCAGCTTGATTAAAAATCAATTCATCTTCTTCAAAATAGTTCTCTTAGGATTGGTTGGTTGGTTGGTTGGTTGGTTGGTCGGTCGGTGGTTGGGTTTTACGGCATGTCAACGCCCATTGGGTCATTTTATGCCGAAGACTTTTGTTTTATTCATTCTTCATAGGTACACAATTTTTTTAAAACTCAGTTTTTTAAAAACATTTTTTAGAACTGATTTTGTTCTATTTATTCCATAGATGGGACCCTAACAGGTGATATTACTGCGGGTCAGAGAATAATTTGCGGGCGATCATCTTAGAGGCAATGTTCCTTCTTGTCTGCAATCCTTATTTATTTTTTTCCTATTTTTCTCCTTATTTTTTAGCAGGTTTCTGTCTATAAAAACTTCCTGTTTTTCATTTAAAACGATATTTTTTTCGGATCAGGTCACCAATAGGCACCCCGGTCGAGAACAGTTTTGAAAGGAACTGAATTTTGCTTTTCACCAGTTGTTAGTAAACAAAATTAACATACATGAGAATTTCAAACAAACCAAAGATACGTTTTTATATTAAAATAGTTTTTGATTTTAATTTTTTTTAAATTAATGTTGTTGTTGCTAGCATATGTGAAAAAATTAATGTTATCGTTTTTTTTGTTTTGTTTTTGTTTTTTTTTTAATTTTAAAACTTTAAACGAAAGACAAGTTTTTATATTAAAATAGATTTTATTTAATCAGAAGAAATTGTTTTTACTTACAAACTATTTTTTAATGTTTATTTGAATAAAAGAATGTTGTTCAGAAATGGTATTACATAATTTATAAAATTTATTTTCCATGTGCCTCTACTGACACACTCTGTTGATTTTGTTTACTAACAACCGGTGAAATGCAAAATTTAGTCCCTTTCAAAATTGATCTGGGCTGGGTGCCTATTGGTGACCTAATCCTTTTTTCCTTATTTTTTAATTTCAATCAAGTGTCATTTAAAAGAAAATCGTTTAATTTAATTCCATTTCATCGTATTTCATTTTAATCTTTTCACGATAGAAAAGAGCGTGGTATCAGTAGATACTCCGTGTAGAAGAAAGTCTGTAGTATTCCTTGAAATCCTTGGTAGAAAAGAGTGTAGTTTCAGTAGATACTCTTTGTAGCAGAAAATCTGTAGGTTTTGATCTCATAAAGTTCAATTCTAAGGACAAATACCAACGACCTTAAATGCGTTCTATAACGTTTCTCATTGGTCAATTTTTACCGGAAATGCATGTTGCTGGTGTTGACAAAGTTAAAGAATATTAGTGGGAATTTGATGTACATATCATACCCCTAGATAATCCAATAATGATAATTAACTGTAAAAAGCTAGATGGGAACTATACAAGGATGCTGCGTATTGTTTTCAACAAATCCTGGAAACAGCACCCCACAAAAACCCTTGTTTATTCCCACGTAGTCAATGAGATCGGTCTAAAATTTAAGGACTCTGATTTGTGCGTAAAAAAAAATAAACAAAAAACAAAGATTTATCAGCTTAATTGAAAATCAATTTCATCTCCTTCAAAATATTTATCTTGGATAACTACATAGGGTTGTGTAATAAGTAATTGAGAGTTACCTCTCCTATTTTATTATTACCTCCCCTTTCGAGAACTCTCTAGTAAATACTAGATTCTCAATGTAAACTCTCAATAAGTGGACCAATTATTCTAAGTAGAATAAAGCTTTCCAACGTCTATCGGTGTTATCGTTTGTCATTACAGGTTGGTTGGCTGGTTAGTTGGGTTTTACGGCATGTCAACCCCCATTGGGTCATTTTATGCCGAAGACTTCTATTTTATTAATTCTTCATGGGTACACAATTTTTTAAACCCAATTTATAATTCATTTTGTTCTATTTAACTCATAGATGGGACCTTAACAAGTACTACCACTCCGGGTCAGTGTAGACCAGGGATCAATGGTGATGAAAGGGGGCACTACATTCCCCAGACCTGCGTCCACTAGCTTCGGCTTCTGTGCCGATAAGATATAGAATAAGTCATTTGATCCCATGGAGGCACCCCATCAGGCAGCACCTTCACCCTCGTTTAAAAATGCCAGGGTCAGGTTTATTGTCCAGTGCCTGGGATACCCCCAAAGTAGAATGCTGAAGGGTTCATGCACTTTTTTCACTGGCCACTGCATGAGCTTTGGTGTGTGTGTGTGTGTGTGGCGGAAAAGACTGAAATGGTGAACAGCCAGCTATCTTCGATGAGTTAGCTCGTCTTCGTCGTTCAAAAAGACAACGAGTGGCGTGTGGCATATGCAGGCGGCGTCTAGTCCGACGCGAACTGTGACCCATTTGATTACGAAGACGGGCAGTCACGGCGATTGTTAGCATTTCTGACACCCCTGTTAGCTGAAATGGTTAGGCCGCAGAGAAGAATAAATGCCGAGGCGAGTTCTGTCGGGAAGATCTTTGTAAGTGGAGAGATCCAGCTGCGTGACAAAATCCGGCATAGTGGGAGGTCAGGAGAATGATTACTACACTCTGATCCAGGGTAGAAAAGTGCCACGGTCGTTGATACAAACGCATAAAAATAAGAATGGGATGATAAGACGATGATGATAGCGAGTACATTCTGTATGTCATTCTTGTGATAAAAAAGAAGGTTTAAAAATGAAGAAAATGAAAGATAAAAAGTAAGTGGAAGAAAGAAAAAGAAGGCATTTTTTTTTCACAATACACCGTTCGATGTCACGTCTTATGTCACTGTGATTTAATATCTAATTTTTAAAATAATGACTAAATAAATAAATAGATAATTTATTATTTCTTTTTGACAAAGAATTTTTAAACATAAAAAATGAAAATTTCTGAAGAGAATTCAAGAATCTAATCAAATGGAAATAATAAGAATATAATTGATTACATTTATTTCCCAATAAACTAAAATAAAAATAATTTCTTAATTACTTTCCATTGATGTAAAGTAGATTACCTTATTTCTTATTTGATTAAATTACAGACGATTATATACATCAATAAATAAAAGTAAGTAATTTATTTTATTGTTCTTATTAGATTAGAATGTTTCCGATATTCTTTGTTTCGCTTCATAAAATTTTCGTCTTTTGTGATTTAAAATAATAGAAAAGAAATTACTTATTTATTTGTGTTGGGGAAGGAAAAAAATAATTATTTAAACTAGGAAGAATATGTACCATCCGGGCCCAAGTATTTAAGTTTTAATGTAATGAAATATATTAAATCAGAAATACTATTGATACTGAATCAAAATGCAGATAAAAGGATTTAAAACAGAGGGGGTGTAATAATAAAAAAAAGATTGACACTAATTCTTCCATCATTTTCCATTACTCCCGTTTCCATCACTTTCATTGCTAAATTATTGCTAAATTTCCCTAGTTTAACTATTTAGTTAAATTAGAAAGAAAAGAATAAAATTACAGTTATTTCTTCTTGTTAATGGATTTCGTTAAAGATTTATCCCTGAAATGTTTGCTCATATTTATTAGAATGAAACCAACTAATTGGAAATCAATAATATCAAGCTCATACTTATTAAAATCAAATATTTCATATCAATATGCAAATTATTCTTCCTGTTCACACTGTAAACCGCTATTTTGTTGTATATATAAATACAATTACATGTTAACATGTAGATAAGGCCACCAGTATTAATAATGTAAAACAAATTTATTAATAATTGAGGTTTAAATACAAATAAAATCATGGAGAATGTGATGTAAATAATTAAGGGGATTGTGACTTGAGTAGTGATATAGTTTCGGTTACAGACAGAAAACACAAAATCTCCATTATAATAAGATAAGTAATGTAATCTGTGACGTCAGACGGTGTATTGTAAAAATATACCCTTTACAAGATGGCTTATCAATCTTTTTATTTGATGCACTTCTTGAAAGAAAATTCAATTTCCATTCACCTGCAAATAAAGTAATTGAATATTCCTGTAATAAAAGACAAATAAAGTAATTGCCTTACTTTAAGCTTTATTCAAATTTAGTCCGAAAATGAACAATAGCGTGACTGGAGTTCGAACTCGCTTACTCCGATGTCACAATCCAGTATATTAGCCGCTACATCAAGGGGACTCCCTTCTTTATTTTTGGAAGTGTAAAAAATGGCAACAACAAAAATGGCAGAGAGTTAAGTGATAAAAATGTCTGGAGAATATAATAGGGATTTGTAGCTAAAAAATGGCGGGTTTTTCTTTTTCTAACAAAGGAAAGTTGCAAGGAGAAAAGAAGGGAGGAGTTGTCGTGTTGTTTGTGCATCAAAAATAGAATAGAAAGAGTGGGCAGTGCAGTTTGAGGTGGGGCAATAATGAAAAGCAAAATTTGGGTATAAGAATGGTTTTATGATTATTGTTGCAATAGACGATGTAAGATTGAAGAAAATACATTACAAAGGGATGAGAAAGAAAGAAATAATGATTTTGACGAACCGTAGAGTTAGAAAGAGAAGAAATGAAAATACTATTATCAGTGTTATTCGGACTATTGTCCTCATCTTCATTGTTATCTGTACAACGTTTTCGGCCGATATATAACCTCCGGCCTTCTTCAGGTATTTCTTGTCAGACTCGGGAACCTTCTTGTCGTAATCGGGAACTTTCTTGTCGTAATCGGGAGCCATCACGGAACTTTGAACCTAACCCTTTATTCAGTCCACGGGGGTATCCTGTTCTCATTCTGCTAACCATAGCTGGGGTAGAGGCGTTAAGCTGTGTTAATAATTATTCTATGCTACTGCTGCCCTTGACTAGGATTGAACCTGCAGTCCAGAGATCACTGTCACTTAGAACTATCTTAACCTAACTCCTTTATCGACTAGGCCAATTGGACACATGGCTTAGTGGATACTCACTTTTCCCTAATCCCAATTATATACCCAGAGCTCAATGGGTAACCCAACGCGTCACGTTTTGTCTAGTTTATATATATATATATATATATATATATATTATATATATATATATACGTGTGTTTTCCTTATCTAATTATATACGATTGTATGTGTTCAATTAATCTGAAGAATTTTCCCTAGTCAGCTGTCAATTAAATGTTTCCCTAACAGACCCACATCCTCCCCTACCCCCCCCCCATCATTTGATTAATGGCTTATTGGTGGTGGGGTTCAAAATCTTCTGTACTGACTCACACGACACAATAAAAAAAAATAACTATAGTCCTCTTTTTCATTTTCCTTCCACCCCTTATTATATTTTACTATTTACATATTACAACTTACGATGGGAAGACAAAATTTATAGTCGACAGCTTCGCATTGCGATTTGCTAATACGTCGGGCCCGTTTTTAATGTCCTGTAACGAAATATACTAAATCTAGAGAGTCAAAAAAGAAAAAAGCAGAAAAAATAATAGTTATTTGCTTTTATGACCTTGTGTTGTTTCATATGTCGTTGGAAAACGAATTATATCACGGACAATGACGGAATGACCCGAAACGAACCGAGAGGTTCTTTGTGAACTGCCAATAACATGGAAACACGCACACACACACACACACACACACACACACACATATATATATATATATTATATATATATATATATATATATATATGTGTACGAGGGTGAGTCAAAAAGTAATGTCATTTTGTTTAGGACAGGTATAATTACCAATATAGGAACATGTATCATACATTAAAATGAAGCTGGTCCTCTGTGGATCACATCCCTACTTCTCCACATAGTCACCGGTTTTCTCTATAGCAATGTTTCACCTTTGAATGATAGCATGTATCCCTGCCTCGTAATATTCTGCCGACTGTTCCTTGAGCCACTTCTTCACTATAGATTTAATTTCCTCGTCACTGGAATAACGTTTGCCTCTCAAACCCTCTTTTATGGGGTCGAAGAGAGGCAAACTTCGGGCGATGTAAAAATTATTTTTTGAAAGATATTGCCTGAGTGGGTTGGATTTAAAAATTCAATATCAGAGGTTTTGTATAATAAGTAAAATCATCAAATTTATTAAAGGAGTAAAAAATATAAAACAATTTGAAATGAAACTTCGTTGTCCCCACAAACAAAATGTTGCGCGCATCTATTAATTATTAATTAAATAATTATTTTGAATATTTTACACATAAATAAAAGTACCTATTTATTTATAAACTTTTAGTTAACTTCATGTTACTGAAAAAACGGCGAGAGTAAAAAATAATTTAAAAAATTGATTACAAATTTCGCAATTAATTTTTTCCAATTAAAGGAATACAATTTTTAAATCAATTTTATAGTTCATATAATTTATTTATTTAGATGATATATAGTATATTTATTAAAATGGAAAGGGTTCAAACGTTGAATTATAAAGAACAGCTTTTATTTATTTTATTAATATTAATTGTTCTTTGTTCTATGTATTGACGATTTTAGTAATTGTGACGTAAGCAGTGGCTTAGTTAGAGACAAATAGACCGAATCTCCATCTGTACATATATAAAGGACAGTTGGTGTATATGTATGTATGTATGTCCGGAGGAAACTATCTATACATATATAAAGGACAGTTGGTGTGTATGTATGTATGTATGTATGTATGTATGTCCGGAGGAAACTACGAAAATAAAACAATTAACAACAAAGTATCTGGGAAGATATTTCAAAATTAGGATTTGAATAGTAAGAGAAGGGAAAGTCATTGGTGGCATTCGTGATTAGAAAATAAATCAATTATATAAGACCAAAACAATCAATGGATTTGCGAGTCTAACTTTTTATTATCCCCATTCTACCCAAGTAATGCCAGGTAGCCACTTCTAGTTATTAATATAGATTATAATCCTCTTGTACTTTCCACGTTTAATGAGTTTTCTTTTTCATATTTTCATACCCGGATTTACAGATAAGTTTACAAGAACTATTAATTTATTTCTAAATGTCCTCTTTAAACCACATCCGCTTATAACATGTGTCAATTATTTTATAGATGATTATCATTTATTTATCGTTAATCATTATTTCCATGGAAATGAATAAACAAGGATAATTAGACTAATTTTGATTTAATGGGCTGTTTATTTTCATCTGTTGTTGAATAAGCATACTTTTTTTTAAAATCAAAATTGAATAATTTGTTCATTTTCTGAAGATTCCATTATCATTTTATGAAATACCACGTATCCTTTAAACAAATGAACTCCAAAAATAAGATTTCTAAATAATTGTTTTTCATTTTCTTCTTTTACTTATATACATATATATTCCGTTTCATTCTCAATCTATCTTTCCTTTTTTACCCTATTTCATCCTTCGTTTCATTTCCCTGATGTAAACGATAAGCGTCCGATGTATAACGTTATTTCTATCTAAACAAAGAAACAAAGAAACAAATCTCTCTCTCTCTCTCTCTCTCTCTCTCTCTCTCTCTCTCTCTCTCTCTCTCTCTCTCTCTCTCTCTCTCTCTCTCTCTCCTTTTTGTTGAGCTCTCTGAGGTAAAATTTGATTGTGAGTCGCAAATTAAGCTTAAGATGGCAAAGCTCTCCGGGTGTGAGCTCTCTAGCGTCAGTAACATATTTACCTATGTATTTATTTATAAGTTAAAACCTACCCCTACCCTGCATGTGGTTGATGAGCAAATGGTTAAGACGCTGGACTGATGAAAAATCAGTCGGGTTTCTATCCAGGCCGAGAGTAGCCTGCTAAGTCTAGCCACACTGAAGAGACATGATACGTCGAAACACGGTGTCTGTAGATGACAGTATATATATATATAATATACCAAACTTGTTGGTAAATCCTCGCGGGGAGAAAAAAACCAGCAAATAGTTTGATTGTAAAAATATACTACCAAACATCACCCGGGGAGAAAAAAATTTTGGAAAAAAAGAAAAGACCAAGATAATCGTACCAACCAAAAATAATCTATTGGTACAATATTTGGCCAAAAGAAAAAACAATTTATATGCATATATATATATAAGATATATATATTCATAGAAAACAAATATATATATATATATATATATATATATAATATATTAAATTTTTACTTGAAGGCACTTACAACGCATGTATCGCATAAAATTCGATACTTTTTCTTATAGAAAATGAACTTGACAAGTGTAATCCCAGCAAAGGATCGCTCGGTGTGTAGAATACCGTACAGACTGTTTCGACTTTATTAAGTCTCATCAGTGATATATACTAACGATTTCCCTCCGACAGAAATCGAAACCGGGACTTCAGCAGACACAGTGAAACACTAGTGAAGCACTATATAGCCTCGGCCACAGTACACAGCTAACAATCCAGGTGAAATTAAGCTTGTCAAATGATACTACACGCCTCTACCATAATAGGTAAGGGGGCGTTTTTGAGAGAATAATAACAACAAACAGACCGCATGCCCTTCGGCGAAGTGAATAAGATTTTTGGATGTTTGTTTATTTAGAAGCGTTGCTGAATAAAGTATATATTACATTTTTACTTGAATATTATTATACTAAAGCTGAGCGAATCCAACTTCGCCACCTAAAGGCTTTTTTTCTAGGTACACTAATGATATAAAAAAACATCTCAAAATATTACCTAATCATAAATCTAATTAATGTTTGAAAAAGATAACACTTCATTTGGTTCTAATTATCGTAATTTACAATTAAGTCAAAGACCGACCAATCTCTGTCATAAGTATAGCTTATTTCTCTCCCCCTCTCGCAATATATGTATAATAGCTTAGTATGAGGAGAGAAAGACATTATAGTGCTTGAAAAAAAACTGCTGCTGACTGATTGACTGACTTTACCCCCTCCCTCTCTCTCTCTCTCTCTCTCTCTCTCTCTCTCTCTCTCTCTCTCTCTCTCTCTCTCTCTCTCTTATTACAAAGCTCTACTTAAAATTTATCGAGGGAAGGTAAACATTAGATTTAAAATTGTTTTCTTGGCTGGAAAAAATAAATGAAATTGATGTGATGATTTAAAATAGATTTTTTTAAATACTTTAATTATTAATTTTTAAAACTTATAGGGTCAATAATTGTGAGTGAAAATTTAGGAAGAGTTTTAAAGACAAACCTAATTTTATGCTTATTTTTACCAGCCCTGTAAATATTCTTATTATGAATACAAGTAATGTTAAAATAACACAGATTTAACACAAAAGTTTATTTATATTCATTCATATTTATATTTTGTGAAGGATAAAGATACAAAAAAATATTTTAAATGAAAAATATCAGGCACTTGCAAAGTTGCCATAAAATCCATATTTAGCAAAATAAATTTAGCCACCCCACCGCCGCGTCGATTGAAAACAATTACCAACAATCAGGGAATTATCCGATTTTAATGAAATTTTCAGTGTTAATTTATCAATGAATGAATTTTATAATGCATTATTTATTTTATTTCAAAATATCGGTGGCGGTTATGTAAAGTTGAAACTAATTACAGTATAAGTAAAAAGACAAAAGACTGAAGGTGTAAATAGAAGGAAAAAAATTTTGAAAAAATTGAAAAATAAAATGTAAAATAAAAACAAAAAAAAATAATTTTTGTAGATCTTTTTTTTTTTTACTCTTTTGGATTTAATTGACATCTAGGGATGCCCAAAATTGACGTAAAATGCGTTTTTGAATTTAGCCCCCTACAAAAAATAATTTACCAAAAATCCGGGAATAATCAGATTTTAATGATATTCTCAGTGTTTATTTATCAAAGAATGATCTTTATAAGGCATTATTTATTTTATTTCAAAACATTCTCATTTTTTTTCCGGGCATTTAATTTTGTTGGGGGCGTAACATTTTTTTGAGTTGGTCTTATACAGTACTAATTACAGTATGAATAAAGAGATAAAAGTCCGAAGTTATGAAAAGAAAAAAAAAATTTACGGTGGCTTTTCTATGAGAAAATAAATATAAAAAATCGGATCATAAAATTTAAAAAAAAAAAAAAAGTTTTTAATTTTAGGAGATTTCTTTTTATTCATCTCGATAATTATTTAATTGGCTATTATCTTATAAAAGAAAAAATTATACATCGATATTTTTTCTGCTTAAAAGGGGGGGGGCTAAATTTTCAATAGAGTTTTTCTTCAAAACTTATTATTTTTTGTATCTAAAATAAGGTTTGCATTAGATAGATATTTATTTCTAGAAACTAAAAATATAACATTTTAAACTTAACATCAGGTTTTTCATATTTTAAATAAATTCTATATATTCATTTTTCATAGCAAAAATACTTAAAGTTTTGAAATAAAATAACTGATGCGTTATAAAATTCATTAATTGATAAATCAATACTGAAATTTTCATTAAAATCGGATCATTCCCTGATTTTTTGTAATTTTTTTTGTAATCGCGAATGTTATATTAAATTTGTAAAAAAGCCATTTTAAGCCATTTTAAACCAGCGTCTCAGACCGAAAACGATAGAAATTGACCGAAAAATCGTTTTAAATGTTTCTTTTTAAAATTGTATATGTAATGATATTTTTCTATTTTTAATGATGGTCATTATGTTACTACTTATCGTTTTAGACAAAAGTTTGACATTAAACAATCGATTTAATTAATTTTAATTCGTTTTTAAAACAAAAGATCTGTCATGAGCAGACGGATTTTGGGCCATCCTACTATTATCTTATAAAAGAAAAAATATACATCAATATTTGTTCTGTTTAAATGGAAGGGGTCCTAACTTTTTAATATAGTGTTTCTAAAAAAATTATTAGATAACAATAATAAACTAAAGTAGTTATTAAATAGATATTTGTTTTTAGAATCTAAAAATAGGAAATTTGAAACTTAAAATTAGGCGTTTCATATTATAAATGAATTCTAAATATTAATTTACCATAGCAGAAATACCTAATTAAGTCATAAAGTTTTGAAATAAAATAACTGATGCATTATAAAATTAATTTATTGATAAATCTACACTGAAAATTTCATTAAAATTGGAAATTGATAATTTTTTCAATCAGGATGGGGGGTAAATTTATTTTCTAAAATACAGATTTTACGTCATCTTAGACAACGTTAACGGTCATGTTTACGATAAATTTGCGCAAAATTGACCGAAAAATTATTTAAAATGTATTAAAAAATAAATTACATTATTGTGATTTTTTAACAATCTAACCCGATCACAATCGGTGACCCAACGGGTCACGTCTTTTCTAGTATATATATATATATATATATATATATATATATATATATATATAAAGGAAAAGGTGACTTACCGGTGAATATGGTCACGATGGTTAGTAAGTGCAGAATTCAGGAGGGTAAGTCAGCGATATAACAAATACAAAGTGCTCAATACTAAGTAGAGCAAATTTATTATAAAATGGGTACAAGAGATAACCTAATCGAGTTTCACCATAAGGATCTTTTATAATATATTATAAATCATTCGCAATATTCGAACACTTACGTCCATTTTTCTTATTTCTTCTTCTTTTATTATTATTATTATTATTATTATTATTATTATTATTGTTATCCTCTTGTACCATCCACTTATAATGAGTTTTCATAAGGTTAAATTGCTGTTTGAAATACGATTCCTTTATTTGGATTACTCTAAGAGTTTTCTTTAAATTGTTTTGATTGGATATATAATATTTCTAGTGGTGAGATTGTAATGTACATGGGCAACTTAGTGCTGTTTTAATTTGGGTTGAAATTACCTTGATAGTCTGGAACCGGAAGTGATTTGAATTGTAGCAAATTAATCGCTTTCCATGTCAGTGTGGATTTGGACACTGACGCGACAGCTTCCGGTTCTCTCCATCAATCGGAAGTTCAAACATCAATTAATTTAAATATTTAGACGTGTCAGTCTATTAATGTATTCACTTGATTTTGTTGATTTGCTTGGGGATTTTTTGGTTGGGTGGGGGGTAGCGTGTGTCCGTGAAATTGTACAATTGGACGTGTGTGTCCGCAACTCTTTTTATCGCCATCAGAACATATATTCCTTATATTTTAATATGTTTTTTTTATCCAAAATAGCGCTATATTTCTTACTAGAAACGGCTACCCGGTGTCACCTGGGTAGAGGGGGATAATAAAACGTTAGTCTCGCAGATCCGTTGATTGCTTTTGTCTTACATAATTGATTTATGCTTTAATCATGAACGGAAACCAATGACTTTCTCTTTCCCATTCAAATCCTAATTTTCAAATATCTCCCCAGATATGAATAAAATCTACATTATTTTACACAAAAAGCAAGCTATGGTGATAGTAAATGTGTATATATATTTACTTTATCGTTAATTGTTTCATTTTCGTAGTTTCCTCCGAACATACATATTATTGATTGCAACGTCTTGCCACTCCTTCCTTCTTATGATATATCTGGCACACATAACGATCGGTGTTGACTGAGTCGACAGGTGTTGTATACTCATCATTGACCTCATGTTGGGGATCATGTTGGGTCTTAGAGTGTGACATGGTAGATACAACAATTGCAGTCGGTTAGCTCTCATGTGATTTCATGTGATTGACCAAGCCCGCCTTTGACAAAGGGCCCGGTCACACTCCTCACAGATCCACACATCACCAGAATTGGCTGGCATACATACAGACATACATACATACATACATACACACCAACTGTCCTTTATATGTGAGTGAGATCCTCGCTGGTTGCCTCATAAAATCCCCACGGAAATATATAACAATATAGTAAGAAATTTCCATTCAATTATTTACAATTTAGAAAATAAGATATAAATGATGCAATTAATTCAATCAATCTTAATTATATTTCAAAGTGAAAAAAAAAAATACCAAAAAAAGAAAAGATAAAGAAAATAACATGCAAATGACTTTCCCTTCTGTTACTTTTCAAATTTGAATTTTTAAATATCTTCCTAAATATAAATCAAATCTTCATTATTTTTGCTAAAAAAACGAGCCCTGGTGATAGTGAATGTGTATATATATTTACTTTTTCATTAATTGTTTTATTTTCGAAGTTTCCTCTGGACATCCATATACACTCAACTGCCCCTTATATATGTATAGATTATTAAACAAACTCACCCAACTTTATTTCTCAGTCCGTTGATAATTAAGTAAATGTTGCTGCAAAAAAATAACTGGTGTGTTGCCTTGATCCTATGATGATTCTGGGATCAGCCATGCCCTCGGGGTAAAAGTATCAATACTACTAACCTACAGCGCCCCAGAAATACCTTACGATACCACTAGACTTTGCTGATTTTCCATCACATTATATGAGTGTCAGATGAAAGTGCAGCCTGTTTGTCATTAAATTCTTTGTATTTATAACTTTCCAACCAATATAAATGAATCCAACAATGAAGTGTTAATTCAATAAAGTAAGATTATATCTTTTTATTTTCACTGGAACACCATGCAATGAAAATGGATATTATTAGGAATTGTTGTATAATCTATGTGGTAGCCTAAATTATTGACAAACACCTGTAGAATAAAGGGCCATTGGCCTTCAAAACAGAACGTAGGCGGGTAGGTTTCCGTTGGAAAAATACCAGACCGTTGGTAAAAGCGGAAATCTCGCAGGTCACGTGATTTGACTAGTTAGGTAATCAGTTTCAACCACAGAGATGAGGCAGAACAGACGTGTTCTGTGAGGTTGGCTCAAACGCGCGGTGAAACAGAATGGGCAGTAATAAAATCTTTGATCAAAGAAAAACAAAGTCTTAATGCATGTCTTGAAAAGAAGCCCTTAGTTAGAAGACAAAAAGAGACTAGACAACCATGGCTGAAACAAAGAAGTAAAGGAAACAGCACTAGACGATCATAGCCGAAAGGAAGAAGATAGAGAATGAAGAACAAATAAGTCTGTCTGTCTGTCTGTCTGTCTGTCTCTCTCTCTCTCTCTCTCTCTCTCTCTCTCTTGTTTATATACCCACAATGGGCTATATAACAAAATTATCTATTTCCAAATTATAATAAACTATATAATTACATATTATATATTAATATAAACTCTATAATTATGCAATTATAATTAGTTGGAGAGAGTGGTGTAATGGTTAGAGTCGTAGGAAATGAACATTGGACAAAGCTACAGTTCACATAGCACTGAGAAAGGTATGAATCCAACTACTCTCCCTCCAGCTGTGGGTAAATAGTAAGGCAGACTGGACTCTTTAACCTTGATTAGGCAACCAATATAGGAGAAGTAAAACTGAATTCAAGTTTTGGAGTGGTCACTACTGGAATAGGCTCAGTCCTAATTAATGTTCTATTCCACTAATATATATATATATATATATATATATATATATATATATATATATATATATATATATAATAAACTATAATAAACTCAATAATTGTATATTATAATTATCTATTACCAAATTATAATAAACTCTAAATAAGTCCATTCTATGCAAAATGTCATACAGTGAATAAAACAAACATAAAATTAGAATCAATAGTAAATGTAACTCCGATGAATATGCTTTTGAGTAGTCTTTTACTACCTTTGGTACGAGGACAGTAAATGGGGGAACTCAATGAGAATCGAATTCTCTAATAACAGTCTCGTTAACTTTGACATCACGCGAGATTATCAACGTGCTTTTGTGTAACCAATAATGATTTGAACTCTCTCTTGTTCTACGTCTTTATCACTGTCTCTCACGTTCTCACTGTCAATTGGCTTCAGTAGAATTATCACAATCTCCAATTCTGTCTCTGTTCCACAATGTCCCTCTTTCTCTCCGGGCCCATACATGCTCCAATTAAAATATCATAATGATTTTAGAGACAAATTTAACACATTCTATGAGTGAGCGCATTTATTATTCTTTTCTTTTCTCTCTCTCTCTCTCTCTCTCTTCTCTCTCTCTCTCTCTATCTATCTATCTATCTCCCTCTCTCTCTCTATCTCACTAACTTTTCATTTTGATTGACTGTGCGTTTCTTTTTTACCATCTCCTCTCTTTTCTTTCACAATCTTTTTATGTTTCCTCTCTCCCCTGCAAACCACCATGCTTCCTCTGATCTGATAACGTGTCTTCTTTACTATCTGTCTGTCTGTCTGTCTGTCTCTCTGTCTCTCTCTCTCTCTCTCTCTCTCTCTCACACACACACACACTTTTCATTTTGTTTCACTGTGCGTTTCTTCTTTACTTACCTTTCTGTTCTTTTCCAATTTCTCAGCTTTTCTCATTTTCTCTCTTCCCAGCAACCACCCATGCTTCCTCTGATTTATCGTCTAACGTGTCTCCCCCACCTCCCCCTCTTTTCCACTCTCTCTCTCTCTCTCTCTCTCTCTCTCTCTCTCTCTCTCTCTCTCTCTCTCTCTCTCTTTTCATTTTGTCTCACTATGTGTTTCTTTTGCACCTTCTCTCTTTTTTTTCAATTTCTCAGGTTTTTCACTTTCTCCCTCCTCTGCAACCACCCATGTTTCCTCTGATCTAAATGTCTAACGTGTCTCCCCCTTCTCCCCATCTCTCTCTCTCTCTCTCTCTCTCTCTCTCTCTCTCTTCTCTCTCTCTCTCATAAACACACACCTTACACTCACTCTTCTCTATTCTTCTCTTTCAATCTCTTTCTTTCTCGTTTTCATTTTGTCTCACTCTGCGTTTCTTTTTTTACCTCCTCTCTTTACTTTTCCATTTCTCTCTGTTTCCTGTAACCCACACGTTTCCTCAAATCTAAATGTCTAACGTGTCTTTTCTCAGGTCTCTCTCTCTCTCTCTCTCTCTCTCTCTCTCTCTCTCTCTCTCTCTCTCTCTCTCTCTCTCTCTCTCTCTCTCTCGTACGCATGTGCCACGAACCCAAATTTCGCGCCCTTTCCAAACGCGAGTGAGCCAATTAAGCCAGGTTGTAAAAATTCAATTATCCCCCGTAATAAATCGCAATTAACAACGGCAATAAATTTCAATTATTGTTAGCTGTAAATTTAAATTAGACCTTACACTAAATCTTGACCGCAGCTTTCGATTTTATTTCTTTTAAATTTTCATTTTATTCCCTAAATTTCCTCTCCTTCTTGTTGCTTCTTTTTTCTTCTCTTTTTCATTTGCTTCTTCTTTTGCCTCTCTTTCTTCTTCTTTTCCTTTATTTTTCTTCGGCTTCTTTTTTCTTCTTTTGCTATTTCTTCTTCACATGTTCTTCACCTTCATCTCCAACATCTCCTCATTCCCCTCCAACCCTTCCTCATCCCCTCCAACCCTTCCTTATCCCCTCACACCTTAGTTTTAAAATGCCTTTAGGTTGTTTGAACAAATGACAAAAGGTCGATTCACACGTTGATATTTTTTTGGTGGGGGGCTATTTTTCCCATGATGCTCAGCCTGTCCTCCCCCCATCTCTCTCTCTCTCTCTCTCTCTCTCTCTCTCTCTCTCTCTCTCTCTCTCTCTCTCTCAACCTTTTTACCAACCATGGTCTCTTTCTTCTGATTTTTGTAACTTCCTCACACAATGAACCTCTCTTAGTCTTTTCATATCTATGTCTGAAAGCACCGGTTCCCGTTAGATAACAGTAGTTAAGCAACGACGTACTTGTTCAATATTTAATTGGGTGACCACTTAAGCAACGGAATGTACTGCAAGCAACCTGACTCCTTGATTCAGCATTAAATGTCCCGAAAAACAGTTGAATTCAAAGTTTTTCGTTATCTTAGACTGTTTACCTAGCCACGGTTAAAGAGCCCAGTCTACCCTACTATTTACCCATTACAATATGTGTGTATTCTGGAATTCGTTTCTGTTCTCATTTTTTTTCTTTATCGATAAGAATCGTGGCATATAGATTTTTAAAGAGAATCTGCGACCGACTAATTTTTCTTAAAAACAATCACAACGTGGGGAAACTTGATGAGCCGCGGACAATACGACCGCAATATCACCTCCTCCTGGTGGCTGTTCAGAAAGTCTATATAGATAATCCAAGTATTGAGATTCTACCTGCGATTTTTAAACAGGCTCGTGGAATTCGGAAAATGGAAGCCACAATGGAAACATAATCTCACCTTAATACCCAAAACTGGTTTAAGCCTTCTTTTTTAGGTAGCCATGAACAAATGACAAATTATCAATGTGAGGTGACAAAAGGTCAGCTTGACACTCAACGAGGTCTATTTTCCCAATTGGTCCGCTAAAATCAGTCTCTCAATGTCGGGGTTCGGCTTTAGCACTCTCATGCGTCTGAGAGAAAATATTCGGCTTAAAAGACCTGAAAGAGATGCGATGGTTAATGTATGCTTAAAAGTTAATAACATGGCCCCTCATAATTCGGTGAAAACGCACGAGATTTGTGCCGTGCATGAACGATCATCATACAAAACATACCATGCTCATCTAATTTAGTGCTTTTCCTTCTGTAATTTTCAATCTGAAGGGTTACCAATTTGACACAGACAAGTTCATCCAGCGCCCATCATCTATAATCAGGTAGATATAAAGGTGGAACAGGAAAAGTATAGTTACCAAGGTACATTTGGTATTTTTGAAAGTTTGTGGAATCTTCCTCAGAAACTTGTCACTTGACATAAATCTCAAAACTAGAGGATGACCATCAGTTTCCATTTATGATGTTTTTAAAGGAGCAAAGTAGGGCAGAACCCAGCCAGTAACACAGGAATAATTTCTAGAAGAGATCGAAAAACAACTATATACCGAACATTCATCATTATCAGGTCACCCTCTTTGAATTATGTTTTTGTTTTCAGTTTTAATAATTATAGCAAATTTTATTTCAATTTTTTCACAAAATACTATAAAAATGGAAATTAGCAAAAGTGAAAACGGAATTAAGAAAAATTTGAAACGGAAAATCGGGGGGCCCTATATATATATGATTTGTTTAAGAAATAATTTTCACTAATTTCATGTGTATTGATAAATTGGTAGAAATAATTTTCCTTAACTTCATGTGTATTAATAAATACTGGTTGACCCTTAGCCACTGCCTTCTAACATCCATATGATAAAAAGTGTTTGGCGTTTGCCATTAGAGTATTTTGAAGAATATGATCGGGATAATCATATAGGTTCTAGGGCTTGACGTAAACAGCCGATTAATTAATTAATTGTATCTTTTCCGCACAGCATACAGAATCCGTACGAAACTGATGGATGGAGGTTTTTGCTGGTCGGCCTACACTGGTGTGTCCATATATATATATATATATATATATATATATACAAAGTGTGTAAAAAAAAGTATTGAGATTTTTTGCGCTTTTTGACACTAAACTGCATCTGGTGTTAAGTACCAGTTCTGGAGCTCATTTTTGCAATTACTCCCATGTCAACTTTGTCCCGGAGTAGAAGTACCTGTTAGAATCCCATATATGGTTCGATACCCTGTTTACACATTGTTTGTATTAGATAGGAATACTTGATACAAGGTGTGTCAAAAAAGTATCGAGATCGGAGGTAATTTTTGACACACCTTGTATTCTGAAAAAATTAACGTTCCATTCATTGTTCATTTCGATCTTGTAAATTCAGCTTCAAACTCAGCACTTTTCTAACACACCTTGTATTCTGAAAAAAATAATGTTCCATTCATTGTTCATTTTTATCTTGGTAAATACAGCTTCAAACTCGGCACTTTTATGACACACCTTGTATTCTGAAAAAAAAAAAAAAAAAAAAAAAATATATATATATATATATTATATATATAATATATAGAGAGAGAGAGAGAGAGAGAGAGAGAGAGAGAGAGAGAGAGAGAGTAAGTAAAGGAAGGAATACGGTAGAACGTACCTTAAAAGTGTTTTCCTTGCTTCTCCGACAGTGTCCAATATGTCTTTTTGTTTTATTTGAATGTATTTTGATAGGAAGCAAATGGGTATACAGCTGCTTTTTATGATTTGCTACTTCCAATATTTGTTCAAGAAGTCTAAATAGACGTACACTTAATTTAAAACGCTAAGTGTAGATTACTTCTTCTTTAATATTTCATTTGCTTTTAATATAATTTTATAAAGAGAATGTTACTCGTGATCGTACTTAATAACCACCAAAGAGTGGCCTTTAAGTGGATGTTATTTTGTCTTTTAATAAACGTCTGATAAAATTGTGCATCCCCAATAAAGATACGAGAAATATTAATATTAATTAACTGAAGTTACAAAGATTAATTCCCCCCCCCATCCTTCTATTTCTTCTCTTTCTCTTTATTCTTTTTTTTCTCTCGTTGGCTCGATTTTTTCTCTTTCACGCTCCTCTTTTTCTGTGCTTTTTATCTATTTCTCTTTCTTTTTCTCTCTATTCGCTTTACTCTCTCTCTCTCTCTCACACACACACACACACACACACACACACTTTGATTCTTCCTCTTCCTTCTCTCTCTCTCTCTCTCTCTCTCTCTCTCTCTCTCTCTCTCTCTCTCTCTCTCTCTCTCTCTCTCTCTCTCTCTCTCTCTCTCTCTCTCTCTCTCTCTCTCTCTCTCTGTGTCTTTCTCTTATTTTCGCTCTGTCTGTCTGTCTGTCTCTCTCTCTCTCTCTCTCTCTCTCTCTCTCTCTCTCTCCTTCTTCTTCTTCTTCTTCTTCTTCTCCGATTAAATCGACTTCTTATTGAATTAATCGATTAGAGCCAATTTGAGAAATAAGCAATTCTCCAATCGGGCACCCCCGATTAGATGAAAGAGCAGCAGCAGCAAGAGAAATTAACAATCTCTGTCTGTCTGTTTGTCTGTCTGTCAGCAAAGACTCAACGTGTTTTAATCATTCCAAATTGAATGACTTGTCTTCTGTCTCTTTTTTTTTAAGAAATCAATGAGATGGCCATTAGATTGATCCTCAACAGAGTAACTCCGGTGGTTAAATATATAACTACAGCCTCTCAGCCACCATTCATTCTATCACATCGACCTCTAATAAGTCAATCTCTCTCTCTCTTCTCTCTCTCTCTCTCTCTCTCTCTTCTCACACACACACACACACACACATATATATATATATATATATATCAGGTGAATAAATCTTCCTAACGACGTAGTAGTTTTTTTAAATGTCGTGGTTTGCAGCGCTCAATGTGTGCTCGTATTGTCAGAGTCACAGAGCAAAATTAATAAATGAAATAGAATAGAATAAAATAAAGTAAATAAATAAATAAATTAAATCCAATGAAAATAAAGGTGGCCTCTTGCTGGAATTTGGAATAGATTGATTTAACAGTGACTTTTAATAAAATGACCAACAGCAGAGGATCAGCTGGATAAGATATTAATTTATGACCGACAGTTAAATTACCTTCAGGAGTGGTTTACATAGAGATTAAAAAATATGTTTTCAACTGACTTAACAATAATAAAGGAATCTTCATTTTGCATCTGATGATGGGAGCTACTGGATAATTTCTCTTTCTAGGTTATCTTAAATAGTCTATAAAGCTAAAAATCTAAATCTTCTGATATATATATATATATATATATATATATATATATATATATATATATATATATATATGTGTGTGTGTGGTATATATCAGGAAAAAATAACAGAAGATTTAGATTTTTTGCAATATAGACTATTTCAGATAAGCTTGAGAGAGAAATTTTCACGCTCGTCATCTCTCTCTAATAATCCTGTCAGCAGGGCATAGAATACGCCGACTATGTTCTGCAGTGGAATAACCCCTCTCCCAGGGGAGGGTGTATCTTGGGTATGGCACTAAACTGTATCCTGTGGTGATGCTGGATCTCTGAAGAGTGTAGAGTAACCCTTTATTGCCATTACTCCCAGGTTCCAGATCTGGTACTACCTGTTACGGTCCCATCTATGCGTCAAATAGATCTTTGAAAATTATTTGTATTGGATAGAAATACTTGAAACTATATAACTGGGTGCAAACAACTTGATCAAGAGTAAGATTACAAGGGGAAAGCCCAAATTTGTATTCCTTTTACGAGGTTTCTGCTATTATCAAACACGAATAGTTTATCAATTATTTGATACGAATAGTTACTTTAAACCATATAATACTCTATATTGCCATGGTCGGAAGAGTTTAGTATATGCTGAAAGTATCCCGCTGCAGAGGAGGAAGACCCCACCAACACCACCAAAACAGAATGTGTCCTGATTATGACACTAAACTGTATCTGGTGGTGAGTTACAGTTCTGGAGCTCTGAGGAGTGTGGTATTCCCCTTCATTTCAATTACTCCCATGCCAACTTTGTTCCGGAGTGGTAGTACCTGTTACTGTCCCATATATGGTTCGGATAGACTTGTTTACAGATTGTTTGTATTAGATAAGAATACTTGATATCATATAAGCGTGTGCAAAGAAAGTTAGGTTAATTCAATGTCAAATTACCCCTTCAATTTTAGCATTTTTGATTTCTTGGACCAAGATGTTTTTATAAACCAACTTTTAGAAGTAGGGAAGCTTTAGAACTCATTTTACAGAGAAAAATAGATTACAAAAAGTCGCTATTTTTCGCGACCCTCACCCAAATTTGAGGAGGTAAAAATCGACATAACTCCGCTAATTTTTTTTAATTTGAAGCTCAAATTTTAAGGATGGTCTAACTTTAACATACTCCACACGTGGACAAAATTTCAGAAAAATTGAAGTGCAACATTTTAACAAATTTTTGCAAGATGTTGTAGCTTCAGTTCAGAGCAAAAATCAAACAAATAGTGTTGAATATATGTGAAATAATGATTTTTTTAAAATTGCAGTACCACAATTTCAGAAAATTTCAGTAATTCAATGTCAAATCATTCAGAAAAATTTAAACTGTCATAGAATTTACCCGTTAAGGAGTTACATAGAAATTTAAATATAAAGGTACAATGTACGCAATTCCATAACCTCTAGGAATAAAATAATCCTAGATGGGTAACATGCCCTTAAATTCAATCACAGTCTCTCTACATGCATCCTAACTAAACACTCGGTTCTCTCTCTCTCTCTCTCTCTCTCTCTCTCTCTCTCTCTCTCTCTCTCTCTCTCTCTCTCTCTCTCTCTCTCTCTCTCTCTCTCTCTCTCTCTCTCTCCAGCCTTCCTTTTTCTATATGGGTCTATGTCTTCGTTAGTCTGCCGAGTTAACCCTTTCACTCTTCCCACGCACTTACCCAAATTCTTTGTTTACATATCCAACCGGCGTCCATCCTACATACCCCTCCCTCTCTCTTCTCTCTCTCTCTCTCTCTCTCTCTCTCTCTCTCTCTCTCTCTCTCTCTCCTCTCTCTCTCTCCCACTGCTTTGAAGATCTCCTGTTTTATTAGTGGGTGGGAATGTTTATGATTACAAGCGTTCTACTGTAACGAAACTGTTTTTTCGCAAATTGCCGCATGGGAATTACACACACACACACACTATATATATATATATATATATATATATATATATATATATAAAGAGAGAGAGAGAGAGAGACATATATATGCCTCACTAATTGGAGACACGTGCGCTCATTACAATATATATATACACACACACATAAGCGCACTTCTATATATGGTATATTAGAGATCATTTTCTCTCTCTCACACACACATTATATATGTATATATATACATGTATATATATATATACATATATATACATGTATATATATATATACATATATATATATGTATATATATATATGATATATACATGTATATATATATATACATGTATATGTATACATATATATACATGTATATATATATACACATGTATATATATACATATATATACATGTATATATAATATACACATGTATATATATACATATATATACATGTATATATATATACATGTATATATATATATATATACATGTATATATTATATATATTACATGTATATATGTATATATATATATACATGTATATTATATACATGTATTATATATATAATGTATATGTATATATATCATGTATATATATATATACATGTATATATATATACATGTATATACATTATATACATGTATATATATTTACATGTATATATATACATGTATATATACATATATATACATATATATATACATGTATATATATACATATATATACATGTATATATATTGCATATATATGCATATATATGATACTATATATATACATATATATATATATAATATTATACATGTATATATATGCATATATATATAATATATATATACATATATTATATATACATATATATATATATACATATATATATATACATATATATATATGCATATATATACATATATATTACATATATATACATATATATATATATGCATATATATACATATTATATACATGTATATATATGCATATATATAATAACATATATATACATATATACATTATATATATGTATATACATATATATATACATGTATATATTATATACATGTATATATATAATATATATACATGTATATACATGTATATACATATATATATAGACATATAACATATATAAATATATATAGCATATATAATAAATATATATAATATATATATAATATATTAATTATACATGTACTATAATATATACATGTATATATATATATATACATGTATATATACCATGTATAATATATACATGTATGTATATATATATAATATATAATACATGTAATATATATATATATATATATACATGTATATATATATACACATGTATTATATACCATATACATGTATATATAATATATACATATAGATGTATATATATATATAGATGTATATATATATATAGATGTATATATACATATACATGTATATATATATATATACATGTACATATACATATATATATTATATATATATATATATAATATATATATATATATATATGTGGTGTGTGTGTGTAAAGTATGGTCATTGTAAAAAATATTGTAGCTGTAAAAAATGTAAAGGTGCCCGCGTGTATAGACAGAGCCGTGATAACAACTAAGATACTAAAATGTAAACTCACATTCCTAGTCACCATGACTCAGAGTTTCACGTCGGGTATGATCAGAGAGTCTGATGATTATATTGCCTCCCCTGCTCTCTGTGTGTGTGTGTGTGTGTGTAATGACGTTGGGAAAAATAGTTTTTAACCATTTATTTAAAAAGTTGTCGATGGTGGTGGGATTGGTGAGGGACGGCAGGGATCTGTAGAGATTATGCTATTGCTATATGTGGAGAACCTCATAGTGTAACGGTTATCGTTGCAAGAAGATGATTCTGCTATCCGAGTAAAAAATCCCAAAGATAGACTCACTCGCTGTTTGGCTGATACCGACTTTAGGCCAACCCGACGACTTTAAGCGTCCATCAAAATAATCAGACATTAGATTTAGTCCCAATGGTCAAAAGTACGGGGCAGCTAGTGAGGATCGAAATCCCAACCAATTAGTGTTGGGTTGCTCTAAATCAGTTGGTTGGTCATTTTGTTTAATGGCATATAAACTCTTGTGGGATATTGTTATGTTTTTACATGCAGATAAAATACGGAAGACTGAATGATAATGCAAGAATAGGTTGTTGGGAAAAGAGAGAAGAAAAGAGAGAGAGAAAGAAAGATAGGAGAGAGAGAGAAGAAAAGATAGAGAGAAGAAAAGAGAGAGAGAAGAAAAGAGAGAGAGAGTATAGAGAAGAAAAGAAGAGAGAAGAAAAGAGAGAGAGAAATAGAGAAGATAAAAAAGAAGGAAAAGAGAGAGAAGAAAAGAGAGATAATATATGAGAGAGAGAAAGAGGAGAAAATGAGAGAAGAAAAGAGAGAGAATATAGAGAGAAGAAAGTGAGAAGAAATAGAGAGAATATAGAGAGAAGAAAGAAAGCAGAAAAGAGAGAAGAAAAGAAAATAGAGAGAATATAGAGAGAAGAAAAGAGAGGAGAAAAGAGAGAAAGAAAAGAAATAGAGAGAATATAGAGAGAAGACAAGAGAGGAGAAAGAGAGAAAAGAAAAGAGAGAGAATATTGAGAGAGAAAAGAGAGAGAATATAGAGAGAAGAAAGAGAGAGAAGAAAAGAGAGAGAAGAAGAGAGAAGAATATAGAGAGAAAAGAGAGAAGAATAGAGAGAATATAGAGAGAAGAAAGGGAGAGAATATAGAGGAGAAGAAAAAGGAGAGAATATAAGAGAAGAAAAGAGAGAGAATATAGAGAGAAGAAGAGAGAATATAGACAGAAGAAAAGAGAGAGAAATATAGAAGAGAAGAAAAGTGAGAAGAAAAGAGAGAATATAGAGAGAAGAAAAAGCGAGAATATAGAAGGAGAAAAGGAGGGAGAAGAGAGAGAAGAAGAGAGAGAAGAAAGAGAGATAATATAGAGAGAAGAAAGAAAGAAGAGAGAGATAGAGAGAACGAGAGAGAATATAGAGAGAGGAAAATGAAAGAAGAAAAGAGAAGAGAATATAGGAGAAGAAAAGAGAGAAAGAATGAGAGAGAATATCAATTTGAAAAATTATTCGCAGTAGTTTTTTCTCTAATTCGACTTATATATAAAAAGAAAAAGAATTCAATGAGAAGAAAGAAAGAAGGGGAATAAATTTTTTTTTAAAGGGAGGACGAACAAAATAAAATGAGTGAAAGAAAAAAAGAATTCAAAAGTAAAGGAAAGTATCCAACAAGTGAAAAGGGAAAAAGAAAGAATTCAACAAGAAAGGGGGAAAGAAAGAAAAAGAAAGGAAGAAAATGAAAGAATCCAACGAGAAAGATCAAATTGAACAAGTGAAAAAGTATAAAACAAAAAAGAAAGAAACAATTCAAATCGAAAGAAAGAAAATTAATTGAATGAAAGGAAAAGGAAGAAAGTATTCCATGAAAATAAATAAAAGGAAAGATTCAATGTGTGAAAAAGGGAAACAAACGGGAAAATCAACGAATGGAAAGAAAGAAAAAAAGAATTAAGCCCGAAACAAAAAAAAAAGCAAATGAAAGAATTCAGCGAAGAAGAAAGAAATTCAAGAAAGAATGAATCAGAAATAATTCAACGAGTGAAAAAGAAAGAAAATAAAGAAAGAAAAGAAAGAAAGAATTCAATGAGAAAAAGGAAGAATTCGTGTGTGCGTTCCAATATAATTTACCAACCCTCCACACGAACAGGATGTGAACAAGCTCAATTTCTTAAGTGGAGTTTAAAATGTTTGAATTCAGTTTTCCTTTCCCTAGACTGGTTACCTAGTCATGGTTAAAGAGCCCAATCGACCCTACTATTTACCCATAGCTGGAGGGAGAGTAGTTTGATTCATACCTTTCTCAAGTGTATTAGCGCTATGTGAAATGCATACAACCTCGTCCAGGATTTGAACTCGGGTCGACGAGTCCATTTCCTACGACTCTGACCATTACACTACGCGCCTTAGGTTTAATGCTTTGGCTGGGCAGATTACTACTTTATACGGTTAAGCAGAACGTTCAAGTTTTGGTTTAGCTAGTTTAATGAACACAAAGTAAGGGTCCAGTTCAACATTATACTTACATTGTAAATAGAAACCCTCGCTTAAGACTTTTTTGTTAACTTCATGTATCAACAAATTAGATGAAATAAATTAATCTATATTAATAAGTTGATGGTTTTATATTATCTAACATCATCAACAAATTTCAGAGTTTTTATCATGGGGTAATTTATTTATGAATATTAAAAACAACAAAGTTCCCAGTACTGATCCTTGTGGAATACCGGATGGTATTCACTGTGTTTCAGAAAAAATTGTTACTGATCGTTACTTTCAAAGTTCTCTGTCAAAGATATCTCACAATATCCACTATTTTTTTCACTAGTAAACGATAATGATATACGTATCAAATGTCTTGGTAAAATCAAATATATAACATTAACATAATCCCCTTCATAAGAAATTGTTTATTATCAATATTTTCCAAAATATTAGATAATTGATTTACCATTTAAGAAAATATCTTTCATAAGAAATTGATTTATATTATCAATATTACCAAATATTAGATAATGTTGATTTACCATTTAAGAAAATATCTTTCATAAGAAATTGATTTATATTATCAATACTTCCAAAATTTAGATAATGTTGATTTACCATTTAAGAAAATATCTTTCATAAGAAATTGATTTATATTATCAATACTTACCAAAATATTAGATAATGTTGATTTACCATTTAAGAAAATATCTTTCATAAGAAAATTATTTATATTATCAATACTTACCAAAATATTAGATAATGTTGATTTACCATTTAAGAAAATATCTTTCATAAGAAATTGATTTATATTATCAATACTTACCGAAATATTAGATAATGTTGATTTACCATTTAAGAAAATATCTTTCATAAGAAATTGATTCATATTATCAATACTTACCAAAATATTAGATAATGTTGATTTTACCATTTCTAGATGTTGATTTACCATTTATATCTTCATAAGAAATTGATTTATATTATCAATACTTACCAAAATATTAGATAATGTTGATTTACCATTTAAGAAAATATCTTTCATAAGAAATTGATTTATATTATCAATACTTTCCAAAATATTAGGTAATGTTGATTTACCATTTAAGAAAATATTTCATAAGAAATTGATTTATATTATCAATACTTTCCAAAATATTAGATAATGTTGATTTACCATTTAAGAAAATATCTTTCATAAGAAATTGATTTATATTATCAATACTTACCGAAATATTAGATAATGTTGATTTACCATTTAAGAAATATCTTTCATAAGAATTGATTTATATTATCAATACTTACCAAAATATTAGATAATGTTGATTACCATTTAAGAAAATATCTTTCATAAGAAATTGATTATATTATCAATACTTACCAAATATTAGATAATGTTGATTTACCATTTAAGAAATATCTTTCATAAGAAATTGATTTATATTATCAATACTTTCCAAAATATTAGGTAATGTTGATTTACCATTTAAGAAAATATCTTTCATAAGAAATTGATTTATATTATCAATACTTTCCAAATATTGGTAATGTTGATTTACCATTTAAGAAAATATCTTTCATAAGAAATTGATTTATATTATCAATACTTTCCAAAATATTAGGTAATGTTGATTTACCATTTAAGAAAATATCTTGATTACAATTTATATATTTCAATATGAAATTTAATATGTAATTTCAAATCAATTTTATAAAAACAGAAAGAAAGGAAGAAAGAAAAATAATTCAACGAGAAAGGAATGAGTAAGAAAAAAAGACAACGAGAGAGAAAGAATTCAAAGAATGAAAAAAGACGAGAAAGAAAGAAAAAATAGTTCAAAGAAAAAAGAATGAAAGAATGACAAAGAAAAAAGAGATTAGAAAAAATTAATTCAATGAATAAAAAATGAAAAATGAAAGAGACACAACAACAAAGAAAGTAGAAAAAAGAATTCAACAAGAAAGAAAAAAAGAAAGAAAGAAAAAGAAAGAAAAAGAAAGAGAGAAAGCAAAAAGAAAGAAAGAAAGAAGAAAGAGAAAGAAAAAAGAAAGAAAGAAAGAAGAGTTTCCTAATGTAAAAGAAAAGTAGAGATAGGCGGACGAAAATTTTGATTTGGTCGAGATGTTTCTAAATGAAAGAAAATGGCCGAAACACAACAAACAAAAAAGTGTTGATCTGGTGAAAGTAAAGAAAAAAAAAGAAGACGAAAAGAAAAAAAGAAAACAGAAAATGAAAGGAAAGACGACCTGACACCCAAAGGAATGGATCGTTTGAAGTCCTTGTCGTTACAAAAACAAAACTCGAGAACATGTGTGCCAACACTGACAGCAATACTAGTCTGGATAGATAGACTATCAGAAAAAAGACCAATGAGAAATATATATATATATATATATATATATATATATATATATATATATATATATATGGAAGAATATGTGCTTAATTGAAGTCATACATAATTTTTGAAAATTGATTAATTGATAATTAATAAATTAGGCGGGAATACCTATTCAAATGTAAGGCTAAGCAAATCGAGAAAAATCAATCTCTGCATGTATATTTCAGCCTATTTTTGTCTATAGCTCTGCTGATGAGGCCTAATAAGCTGAAATGTACATACAGAGATTGATTTTCTCGATTTGTTTAGCCTTACATTTGAATAGGTATTCCCGCCTAATTCATTAATTATTGATTTATTAATTTTCAAAAATTAGGTATGACTTCGATTAAGCACATATTCTCCCAAAGATTGTCGGCTAAAAAAAGCCATATCAAAACACATCGTTTGTTTGTTTACTTCTCATACTGTCGTGTAGTATAGTCACCATAAAGTGGAATATAACCTACTTCTAAACAAAACGAAAAATCTGGGAAGGGCCTGCTGGTGTAACGGTTAGAGTCTCTGCCTGTCAGCTTGATAGTCAGGGTTCGAATCATACACAAAGCGGTCTTCCTGTCAAACATCGTTTGTTTGTTTACTTCTCATATATATATATATATATATATATATATATATATATATATATAAAGTTAAACTTAATGAGTTAGATATACCTACTAATAGTTTCACTTAGTAGCTCATCAGGGCAAGAGTCAGATTCTTGACCTGATGAGCTACTAAGCTTTCTTGCTTTTCTTCAGATGATTGCTGTTCCAAATTCGTTTGTATAGTCAACTAAACACACTGGTTGCCTTTGCAGTGTTTGCTGGCAATTTCAACATCTAAAGACATGGTTCATCACAAATAGCTGAACTAGAGGACTGGCTTCAGCTTTTTCACGTAGATATTGATTCGATTTATTGATTGATTTCAACGTCATGTCAAACCGTTCCGGGTTATTTTATGCATCTTGTTTAAGGAATCGCATTCATTATGTGTATATTCACATTATCAAGTATAGCTGCCAAATACAAATTATTTGCATACAGTTGTATGGTTTCATGAATTCCTTTATTTTAATACGAATAATTTTAAACCAAATCTATGATATAGGGATGAAATCCTAAACGATAGTATGTATGTATACGTATGCATATATACATATGGGAATAAAATGAGGATATCAATCCGACAAACACGGGGAATTCATAATCTATCACAAACCCACATCCAAAAATGACTACACACATTTTGACTCACACACCTAAAAGAGTTATCATAATAGGATTTTACATTAGAGACGTCCGCATCTGAACACCTAAATACTTAAGTGACGAATTTATTTCCATTGAGAACACTTTTCAAAACCTCCTAAATCCCAAATCCTTCATACAACACGAAGTCCAGAGCCCTCAAAATCCATACCAAAAAACAATTTCAAACCACCGCCCACACAAACCCCCACACCTCCCCCAATAAATACATGATTTTACCCAACATCTATGCACACAGCACCATGAATAAAAATGAAATGACCTAGGAATCAAAATGGTCATATAAACGTATGTATGCATATGTATGTATATATACGTATGTATGCATACATTCATACATCAAACTTTGTTTGGGGAATGTGGAGTACCCCTTCATCACGATTGCTCCCTGGTCCACTCTGACCCGGAGTGGTAGTACCTGTTAGGGTCCCTCTATGGGTTAAATAGAAAAATGTATTTATAAAAAGATTGTATTATCCATTAAGAATTGATTTATTTCAAAACTTTATCGGCTTTAAATGACCCACTGAGGTTGATATGCCGTAAAACCAAACCAAACCAAACTTTGTTTGCTTTGATTGATAAGTCACTTGAGGGCTCATGAGAGGAAAGGTTCTGGTGGTGGGGTTATAGGATTGTGAGGGATGACAGTGATCTGTAAAGGATTATGCTATTGCTATATATATATATGTATGTATTGCTATATAGGTATGTATGTACACATACGTATGTATACATGTGTATACGTACGTATACATACGTCTGTATGTATACATACGTATGTACATATACATACATATGTATGTATACGTAATTATACATACATACATATGTATCTATACATACATACGTATGTATTTATGCATACATACATATGTACTACATACATACATGTATACAAACATTAAAAAGACTGGAAACTTTCTGAGATTTTCCGGTGATAGTCGGATGTTTCAACACGATGTTTTCGAGGGATGTTTCTGATTGTGACCTAGAGTTCAGTCTTTTAAATAAGTGAAAAAATCAAATGTATCTTTGTATCGCTAATTGTTCGTCCTCTTCTTCTTCTTTCCTCTCATCATGAAGACATCTTCGCGATGTATTCCTGTGGATAATAAAAAGAAAAACCATGCTGAGACACTCTCTGCGAATGGCGACCTCCTGTTCCTCATCTTCTTGTCTATATCACGTCTCAACCAAACTGGGTCTCTTTGCATTTGCACCTCCGTCGTTCGTTCACCCATTAACGATATGGAGATAAAGGCAAAAACGTATTGGAAAAGTCGTCGTTGTCTTGTTGGTAAGAATAAAAGCTCTCAGCCTTTTATGAAGAATTCTATGCGTGGACAGCTATTGATTAACTGAATACACACATTGTTTTTCAAAGGTGACGGTTGTCTTTGATGCCAGTCGCATTTTCCCCTCATATCTACCTTTAAAGGCAGCAGCCTTAATAAAGCCGGATATCCGAGGCGAAAAGGTGGCATCAAAACAAAGACAGACGATACAAAAGGTTTCTCATGCAGGCAAACATATAGGTAGATACATAGATTTTTTTTCTTTTTAAAGCAATCTCTATAAAGACACCAACTTGATGACACTGACATAAATATACTACCAGATATGAACAGACTGAGCTAGACAGTATATATATATATATATATATATATATATATATATATATATATATGGGGGTGCGTGTGTGTGTGTGTGTGTGTGTGTGTGTGTGTGTGTGTGTGGAGAAAATGTAGAACAAACATGGAGTGTTACAATGAATGGAAATTTATTAGTCGTGGTGTCGATGTACGAACATTTCGGTTAAAAAAGAAATGTTCTTCAGGACAATATGAAACTAGTCAAGGAGAAAAAAGGATTTATGTAGTTAAAAAGGTGATGGATGTTTTGAATGTGTTGAGTTTGGAAAATGTGATATATATATATATATATATATATATATATATAAGGTGTCTCAAAAAAGTATCGAAGTTGAAGCTGTATTTACCAAGATAGGAATGAACAATGAATGGAACATTATTTTTTCAGAATACAAGGTGTGTCATAAAAGTGTTGAGTTTGAAGCTGTATTCACCAAGATAGAAATGAACAATAAATGGAAAATTAATTTTTCTCAGAATACAAGGCGTGTCAAAAAATACCAATATGTCGATACTTTTTTTATATATATATATATATATATATATATATATATATATATATATATATATGTGTGTGTGTGTGTGTGTGTGTGTGTGTGTGACTGGCATAGATATTAAGAGGTAGCAAGGAGGAAATTTGTTTCTTTAAACTAATTTCAATGAACCATACTGGTGTATTTTAAATACGAAACTAAATTACACGGTTGGTTCGGTTTATTTGTTTAACGGCATATCAACCACTTATGGGTTATTCAGGGTCAAAATTTGATTATTTAAAATATGGTATAATTTATCATCATTTATCTAATGCAAATAATTGGTACACAGTTATATGCTTTCAAGCATCTAATACTAATAATTTTCAAAAGATCTCTTGGGCCCATAAGAATGTGTAATTGCTTTTATTAAAATTTATAATTTATTATGTTTAAAGGCGTCATACTAGCAGTATTTATCCATGCTACATAAGGGTTGTAATATAGTCATTATAGAAAATAAAAAATATATAGTTGCTTTATTAAAGATTATTATATTTTTTCATTTTTAAAGGAGTCAAACTAGCAGTACTTATCCATGCTACATAAGGGTTGTAATATAGTCATTATAGAAAATAAAAAATATATAGTTGCTTTTATTAAAGATTATTATATTTTTTCATTTTTAAAGGAGTCAAACTAGCAGTACTAATCCATGCTACATAAGGGTTTTAAGATAGTTATTATCTATACATATATTAAGGGCAGTTTGTGTGTATGTATGTCTGGAGGAAACTATGAAATAAAGGATGTAGAGCTGCTTTTATTAAATCTTATGATAATTTTTTTTATGTTTAAAGGAGTCAAACTAGCAGTACCATGCTACATACGGATAGTCATTATTGAAAAATAAAGGATATATAGTTGCTTTTATCGAAGAATAATAGAAATGAACAGATAGATAGGAATAGACTGAGATAGATAAACTCAATTCATCAACCACCTGTCGAGAATTAACCTATATATAATAAATAACCCAATTATATGTCCTATTTCTTGTCTACATGATAAACATGGCATCCGAAGCGCCCAATTGTTACCAGGCCAGGTCACAGAAAAGCCCCTTCCATTAACCGCCCAGCCAATCAAATCAGTTTATATAGAGTCATGTATATTGTATTAACCAATTAACATTCATTGTCTGAAGCGTCATGCATAATTTATTAGGACACAATGTGGAGGTGAATGGGCGATCTTCTACCCCACGCTCTCCCACCCCCAACAAATAGGTTCAAAAACAGAATTTGGTGAATCGGAAGGTTAACGGTTCAATCACCACCGAGAAAGTTTACGTGCAAATATAAAAAAATCTCAACAACTACAATAAAATCATTCATCTTTGTTAGTTTGAGAACTTTTCAGTAGACACTCCTACTCCTTAGTGAAACAAATATGGCATAGAGAATTATATATATATATATATATATATATATATATATATGTGTGTGTGTGTGTGTGTGTGTGTGTGTTTTAACCTCCACGGACAATTCTTGTCAGACGAGTTTTTATTCGATCCTTTTCTAACTGTCTGGCATATATCCGGGTGGAATTGGTGTAGCAATCCACCAAGGTTTTTTTCACGAGCGCTTTCTGCCATCATCAGGTGTGGAACTGGTGTGATGTTTCCGTTGTCTCGTTTTTAGAACAAGAAGTAGCAGTAGGAATTAGTAGTAGGTTCGTCAAGATTTTTCTCTACAGCGTAGTCCCAAAATAAGCAAAATTGCATCATTTGTCGGTAAGTAACCGGATTGGTCAACTGATTGCGTTGATTGTTTTATTGAAAATGAAGGAGAATTATTCAGATCTGGTGACTAGGTTGATTCCCAGTCAAAGAACAAACATCAATGCATTTATGAAGCTAGTCTATTTTGCATATTTTGAATTAAAACGTGTTGATTAAGACAAGTCTTGGGTCCCTTACAAGATGTGAAAGCAGTGTGTTGAGAATTTACGGATTTGGATCAAGGGAACATGTGATAAGTTGGCATTTGGTATACCTATGATTTGATGAGAGCCAAAATATCATTGCATAGACTGTTACTTTTGTTTAATGAAAACTTCACCATATAACAAGAAAAACAAATGTAAAATTGAGTATCCTAATCTACCATCAGCTGTACGTCCAGTGCCTTATTCAGTTAAAATTCCAGTGGAGCAGTAGAGCTTGGAAGAAGCATTGGGTGGAGTTGGATTGGCCTCCAAGATCTGACCTCAAACCTGTTGATCCCAACATTCTACATGAGCCATTTGTTGACATAAAGAAAATTATGTTCGCACCTTGCACATGAAACTAGGTCTCTTGAAGCAATTCATTAAAGCATTGCCAATTGAAGGTAAGAGTTTCAAGTACTACATTTTGACATTCCCTGGCCTGTCAATAGAAAAAATCAAGGCCGGTGTGTTTGATGGTCTACAGATTCTGGAAGTTATCAAAGATGAACATTTCATCGGGATAATGCCAGAATTCGAAAAGAATTATTGGTTCTTGACAAGTTCTTTACCTTGTCAAAAAATTCTTGGAAATGCATGAGCAATGAAATTGTATAGCTACAAAATGCTTGAGTGCAACATGAGCATCTAGTTCCATTTTCTACATAGCCATCTTGCTAACTTCTTGACAAACCTTGATGTAGTTATCTATGAACAAGATGAATGATTCTACCAAAATTTGGAATTCATGGAAGAATGGTATCAAAGTATATGTAAATATGATGTCTGACTATGGAGCATAAAGAACACATAAAGTTCACATATTGAACGCTTTAGAAAAAAAAACTATTTTTTACCTTAATTATTTGTATATAATTTGACTTACAGTAACAATATCCTTTGTATGAACAAGATGAAGTTGTACAAACATTACAGTCAAGCAATTTTTTTTAAAATCATTTTCCATAGTAAATTTTTAAAACATTCTATAAAATAAGCTCAAATTTGTCACATGCAGTATTTTAATGTTTTTGAGACCAAGCAAAGGTATCCTGTTACTTAAAAAGTTGATGTAATCGAAAAAAAAGGGAATTTTTTGAGTCAAAAGTTTGTCAAAAACAAGTGTCAGATCTAGATCAACAAAATTTATGATGCCCAGTGTGATGTTTTATTATTACCCATTATATATATATATATTTACAAGATTTCATAAAATAAGCAAAAATTTGTTAGATGGTGTATTTTTACGGTTTTGTTATCAATAAATGTTATAATACATTCGTTATTCTATCTAAAAACTTTGATTTTTTTCAGGTCACTTATCTTTGACCCCCTTATATTGGGGGCCCAAAACATGGGTGAAGTAATATATAAAAAAATGTAAAGTCGGGGTGGCCTAAAGTCGATATCAGCCAATCGGCGAGAGAGTCTATCCACTTTTCACTAACGCTAGATCAAGGAGATTGTTTGGGCGTCTGAGGTCGAGCGGCACACCTACCATCAGCTCCTTACTTTACTGCACAGATCCCTGTGCTACTCATACGCTGAGTTGATAGTATCGAACTAAGAACCTTGTGGTTTCATGCCGAACCCTATACCGACTGAGCTTACCCGGCAATTAAAACTACATATAATATAAATAAAAATACAAAAGACTGAAGAGGCGAATAGAAAACATTAATCTAAAGGAACGATTTTGCTAGAAAATAAGTACCAAAAATCTCAAAATATTTTTTTTTCAAATTTTAAAACCTTCTTTTTTTTTTTTACTCTGTAAATATGTTTGTCTAAATTATCAGTGAAAAAATAATCTATCGATATCTGTTTAAGAGAAGTTTGAGTGAATTGTTGTCATTGCTACAAAAAATCAGCATTTTGTCTGAGCAAGAAAACTAAGCGTGTTTGGAACAACAAAAAAGGATGTTACATTTGAATAAGATATCAACATGTGAGTAATTTTTATGTACATGGTGAATTTAATGTTTTTTGTTTTGTTTTTTTTTTTTTTTTTGTGTTATTGATTTCTAAGAAGAAACTGTTATAAGTTGTTGTTTTTTTTTTCAAACTTTTAATAACGTGTACATAAGTACTTCACTTCAAACGCCTGATTCGTAAATTTTGGGGCTAATTCAACGTTTAAAATGTATCAAAAATTAATTACATATTCAATATCATTTTTTTTTTCTTTTGTTTATTCTTTTTTTTTTTATTGATGCTCATTATGTATCTATTTTTCGACTGAAACTAAAATTTAACCTTAAATAATCGATTTAATTAATTATAATAGTTGCTTTTTTTAGTATTTATATGCGCGATATTGACGGTATGTAATATATACATATGTGTACATGTATGTGTTAGTTTAGGGATATATATATATATATATATATATATATATATATATATATATATGTGTGTGTGTGTGTGTGTGTGTGTGTGTGTGTGTGTGTGTGTGTGTGCGTATGTGTTCATGTATATATATTCATGTATATGTGCATGTATATATATTTATATGAATATGTGCATGTATGTATGTATATATATATATATATATATGTATGTGTGTGTGTGTGTGTGTGCGTGTGTGTGTGTGTGTGTGTATTAGTGTGTGTGTATGTATGTATGTATGTATGTGTGTGTAAGTGGAGAAAAGTAGACAAACACGGGATGTAGTACTGAATGGAAGTTTTTTTCCACATACTATCGAATTGATTTCATCTTTTTACTCCATGTATATATATTTATATATACATATGTACATGTATGTATGTATGTATGTATGTATGTATATATAGTGTGTGTGTATGAGCATGTATGTATATATATTTATATATGTGAAAATAAAATGGAAATTAATCCGACAGTATGAATAAGATATAATGAAAAAACAAACGATGTTTACAACTGAAATAGGCTCATCAGAAGATTTGCACACTTTCTCTTCTGATGAGCCTATTTCAGTTGTAAACATCGTTTGTTTTTTCATTATATCTTATTCATATTTATATATATATGCATGCATATATATATGTATATGTGCATGTATGCTTTTATATATATATATATATATATATATATATATATATATATATATGTATATATGGGTGTGTGTGTGTGTGTGTGTTGACATATGTATGTATGTGTGTTATTACATATAAAAGTACTTTAAGGTTCAAAATGCTAGTGTCGTTGTCTCAGTTTCACGTCCGGTGGATTCATACGATCATCAGATTATATCGGTTCAGCTTATGAAAATATCGAGCACTTAAAAATATTTTTTACTCGTTTTGGGCAACCAACTGGGGCGAATAAAATGGTGCTCACTAAAAGATACATTTGTAGAATCAATATCTCTCAACTAACAACTTTTTTTACAATTTGTTGATCATCTTCTTAGAGTTGATTATATATATATATATATATATATATATATATATATATATATATATATATATATGTGTGTGTGTGTGTGTGTGTGTGTGTGTATAATCAACTCTTAGCAGGGCATACTGACCACTTTAACCATGGCTAGGTAACCAGTCTAGGAGAAGGAAAACTCTGAATTCAAACCTGTTAAACCCCGCTTAAGAAATTGACCATGTGTCGCATCCTGCTCGTGCGGATATATATATATATATATATATATATATATATATATATATCAAAACTTGGTACAACGTTTTGATTGTAGTAGTTAATCCAGAAGGGCTCAAAAGGGAGTATTTATAGTTGTAGAAGTAACTTGTACACCGAAACCGTGGTAGAGAGAAAAACTTTTTCTGCAACTATATATATGCACACACACACACACACACACACACATATATATATATATATATATATATATATATATATATATATACTTATTGGAAGCAGCCTGTAAATGTGTTTCAATGTACTCAATATTAAGCGTAATCCTTTCTATTTCTTCGGATTTTTAATCCAAACCGTATCTTGTCCATTTCAAACTTCACTTTCTTTTTATTCTTTAATTGTTTATTATTATTCATCTTATTCTCTTCCCTTCTTTCCTTTTTCCTATCTTTTCAACCTTTCTTCTTATTCTATTTCACTATTCTTGTCTACTCACTTCTATTTCCAACCTCTTTCCAAACTTCTGTCGATTAACTGGGCTTTTGTAGTACTGGCACGGCGATTGGTGTCTTTCTCAATAGTGCCACATACATAATAATCCATGGAGTTAAGAGCTGGGAAGTTCGGAGGCCAAGCATTGGGACTGGTGTAGTCGTAAAAATTCGCCGACAATCAGTTTTGACTTTTCCCAGAGGTGTGGCAGGGGGCCGAATCCTACATACATATGGCCTACCATTGGCTACCCTTATTATCCAAGGCTTGACTACAGTATTTAGCAACTCCGTGTAGGCATCTGAGGGTCCTCCACTACTTTTTCCACTAGATTTCCGAGGAATTCTGCTGTACAGAATCAGATCGTCTGTTATATTGCTTTCTTCTAGCCTCATAGTTTCCATTGCAATTCTCCAGTTCATGCCTGATTGTTTTTACAATGTTCAGGGAGCATTGGGCAGCAACCATAATCTCCTTATTTTGATGGCCGGCGCAGATCATTATTCAGGTGGGTTCCAGTCATCCATTCTGTCATCACGTATATAAATGAAGAAGAGTCCAAACTTTTAAATGATGCGTAGTGTGCGTCAATATCTCCAACCCACGGAGAAAAATAACCAAATATAAATATATCCCGAACACCCTATATATATATATATATATATATATATATATATATATATATATTTGGGAGGATATGTGCTTAATTGAAGTCAAACCTAATTTTTTTGAAAGTTAATTCATTAATGATTAATTAGGCGGGATTTAACTACTTAAATGTAAGGCTGAACAAATCGAGAAAGATCAATCTCTGTATGTACATTTCGGCCTATTAGGCCTCATCAGCAGAGCTATAGATACGAAGATCGCCCCGTGTGTGATTTGAAACCTGCATGTCGGATCGGCAAGAAAGCCTCTTACCCTTACACCAAATGGACCTCGCAATTTTTCATCGCTTTGTTTAGGTAGTAGTAGTACTCATATTCCTCTTAAGAGACTTCGCACGAACTTACTTCAATTAAGCACATATCCTCCCAAATATTGTCGGCTGAAAATAGCCATATTTGTTTACATTATCGTAATTATATATATATATATATATATATATATATATATATATATTCAACATGTTCCCAAACTACAATTGATACCACTTTCACCCTCATGTTCCAGATTGTTTTACAGCTCTCTGACAAGGTCCCAGTATTTGTCTTATGATCATCATTATCATCATCATTATTATCATCATCATCAAAGCTTTTTCTTTTTCGTGGTTTTTCTTCTCCACTTCTCTTTCTCTTCTTCCCTCCATAAACATGCAGTAAGTACCGTATTTGACGGCGGCATATAAGACATTTCAGCAGGTCAGATTCAGGAAAAGGGGATTTTGGTGTATTTTAGCATATATTGTTGAAAACAGTCTAGCTGTGCATTACACAAGCAGAAACATAGCTGTATAAAAGCAATTTGGCAGTTTAGGGTAGGTAAAAGTACTGAGCGTATGCTGGGTTAGTGAGCATCATAGATAAAATTAGCCTAGGCCCACAGGAGGTCTCAAACTTCACCTACAATGTATAAGACGCAGGGCAATTTTTTGAGCTAACATTTTCGAAAAATGTGCGTCCTATATGCCGTGAAATACGGTAAGTAAAGTCTTCGGAGTGGCCTAAAGCTGGTATCAGCCAATCGGCGAGAGAGTCTATCCCCTTTTCACTAGCGCTAGACCAAGGAGATTTTTGTTGAATCTGGGGTGAAGCGCCACACCTATCATCAGCTCCTTACTTTAACCCACAGACCCCTGTGCTACTCCTACGCTGAGTTGGCGAGGGCCGGTATCGAAGAAGGAACCTTGTGGTTTCCAGCCGAACGCTCTGCTGACTGAGTTCACCCGGCCTTCAACTCAGCAGTACCCTCTACCCTCAACTAAAACCAAGAAATACTTCCTCCAATGAACAACTTCCGGTTATGTTAGGTTATCAACTTTACGATCTCAATCTTGACCTACCCCCACCCCCTCACACCGCTTTATCACCCACTCCAATCGTTCCAACTTCCACTTGTAAAATCCAAGTATTTCTTAATTTCAGCTTAAGCTCTCCTTCCGTTGTTGCCCTTAAACTGTTGCGAGCATCTTGTAAGCGGAAACATACGAAATGTTATACCAGAGTTTTGTTTTCATTCGGCTGTTGTTTTTTTTTTTTTTTTTTTTTTTAGTTTTTTTAGTTTTTTATTTGTCGGTTTGTTTTGTTTAGTTAGCATTAAAAGCTTTTCTACATGACTGTGCATACGACCGATTTTTTCTTTTCTTTTCTTTTTTTTATGTACGGAATGAGATATCAAGAGATAAATAAGCTAAACTTACCACATCAGTTTAAAAGATAAAAATAGGTATTCATATTTGTGAATGGTGTGTAAGTGTTCGATTTCAACCGGCGAAATAGAACAACTTATTATAATGGAGATTGTGTGTTTTTCTGTATGTAACCGAATCTATATTACTACTCAAGTCACAATTACCTTTAGTTATTTACGTCACATTCTCTATGATTTTATTTTTATTTAAACCTCAATTATTAATAAAAATCTTTTTATATTATTATTACTGTTGACCATATCTACATACTAATAACAGGCAATTGTATTTATATATGCAACAAAATAGCGATTTACAGTGTGAATGGGTAGGCTAATTTGCATATTGATATTAAAATTTTGATAATATGTGTTTAGTATTATTGATTTCTAATTTTTTGGTTTTATCTTAATGAATAAAAACAAAAATCTCAGGGATAAATCTTAAAAGAAATCCATTAACAAAAAGAAATAACTGTAATTTTATTCTTTACTTCCTATTTTAACTAAATGACTAAATTAGGAAAAATTAGCAATGAAAGACAGGAGTGATGTTGTTCTATTTTTCGATTATATTCCCTCTGTTTTAAATTATTTTATCTGCATTCTTATTTAGTTTCGCCTTTCTAATTTAATATAATATTTCATTACATTAAAACTTAAATACTTGCACCCGGAGGTGCATATATTTGTTAGTATGATTAAATAATCGAAATGAAAGAAAATTAAAGGTGAGGGATGAAGGATTAGAGAAAGAAAGGAAGAATAAAGACGCTGAATAAAAGAGGGAACGAAAGGAGAAAAAAAGAAAGCTGTTGAAAAAGAAATGAAAAAAGGAAGATATGTTACATAAAAGAGGGGACGAACTAATGACGAAGACAAAAATAAAAGTAAAAAGATGTGAAAAGAATAAGAAAGACATTGAATAAAAGAGTTGCCTTGGTATGACAACCGATCTAGGAGAAGGAAAACTGAATTAAAACCAAAGGAGTTCTCTTCTTGTTAATCAAAACTACTTTTTCCTCAAAAAAAAAAAGAAAAATTAGTCCGAAAGTGAACGTAAATCCACGACTGGAGTTCGAACTCACTATAATGTCGCAGTCCAGCACTTTATCCACTATGCCACGGGGAGTTTTATTCATTTTATTATTGATGTTTTATTTCTTAAAGAAGAAAAAACAACAACAAAAAAACATCAATAAAAAAAACAAGATTTAGCGACAATGAAAAACCATAATTTTATTATCACAGAACACTTAACGAAAATCTAAAAAGTAAATTAAATTAAAGTAAAGATTCTTTTTCTTCTTCCCCAATACCGTCGACTTCCCACCTCCTAATTGAAATGCATGTGGTACAGCCCAATCAACAGGCACACACGTAGCGTTATATTTATTGTTATTGCTATAGTAATAATCCTAATTAGATCAAAAACCGATAGACTTCTCCTTGTAGAATGAAACGTCATTATATCAAAAGGGCAAAGAAAGTATCGTTTACAATGGAAGCCTCTCACCTCGTTTGTTGTTCTACTTTAGCGGCGAAAGAGACGTCGCTAATGAAGGACTCTTGTCGGAAGTTGGTCCGAACGCGATGAAGAATCAAAAATTAAAACAAAATTTCTTCCTGTGAGTATCAATGTTTTTTATCGTTATTTTACAACGTGCGAATTAGCCGGTTAGTTCAGTCGACCGAACGTTCGCCTAAGTAATCGCAAGTTTCAGAGTTCGATAGCGGTTCTCGCCAACTAACCGCATCTGATCTGTGCGGTAAAGTAACTGGGAAACTGACGATAGGTGTGGCGTTCCACCTGAGCAAAACAATCTCCTTGGTCTAGTGCAAACTAAAAAGAAATGCTGTTACAATAGACCATTTGAAAGGTTTTACTTTTTACGACGTGCGAGTTATTCATATCAGCTATAATTAATGGTACGTGGTGCTATGGTTATCGAAGGGATTGGAATCGGTGACACGAGTTCAAATCCTGGACGTGACTGTTTGCATGAGTATCAATGTTTTTATCATTATTTTACAACGTGCGAATTAGCCGGTTAGCTCAGTCTGGGAAACTGACGTTAGGTGTGGCGTCCCACCTCAGCAAAACAATCTCCCTGGTCTAGCACGAACTAAAAAGGAATAGACCTCCTCGCTGTTAGACTGATACCGATAATCCACTTCGCAGATTTTACATTTTACGACGTGCGAGTTATATCAGCTATAATTGGTGGTGCGTGGTGCTATGGTTATCAAAGGAAGTCGAATCGGCGATATGAGTTCAAATCATGGACGAGGCTGTTTGCATTTTATATAACGTTAATACCCATGGGAAAGGTATGCACCCAACTGTTCCCCCTCCAACTATGGATAAATAGTAGGGCGGACTGGGCTCTTTAATTCTTCAACCCTTCTAAAAGAAGGAAAATTCTGAATTTAAACTTGTCAAACTCGCTTTCGGGGCCGGTTTTGCTCAGGCGGTAGAGAATCAGCCAATGAATCACAAGGTTTCAAGTTCGATACCGGTAATCTGATTATGCGGTAAAGTGAGGAGCTGATGGTAGGTATGGCACTCCAACTCAGCAAAGGCAATCTCCCTGGTCTAGCATTATTGAAAAGGGGATAGACACCATCGATGTCTGGCTGATACCGTCAACAAGCCACTGCGCTAACTTTATTTACATTCCGTATAAGAAATTGTCACATCCTGTTCATGTGGTGGAGTTGTGTAAATACATATAATTAGTGGTTTTCACTTAAGGTTTTAACAACAAGTCTCCTCATGTCTCCAGGACTCTTCGGAGTATTCTAGCTGATTTTAACGGTGCCATTAGTTAGGGTAGTTTTCATATTTCCTCTGATCTCCAATTTCACAATCCTTTCCCAAAATTTGTGGCCTGTTCCAGTGGCACCAAATGATTGACAGATAGTCTCCAGAAATGTCCAGGATTCTTATAAGTATTCTAGCTTCCTTTTTTTAAGTGCTATAGTTTCGATGGTCTCAATTCTTTCTTGATCTCTAGTTCGCTCAGTCTCTTTTGTAGGTACTTTGAAACTGTTCCAAGTGTTACATAGTTCGTAGATAGCCTACGAATTATGTATGAAGTGTAGTTAAATTTTTGAATTGAAGTTCGTTGAAAATTCAAATAACAGTGGTAAATGGAAATTTACCGTCAGCCATTTCCCAATCAAAAGCTACATCTCCAACAAACCTTGGGGTCGTTACCCATCAGTCAAATCTGAATGACCAAACGGGTTTTTCTTGCGACAATTTTAAACTACACTACGCTACCTGCAAAATAATAGTTACGCCAATCTACAATTTACTATTTGCTTCGAGCTGCTTCAACCAATAGAAAACTTGCTGGAATAAGTCTATGGTATTTCTCTGAATTTTTTAGATGAGGCTTGATAATTAGTATTATTTGGATTATTCGGACTATTGTCCTCATCTTTATTGTTATCTGTATAACGTGTCAGTCGATGTGCCCTCCGGCCTTCTTCAGGTATTACTTGTCAGACTCGGGCCCTTCTTATCGTAATCGGGAGCCATTTGAAATCAACCCTTGCTTCGATCCACGAGGATATCCTGTTTTCATTCCGCTAACCATACCTGGGGTACAGGTGTTAAGTTGTGTTAATTATTATTCTATGTTACTGTCGCCCTTGACCAGGACTGAACCTGGAACCTAGAGATGTCATAAAACTCTTAACCCAACGCCTTTATCCACTACACTCTGTGTCCCGAGTCCGACAAGAAATACCTGAAGAAGGCCGGAGGCCACATCGGCCGAAACGTTATACTGATAACAATAAAGATGAGGGCAATAATCCCAATAATATTGATAAGTCTATTGGTTTTAAGAAAATGAAAATTTCATTTATTGTTCATTTCTATCTTGGTAAATACAGCTTCAGTCTCTATACATTTTCATCACAGCTCACAAATAAAAAGATGTTTGTAGAAAAGAAAGAAGGAATCAAATTCAGGTTGCAAATTGAAGCAAGAATGAAAGAAACAAACAGATAATTTGCCGTTGGCCGTGACACTCGATTTCAAAGAATAAAGAAGTCTATGTATACTGACCGGCAAGTGTCTTGGCAATGGCAAAATATCGAATCACTTACTGGCGATGGAAAGAGACCCTTGAATAAGGCTTAAACGCCGCCGGTAAGAAAACTGTCAGACTCCACATTTGAATACGGCTAGATGTTGATGTGTGGTGATGTAAAATGGACATCGGAAAGAAAATGGAAGATTGTGGTGGGTTACTATGGGGAGAGAATGGATCGATAGAAGAAAAAGAATGAAAAGGGGGGGGATAACCGATACGTATGAATAAGGGGAAAACAGAAGGAATAAAGAAAACTTGGAGACGATGAGAATTTACAGGGAATAAGTTTTCGAAGGAAAATGAATCGGCTAGACGTATAAAAAGATAATAAATCGAAGAAAAAATAATATCAAGTATTCCTATCTAATTCTATTAATAATGGAGATTCGGTCTTAATTTGTCTGTAACCGAAACTATGTTACTGCTTACGTCACATTACCCGAAATCGTCAATATATAAAGAATCACCTTGTATTATATACACTCAAGAAGAAATTTGTAATCTCGCAACAAGAAGTTGACTAAAAAGTGTACAACTTAATAAATAACTACGATTTTGTGTAAAGTTTATGAGTAAAATATTTCAAATAATTATTTAATTTTCCATTTCAAATTATTTTTTATTTATCTATTTATTTATTTATTTATTGTCCTTGTACATTTGAAGATTTTACTTATTCAGGATACAAACCCTTGAATTTTTAACTCCAACCCCTCATGCAATATCTTGCAAAAATTAATTTTTACACCACTCGCAGGGTTTGTTTTTTTTTATAGTACTAATAATTCATACACTATTATATGGTTTCAAGTAGCTATTACTATTAAGTACTAATCATTTATTTGCAAATGTATATAGTATCAAGCATTCTTATACAATAGGAATGATTTGCACACAGTTATATGGTTTCAAGTATTCCTATCTAATACTAATAATTTATATACAATTATATAGTTTCAGTAATTTCTCATTTAATGATAATTATCATAAAATGAAAAGTTACATATCATTGTTTTATGGTTTCTAGTATTCCTATCAAATTCAATTAATTTTTAAACATATCTATTTTAGATGAGGCCCTGGTCAGAGTGGACCTCAGAGAATGGCAACCAAAGGGAATTCCACACTCCCAAAAGATTCAGAGCTAGAGTCTCACCACTGTTTGCCGTTTAGTTTCATACACAGTACAATTTCTAGAATTCATCCAGTCATCTATACTTATATAAAGGACAGTGGGTATGTATGTCCGGTGGAAACAACGAAAATAAAACAATTAATAACAAAGTAAATATATATACACATTCACTATCACTAGAGCTTGCTTTTTGAGCAAAAATAATGAAGATTTTATCTATATCTGAGATATAAAAATATAAAAAAAGATATTCAAAAATTAGGAATTGAATTGTAATAGAAAGTTCACAGTGATGCGTATACAACACCGATCGTTATGTGTGCCAGATATGTTCTAAGTTATGGAAGACTTTAGCAGGATTGAAAAGTCATGAAGGAACTCACAAACGGACAATGAAGGAAGGTCGGAGTCGTCTGATAAAACGTTGCGATCAATATGTCCGGTGGAAACAACGAAAATAAAACAATTTATGACAAAGTATATATATATATATATATATATATATATACATTCACTATCTGGGAAGATATTTAAAAATTATGATTTGAATAGTCAGAGAAGGGAAAGTCATTGGTTGCATTCGTGTTTAAAATGTAATCTAATTATGTAAGACCAAAGTAATCAGTGGATCTGCGAGACTAGCTTTTTATTATACCCCCCTCCCACTACCCAGACAACTGTGGGTAGCCAGTTCTAGTTTTAAATATTTCGATATTGAGAAATAAATGAATATGGAATGAGAAAGAATTGAATTTTATAAGTTTTTTTTAATGACATCTGATCTTAAGGTTTAACAAGTTTGAATTGAGTTTTCCTTCTCCTGGGCTGGTTACCTAACCAAGGTTAAAGAACCCAATCTGTCCTGCTGGAGGGAGATTAGTTGGGTTCATACCATTCCCAAGTATATTAGCACTATGGGAAATGTAAACAGTCTCGTCTAGCATTTGAACTTGGGTTGACGAGTCCATTTCCTACAAATCTGATCCTTACACCACGCACTAAAAGGTGACTTACCGGTGAATTTGGTCACGATGGTTAGTAAGTGTTGAAATCAGGGGTGTAAGTCAGCGATATAACAAATACAAAGTGCTCAATACTAAGTAGAGCATGTACCCATTTTATTATATATATATATATATATATATATATGTGTGTGTGTGTGTGTGTGTGTGTGTGTGTGTGTGTGAAGTAGACAAACAATCTGTTTGAAATGGCGATAGCCGACATTTAAACCAATATGCACGCCTAATTGATTTAATTATAACTAATTAATTTATAAATTAGGTATGACTTCAATCAAGCACATAATCTCCCATATATATATATATATATATATATATATATATATATATATATTAAATGATTTAAATAGACCATTTAAATAGACCATTAATATATATATATATATATATATATATATATATATATAAAATGGAACCCTGATGGTCTTAATAGGTTACAGAATAGAAGATGGCTACTGCCATGTATACCCCACTGCTCTAAGAGATACCATAAAAGGTGATACCCAGACAACCTTAATAGCTTATGAGAAACATTCATGCAGCCACACATATAGGAGAAAAACATTCAGTCAATTTAGTACTAGTAAAATCTGAGAGAGTACGAAACCTTCAAATAAGACCCAGTGTCCTATAACTTTTGGGCTCCCCTTTAAAAGTGGGCGTGTCTTAGCAGACCAAACGGCCTTAAAAGACAGTTAATTAGAGAAACCGATACTGATAGAAAACAGAAAAGGGACTTTATCAAAAGTTAAGAAAATCTTTCAAGCTCAGAAAATAAAGGGTGGGGGCGGTTATAAGTGAAAGGGGCCAGGTTGAGTCAATGATACAACAGATCTAAGCTGGGGTTAAACCACCACCCCACACTTACACTACCCTCAGCCATCCTTTTTCCTGGTAATTGAAGACAGAAGGCCAAGGTAAGGATTTCAAAGAACTGGACAATCTCAATTGCCTTTCCTATCTCGAATTCCCAAAATGTGTGTGTGTGTGTGTGTGCGCGCGCAAATGAATATCTTAAATAAAATGTCCGACTGAATGCAATAGATATGACGGAAAAAAACAAAATTTGGTGGAACTTTTACTTATTCAATAGAAGATATCGCTGATTTACTAGCTTCATTATATAATCAGATAATATATATATATATATATATATATATATATATATATATATATATATATTATTATATATATTATTATTATGGTATCATTATAATAATAAATTTGCTCTACTCACGTATTGAGCACTTTATATTTGTTATATCGCTGTCTTATCATTGTGAAACTTGTATCAACTAACCATTGTGACCACTTTCACCGGTAAGTCACATTTTTCATATATAAAATCATATATATATATATATATATAATTTGGGGTACCAAATTAAAATTAAGTAATACATCTATAATAAGTATTTATTCATATATATACTTAAATCTTAAAATTTCATGTCCTCTAAAAATTACGGTCAATCTAATATATATATAGTATATATATATATAGTATATATAACAATAGCTTAATCTTTACAGATCATTGCCGTCTCTCACTGATCTAGTATATATATATATATATATATATATATATATATATATATATATATATATCCTAATAGTAAGAAAAAACGTCAAATAATTTGTTAGTAAAAATATACTACCAAATTTCACTTGAGGTAAAAACAGAAAATACCAAAAGTGATTGCCACTTCTTCGCAGAAGAAGGCCATTTCTACAAGTAGTTCGGTTGTGTGCACGCAGATGGTCCACTGGTTCAAATTTGTTTTTATGTTCCCTGTCACAGATGAACCCCTTTCTCGGTTTCCTCTCGCATACGACCGTACGTGACTGAGAAGCCCAGTTCTCGACAGGCGGGCCCTGCCACACAGGTCACACATATATATATATATATATATATATATATATATATATATATATATATTTACCAACCCCTCCGCATGAGCATGGATGCGACACAAGGTCAATTTCTTAAGCGGAGTTTAACAGGTTTGAATTCAGAGTTTTCCTTCTCCTAGACCGGTTGCCTAACCAAGGTTAAAGTGCCCAGTCTGCCCTACTATTTATCTATAGCTGGAGGGAGAGTGGGATTCATACCTTTCCCAAGGGTATTAGCGCTAAGTGAAATGCAATTAACACGTCCAGGATTTGAACTCGGGGCAACGAGTCTATTTCCCATGACTTTAACCACGCGCTTCCACACAGGTCACACATATGGTGTCTTAAATGTAGGAAATGTGTCCATGCTGGCCGTCATGTGCCTCTTACGCAGAGGCCGCACAGGATGGGTAGCTCGAGCCGCCTTACAGCTACTATCGGCCTGCCTTTCAAAAGAAATTGTACCCGGTCCCCATTTCTGTCAATTGGCCCCATCGCTGAAGCGGACTTCTGCAAGGGTCGCGATGTCTATTCCACATCGAGAGTTCTTTGCCACAATGCCAATTCGTCGTTGGGGATTTCCCGATCCCTCAAGATCGAGGGGTGTCCGAAAATTCCAGGAGGCTATTATTAGCCTAGGTTTGTTGTTTAGGTCACCTTTTCTAAACCCTTCCTAGATGTCCGAGTGGGCAGTACTACCCAAGGGCTGCTTGGTCACTCCACAACCTCGCCACGTGTAGATTCACAGTTGTGTGCTTCCAGTCCGTCAAGCCTGCACACGTCACCGTTCCTCCATCACCGTGGGACTTTTAGAAATATCTGCACGTGTTGACATGTTGTGCGCTTGTGCGACACGCACCGCATGCTCTCCTTCCCCAAAGTCTAGTATCAGTGACAAGCCAAGGCAAGATGACTGAAAGGCTTTGGGGAACGCAGGTGGGTGATCTGACGAGATCTACGGGTGCACCACACCGAGGACAAAAAAACAAAAAAACACAAATTTATCAAGTTTTAACTTAGTATAAGTCAACAGGCACCATTTTCTATTAAGTAGATGACATTGATACAATTTCATAATTTCAATTTATAATAACATGGCAATGTTATATTCAAGAGCAATATAAAATTCAAGAGTAATATAAAATTATCTAAGAGCGTCGATTCTCTTTCTCTTACAGCTTCTACATATATATTTTGTTGAATGATATATATATATATATAAACAGCTAGGATTGTCTAAAGCTAAAATGTAGAGAGTACTCGATAACTAAGTAGAGCAAATAATAAAGTTAATCCTAATGAGTCAGATATACCTACTAATAGTTTCGCATAGTAGCTCATCAGGACAATAATCTGAGCTACTAAGTGTAAGAAATCTTAAAAACACAAAAAGAAGCTGTACGGACATTTGTCCCCTATCACACAAACCATCTGAGATAGACAAACAAGATATACCGGAGAATCGAGGACGAACTCATAAGTGACGTTCTCCAATGGACACCTACACATAAACACACCAGTGAGGGCCGATCAGCAAAAACCTACATCAATCAATTCGGTGCAGATTCTGGATGCTGCAAAGAGGATCTTCCAGTTCTGATGTCCGGTTAGAGGGAGAGCCATGGATAACCGTGCTGACAGCGCGGCCTGGTTGTTTTACGACACTTGAACCCTTTTCGGGTTATTTAATGTAATTTTAAGAGACAAAGGACTAAGGTTTTAATATATATGTGCAGGTGTGTATATATATATGTGTGTATACATGTATGAATATTTTTGTATATATATGTATATAAATATATATGTGCATGTATATATGTATGTAAATATGTATATACGCATGTATGTATATATATGTATGTAAATATATATATGTGCATGTATACATGTAAATATATATATGCATATATGTATATTTTATATGAATATATATGTATGTAAACTTATATATTTACATACATATCATATATATGTGTGTGTGTGTGTGTGTGTGTGTGTGTGTAAGCATATATATATATATATATATATATATATATATATATATATATATATATATATAACCTTCAAAGCTTAAGCACGAAAAAAATAATTTCAGATTTCTAAAAGAAGCGAAAAAAGTGCGAAGAGATTTTTTTTTAAATCATATTTCGATTGCCAAATATCTTATGAATTTTAACTCAGACTCCATATTTCTCATAAAAGGTAACTTTTTTTTCCTTTTCCTTTTTTCCCAAAAGGTTGATTTTCTTCTTAAGGATTCACCTAATTTAAACTTGGTTTATTTATTCTTTTCAGTATTATGAAAAAAGAAAATGTGTTTTCATTCTTCCAGCCGAGACTTTCATCCTGTGTCTTTGATTAAGTAGAATCCGCCATTTTAATATTATATATTATTAAAGGACCCTTTGGGATCTTATGCAAAAGCGGTCCATGATGTTACAGTTGTTTTTATCTAGTAAGGAAGGATAGTTCTCTCCATTTTATCGAGGATTTGGGTGATTAAATAAATAGATATGAATTGTATAGATTTATTTTAATGCATGTCAACCAGTACAGAGTTATACTATGCCTAGACGTTAGGGAATCGCATTCACTGTCCATTCATATTTACATTTGTATAGTGTTTTTTTTTAAATATCTTTGTACAAATGTTTCTTAAATTGATATGAATTGTATAGATTGATTGATTGATTTTAATTGCATGTCTATTGAAGTCAGTTAGTCTACTGTTGGTTTTAATAACAGCAGCTAAGTACAACTCAAGCAGTGTCCAAGACAGCTGGTATAAATAGGAATCAAGAATGATCCATTCAGGAATCTGGGTGATTTGGGTGATTCCACTCCTTGAGTTCTGATTGGCTGCTGACTGCTTGATTTGAATGACATTGTGGAGTCTTATATATACTTTGTCATTTTGCAGTGGACTTTGTAGCATTAGAGTTTGTATTTGAGTTACAATCGTTTGTTGCCTTGTCTTCCCAGTTCGACGGTAATTAGAACTTATTCTTCACTAGTCTAGAGTTATTTCATGCTTAGACGTTAGGGAATCGTGTTCATTGTACATTCATATTTACATTTTTGTGTGGTGTTTTTTTTTTAAATATCTTCTTTGTATACAGTCCTTGAATACGAATAATTTTCAAACAGATCTATTCGACCAATAGATCGGACCCTAACAGGTTCTATCACTCCGGGACAAAGTGGACCGGGAGTAATGGCACTAAAGGGTTTTACAACACTAATATATATATATATATATATATATATAAAGAAAAATCTAATGAGTCAGACGAACCTACTATTAGTTTCGCTTAATGCTCTTCAGGGATAAGATCTGACTCAGATCTTATCCTGAAGAGCATTAAGCGAAACTAATAGTAGGTTCGTCTGACTCATTAGATTTTTCTTTATTATTTGCTCTACTTAGGTATTGAGCACTTTTTACTTATTAGCTATTCTCCTAGCAGTTATATGAATGTATATGTAACTTGTATACATATATATACATATAAATTGTTTTTTCTTTTGGCCAAATACTGTACCAGTAGATTATTTTTTTTGTTGGTACGACTATCTTGGTCTTTTCTTTTTTTCAAAAATGTTTTTCTCCCCGGTTGATGTTTGGTAGTATATTTTTGCAATCCAACTATTTGCTGGGGTTTTTTCTCACCGCGAGGATTTACCAACACGCTTGGTATATTATATATATATATATATATATATATATATATATATATATATATTATTGTGAAAAAAAATGAATTAAGTCGAAAATTGATATTTTTGAGCTGATGCTGTTGATGATTTATATAAAAACCGAAACGCTTGAGCATCGACTTCAAAAATGGCACGGCGACACGAGTTCAAATCCAAGACGCGCTATTTTCATTTTACATTGTACTAATACCCTTGGGAAATGTATCTATCCAACTATTCACCCCCTCCAACTATGGGTAAATAGTAGGGCGACTGGGCTCTTTAACCTTAGTATGGCTACGGGTCTTGGAGAAAGAAACTCTAAATTCAAACCTGTTAATCTTTGCTTAAAAATAGACCTTGTGTCGCATCCTACTCGTGTCGGAGGGTCTTGTAAATAAATAAATAAATAAAAACAAAAAGCAAAAAACTCAAACAGTATCCCCTTAGTAAGAACATTCAATAATACCCTTACCCCTTAGACCAAATTCAGAATTGCTGAAAAACCAAGATACAGGTTTTTAGAACTGTGTATTCTTGCCTATCATAGATTTAAAATATCATTAAAGAAATAACAAAGTTTTACGAAACAAATTTTCGAAGAAAATCATTTTTTTTACCAGCCATGCACGAGAGTAAGCTGAAAAGTTCATATCTGCTGTTGATGACGTTTTTTGACCAATGAAGTCCAAGCACTGCAAAACCAATGGAAGAAGTGTATGGACCACAAGGTAGTAAGGAGCTATGTTAAAAAATAAATCTCAGTTGGTCACATTCCATGAAATTATCTTGGTCAGCCAATGAACTTTTCAGTCGACCCTCATAAAGATAGAAGACGACTCTGCTGTACGAGCAAACTTCATTAGTGAAATAGATCACTAATCAGGACTGAGCTTATTCTAGTAGTGGCCACCCCAAGCAGAGTTTAACTAGTTTGAATTCAGTTTTCCTTTTCCTAGACTGGTCGTATAATCAGGGTTAAAGAGCCCTGTCTGCCCTACTATTTACCATAGCTGGAGGGAGAGTAGTTGGATTCATACCTTTTCCAAGAGCATTAGCGCTATGAGAACGAAGTGTCCAGGATTTGAACTCGGATCGAAGAGTCCATTTTTTTAGTGTAATACGAACAGTTTTAATTCTTAGTTGTTTTTATTTTTATATTTTAATGAGAGGGGAATTAAACGAATGCATTTTTATCCAGTACTTTGACAAGGAATTAAAAAACAGCCTTTAGTAAAAATTCGTTTCAAACCACTCATGAGTTCAGGCTTACATTTTTAAATAATATTTTAAATGTAAAAAAAAAGATTATAAACATTATAATACGCGAATTCTCAGTGATTTTTTTTTAATTTGATAAATAATTTGCTAAATAATTTTTCTTACCTCTTCTCTTACTCGTCTCTTCTCCCTTTTTCTCTTATTCCCTGGTGTTCCTAAAATCATTTTTGCCAGGTCATGGAATGGGTACTTCTACTAGTAAATTTAATTACCATTACACCTCTTCTCTTTTCTTTTGAAGTCTGTCGTAGACGACGATGACATCACTCTATGTCTTCAACAGTTGTGGACCCTCTGATGGCTTATTAGTCCAATTCTGGACTTACAGATGCGGTCACACATATTGCAGGGGAAATTCCCATCTACAGTTGGTTGTTCATGATGACGAAGACATCGCCGCTATGCAGTCCTGTTTATCTCATTAGTGAGCTGCTAAGCTCCTGTGCGTTGTCTGTTGGAGACCAGATCTTCCACGCTTGAAGGTATGATGTTACATTTCTTCAGCGTTGGTCTTTGAACCGCTTTTGGTGGGGGGCTCCGTCCTCCGCGTGTCATCTGTGAGTTCACTGTAAAGTAGTTTACGGAGAGTCTGTCTGCAGGCATGCGGATTGTGTGTTGGGTTGCGATAGGATGGTCTCAATTGGGTCAATGCGTGCTCTGCTTCTAATTTCTAAGTGGGGCATTTTATGCCACCACTTTATGCTCAGTATGCGTTGGAGGCAGTTGATGTGGAATGCCTCCGTTTTTTCAGGTATCTGCGATACAACACCCACTATTCACTTCCATATAAGAGTATGGATAGGAATACAGAGATCTTGGTATTGATGGTAAGATCTCTGTTCATGAACACTCTGTGAGATAGCCTACCAAAAGATGCTGAAGCCAGGCCAATCTGCCGTTGCACTTCACTTGTAATATCATTTGTGTTGTTTAAGACAAATCCTAGGTAAGTGAACTCCTCTACATTTTTCAGTGGCTGGTGATTAATGAGTTCATTTCAGTTCATACTACTGTAAACATCAACAATTCTGATTCCTTCATTAGTTCTCCAAATAAGATTTAAATTTAGCACGAATCAAACTCTAATAGCAAAAACATCGCCTATCTTTCAGAATGCACTCGTAGCTCCAGGCGATATAGAGGCAAATCAAAATGGTCTTACAATTTTAGAATAAATTACAATAGATACATAATTAAATCCCTGAACTGGGGAAGTTTGTTATAAACTTCCCCCAGTAGAAAAACATTTCCGCTTAAGAGAGCATGATTCTAACAGAGACGCTGAATTCACTGGTGGAGAAAAATCAACCAAACATCTCATCAGAAGAAGATAGATGCATATTAACTCTTAAAACTCCCACACACAAAAAATACATCCTAATCCTCAAATATTTATCAAAATATTTTTTTAATTCATTATTCTGGTTTTAAATATCAATCCCATTGCATTCCTAACTTTTTACACTTGAAATTAAAAGAATTGGCAAGTCCTCTAGACGGCATCCAGTGTCTGCCCAGAGCTGATGAATGTAAGTTTTTGCTGGCCAGCCAACTCTGGTGTGTCCATAGGAGAACGTCGCTTATGAGTTTGTCCTTACTTCACCAGCAGAGATCAGTATGTCTTGCTCGTCTTACATGAGTAGTTTGTGAGATGTGAGGAAATCGACCATGCAGTTGCTGTGGTGTAAAGTGCTTCTTCTATGATTTGTTCAAAACAGCATACAGCACATCCACATTTTCTACGACGATAACCGTAACGCTAAGCGAGACTCCTGTTGTCATTGTATCCATTCCATATACAGTGAACTATATTTTAACACAACATTACTTAGGTAATCATTTAAAAGAATGCTTGTAAGCAATTGCTGTCAATCAAATCTATCTTACACACATCTTTTACCCTTACTGTCTTCCATACATTTTTATTCTGTTCTATTTTTATTCCGCTATACAGTGAACTATATTTTAACACAACGTTACTGTTACAATTTATGAGCAGTCGTAAAGTGTGAACCTATCTGTAACTAGAATATCTAAATTAAGATCTGTTTGATTTAAAATCATGGGGTCCTGTGGAAAGTTACTCGCTGGTTATGGACGGTCGGTGACCTTTAAAAGGCGCGCGATTGGACGCGGGGGAATAGATAGTTAAGTTTAGCAGACTTGACCCAGCTTTCAAGGAAAGCAGATACGATTGTCGGCTTTTTCTGGGTCCATCTCCCTTGCGCAGCAGAATCAATATGGGCTAAGAAAATGAAACTTGATCAAGTATAACCAAGACTTGTTGTTGGATTAATTAAACAGTAAAGACAATGTTAAGCCCAGCCCAGCAAGAAGAATTAGCAAGGAAGAAGGCCAACCCTTAACGGCAGATAAAAGTCAACCAGATAACATAGCGGCCGAGGTAGAGTCAATAAGCAGAGTAAGCAGTAAGAAAAGCTAAAAAGTAACGACAATCTCTCTCTCTCTCTCTCTCTCTCTCTCTCTCTCTCTCTCTCTCTCTCTCTCTCTCTCTCTCTCTCTATACGAGATGAACTTTCCACTGATTATATATATTTCAACCCCTCCGCACGAGTAGGATGTGACACAAGGTCAATTTCTTAAGCGGAGTTTAACAGGTTTGAATTCAGAGTTTTCCTTCTCCTAGACCGGTTGCCTAACCAAGGTTAAAGAGCCCAGTCTGTCCTATAATTTAGCCATAGCTGGAGGGAGAGTAGGATTCATACCTTTCCCAAGGGTATTAGCGCTAAGTGAAATGCAATTACCACATCTAGGGTTTGAATTCTCCACTGATTATATACACCCGATTAAAAGTAACTTTACTAAGGTATCATTTAAAAGAATGCTAGTTAGCAATCGTTGGCAATCAAATCTATATTTCACACATTTTTTACCGTTACTGCCTTCCATACATTTTTATTCTGTAATATTTTTCTCTTTCTTATTTCTATGGGTCTTTTTCTCTATGATATCTTATCTGTAATATTTTATATGTTACACCTTTTTTTCTACTATTTTCAATGTTACGTCTTTTCTTTTTTATTTCTTTCGACTAATTTTCTGTATTTTTACCAGAGAGTTTCTTATTCTTATCTTGTACTTTCCGGATGAAGTAAGGCGTTCAGCGAAAATCGAACATCGAACAGTATCGATTATGTTAAAGCGTTGTCAATATCACTTAAAATCGCTTCTCCACGAACGGCGGACGAGGAACTTCCGAACAAGACTTAAACGCGCCTATTGCACGGCTCGAAAATACAACTTCAAGTGATAAAGAAACTACCCCCGCTCTCTCTCTCTCTCTCTCTCTCTCTCTCTCTCTCTCACTCACACACACACACACACACACACACACACACACACACACACGTAAAAGATTCTGACTCAACAATCTGGAGATTATCCACCGAAGGGAATGAGAATAGATATCTAAATATTTTACAGAAAGATAGAAATGTAACCTAACAATTCTGTTGATATATATATATATATATATATATATATATAGTGTTTACAGAAATAACCTACTCGAGTTTCACCATAAGGATCTTCAGGGTAAAATCCACTGAATTAATCGAAATATTAATTACAGCTAACTGCAGGAGTTCATTTTGTAGTTATGACCGTTGAAGACAGTTTCGCAGTTAATGAAAGTTGTTGTGTCATTTTGAAAAATTGGCTGACAGGCGTTGATATGTCGTTATGTAGATTTATGTAGATGGAGATTATTTTTGTTTTTTTTTTTTTTTTTTTTTTTTCAAAAAAATCAAATATAAACATTTTGAAAAATCCCCTTTAAACTTTTAAATTCATAAGTATTAGTATATTGGCATTTTGGGGCCGGGTTAGCTCAGTCGGTAGAGCGTTCGGCTAGAAATCACAAGGTTCCTAGTTCGATACCGGTCCCCGCAAACTCAGCGTATGAGTAGCACAAGGATCTGTGCGGTAAAGTAAGGAGCTGATGGTAGGTGTGGCGCTCCACCTCAGATGCTAAAATAATCTCCTTGGTCTAGCGCTATTGAAAAGGGATAGACTCCCTCGCTGACTGGCTGATACCGACTTTACTTATATCTTATATAAATATTATATAAATTAGTTTTATATAGTTTTTATATAAATTTATTTATTATAATTATTGTTTTGTTAATATTTTTAGTTAGGGGGTAAAAGTAAGTAAATTATATATATATATATATATATATACAAATCTCCTAACCTCCCTACCCCTCAATTCCACCACTAACTCACTTTCTCTTCTATAAACACAAATGTACGTATTTTGCTTTGAATAAAGTTAGACTGAGGATATTCTTCGCGTGAGAAGGACGAAATATTTCTCTCCTACTTGGACTTGTTTGAGTCCTTATTTTTGTTCACTTTTCCTTTTACCTCACCTCATATATATATATATAATATATATATATATATATATATATATATAATCATAACTACCACTCTGAGTGATAGTGGATCTGGGAGTAATGGCAAAAATGCCAATTTCTCTGCTTGTTTTTTCGTACTGCTAACATTAAAACGGCCTACATGTTATCTCGTTAATACGCATGATCAATGTGTAATGTCTATCATATGTACTAAGACATGGCGTTTATCACGTTCACGGATATCTACTTTTCATAATGATTTTAAATAGTAAGTTTTGATAAATAACTATCTCATGTTATTAATTCTTAATTTTATTTTATTTTTATACCAGCAGATTTACCCGGCGTTGCCCGGTTATCAAATACGCTGATCATGATCTTTATCTATTTATGATTTATACCTTAAACTTAGGCGATACGGGAATTTTCGTAACGTAAATAATTCGTCCTTAATCGATAAATTTGGTGAATGGCTTGCTGAAAATAATTCAAATATCCTAAAATGGCTAAAGTCAGTGACCAGATTTAAACCCAATTGAGAACGTTATTTGGCTGAAATTTATCCGTGAATTATGGATATTCGATTATATCTTTTCCTGTATTGTACGGATACTTTTTTCACCCGTGTTTTCTCTACATATTTAGTTATTATGCATCGGTGTACCCTTAATCGACCTAACCAGTACAGGAATAACATGGAGCATGGTAAACATTATGCTTATTTGATAGATACCCCAGTTATGAGAGTTTGTTTATTTACACGTTACTAATATGAAACTTATCAATTTGGGCGATAGTGACCAAATGAACTTAAAGGTCAATATTAATAACGGCATATGCTTCATCATAAAATGTTGCCCATACTGATATTTCTGGAGAGATGTTTTAACTGCTGCGATATTGATTACAATAGAGCGGGGTATCACCAAACTTTTTTTCGGTGGACCGGATAATTGAAAAAATAACGTGCTCAGGACTCTAGAACCTTCTATTCGATCTCGAGAACCTTCTTTGTCCAATTGGACAGCATAGTGGATAAAGGAGTTAGGTTAAGACAGTTCTAAGTGACAGTTATCTCTAGACTGCAGGTTCAATCCTGGTCAGGGGCAGCACTAACATAGAATAATAATTAACACAGCTAAACACTTGTACCCCAGCTATGGTTAGCGGAATGAGAACAGGATAGCCCCGTGGACAGAATAAAAGGTTAGGTTCAAAGTTCCGTGATGGCTCCCGATTACGACAAGAAGGTTCCCGGGTTCGAAAAGAAGTTCCCGAGTCCGACAAGAAATACCTGAAGACCGGAGGGCACATCGGCCGAAACGTTGTACAGATAACAATGAAGATGAGGACAACAGTCTGAATAATTTAAATAATACTAATTATCAAACCTCATCTCAAAAATTCCGAGAAATAGTAAACTTACTTTTATTGTCCAAAATGTTGAAATTTTATAATCACACTAAATGTTTTTTAATGAATTGAAACATTTTGATTGTGAAATTACAAAATTTTCTTGAAATTTTAGATTACAGGAAATACATCTCCGATGAATACCTATACATAGGCATACCTTTTTAGGCCAGCCAACTCTGTGCAAATTCTAGATGTTGTGCGGAATACTTGTCAGGGGCGATGAACGATAGGAACTGTTGGTAAGAGAGGGTCATGCACATCCGTGCTGTCAGCAAGACCTAATGATTAGGGCTGTTCTTCTATAAGGATGGTTTTAGCATTTAATAACTCACGTAGTGTTACGATTTTGGGGCCATTCCTTAGACTTCAAGCAAAAGCGTATGTCCACGGAGATCCGTAGTGTTAAGCAGAGTGCGATCCTTGGTAAAGAATCCTTCGGTTGTTCCTTGGGGCTCCTCAATCTTGCAAGTCCTTCGTCAATTATTGCAAAAGGACGTCTCTCAGTACCAGTGATTAAGTAGTCAACTAGCCACGCATTTGGACTGTTGATTGGCTGGGGTTTAAACCACGTGACTTAGCTTAATCTATAAATTTAAGTGGTGTATTGTAGCACACCTTATATACAAAAATAATCCAACACGAAGGTTGATATGCTATTAAACTAAGAAACCGAAACTGAATATCCAAAAATATATTTTGCCATCTGAGAATACGTGTCTGGAATTGATCCTCTACCTATATTTGAAGTCTTATATTGCGTAGAACTTCATCTCCATAAACCTGTATTAACTTGTTAAATGTTTCTATCGCATTGACCTGAGGTTTGAGCTTGTATTTGATACTTTTAACTGTGTGCATTAACATAGAAACAATCCAAGATACGATGAGAAACTGTTTCATCGTACATTTTTTTAAACTCTTGATGTCCCCAAGTCTTATGCTTAAGGTGAATTTTCACGCTGCTAGATCTGGTAAGTATGGAGGGTTCTGCATCTGTACAATTCAATGTTTTACTTAAGACTTCAAATCAAAAAGCATCGAGACTGTTTATTAAAAAAAATACGTGAATTATCACCGATTCGTCTCAACGTTTTGCCATAATCAATTTTGGGACCATGTTCCTTTTAGGCACCCCTTTTTTGATTTCGATTAAGAAAGGACATGTTTTTTATTTATACCCACAATGTCCAGTTGTTTGTTAGGGTTAGGGTTTAGGGTTAGGGGTTAGTTTTATAATTTTAAAAACAATCTTAAAATCGTCAGTTAAAAAATATTGACAGTGTAAATGAAAAACATGTCCTTTCTTAATCGAGAGCAAACAGGGGTGCCTAAAGGTCATATGGTCCAAATTTTGATTTCTCCCTTGATCGCTGATCAGTTCTTGGAGATGGACTCTCCGTGGTGTAGTGGCTAACGTGCTGAACTGCGACATTGTAGTTGGTGAGTTCGAACTTCAGTCGCGGTATCACGTTCAATTTCGGATTAATACCTTTGGGAAAGGTATGAACACCCTAATCTCCTTGCTATGGGTTAAATAGTATGACTATTGTACTTCTATAAGAATGGCTTTGGTATTAAATAACCCACAAGGGTTTATATCCCATTAAACAAAGATTACTCAGTGGCTTCTGAAAGGCAAATGACTTTCACACGTTTTTTTAAACCAACATTGGTTATTTTGTTTTGTTTTGTTTGTTTTTTGGTTTTTGGTTTTTGGTTTTTTGGTTTGGTTTTGTTTTTTGGTTTTTTTCATTTCTCTTTCTACAATCAGGGTTTCTAACATGAAAATTAGAAAAATTACTTCTAATTTTCTAGACAGTAAGTAAAGTCGTTGGGGTGATCTAAAGTCGATATCAGTCAAACAGCGAGGGAGTCTATCTCCTTTTCACTAGCACTAGACTAAGGAGATTGTTTTGCGCCTGATGTGGAGTGCCATACCTACCATCAGATCTTTACTTCACCGCACAGATCCCTTCTACTCATAGTTGGAGGGAGAATAGTTGGATTCATAACTTTCCCAATAGTATTAGCGCTATGTGAACTGTATCTTTGTCCAGGGTTTGAACTCGGGTCGACGAGTCCATTTCCTACGACTCTAACTATTAGACCACGCGCCTTCAGGGTATCACCGGGTTTTTCTGCTAGTATTTGATAATACAGCCCCGGAGATACCTCAAGATCGTCGGGTGATTTAAAGTCGGTATCAGCCAAACAGCGAGGGAGATTATCTCCTTTTCACTAGCACTAAATCAATGAGATTGTTTTTGCATCTGGGGTGGAGCGCTACACCTACCATCAGCTCCTCACTTTACCGCACAGATCCTTGCTATTCATACGCTGAGGAGGCGTCGCTATTCTTCTTCTCTTCATATTTTGTCTTCATTTTTTATTCTTTTTTCTGGTAACGCTTCTCTTGTAGAAGAGACTATCGAAAGATGCTAATGAAAGATGGAAGAAAACTGGCGGTAGAGAACCTCACTGCCACCATCGCCAAATAATAGGGGTGGGAGTGGAGGTTGTTAGCGGAGTTGAGGGAGAACGTATTTTCATCTGCTCTTTCTCTCCCTTCTTTTTTATTCAGTATCTGTTTTTTTTTATTCCTCCCCCTCCTTCCTTCCGCCTATGATATAAAAGATGTCGACTTAATGGGCTTGTAAAGGACATCTGAAAATGGTGGGAAAAAGATGCATTATTTTTCGTACATTGATAGATTACTATTCTCTTTGGCGAAGATGCGGGCGTAAGGTGGATGTGGGGGAACGTAAGGTGGAGAACACACACACACACACGCACACACACACGGTAGCGCTCACGTACAAACCCAGATGTAAATCATACATAGAAAGAATCCCAGATACATGCAAATACCACCATGCAAATATACATGCACACTAAAGTAGGTCGATTTTTCACTTTTTAAAAATATCAAATTGTCGATCTATGCAAAAGTTGTGTGTTAATATTGATACCACAAATTAGATCTTTTACTTGCACCATTGTTTGAGGAAATAACATCAAAGAACGTATACTAAAATGCACTAAATTCCTCCTTTTCGCAAAATTAGCCTTTAGAAAACAAGGATTTTTAGTGAAAGTGAAAAATTGACCTACCCTATTGCCCACACACACAGTGTAAATTTGCACATAATACATACAAACGCACATGCCAATAAATACTACAGATTTCTACATATATAGACACATCTTGGATACGCATAAACACATACAGAAACATTTACAAATACCCGCTAATAATGCCATAAAATATGCATATATTAATACACAGACACACGTACTGACACAAACACAAGTATATCTCCGCAGATAGACATGCAAACATATAAACATATTGTTATGTGATATACTCTCACCACCCTCATTCCGCCTATGGAAGTGTGAAATCGTTTGATAGATGAAAGGTTAGAGGTCATCTCAATTGAAACATGCCTGAGAAATTTTACGTTTTGAGTTTAGTAGTTACAGTTCAACAATACTACAGAGTGGATCTGGAGGAGCTTGTCACGTGATAGCTATAATTGTAGGAACATGAGTATCAAATCCTTGGCGAGGCTGGCAGCATTTTGTTGTTGACATCCTTCCGTCTACGAGAGACGATGGAGAAGTGTCCATTTATTTTACGTAGCCTGGGCGAGTTCATATGGAGGATGCTTTGTTCAAGTAGCAGATCCCCGTCTCCACACTGTCGGTGTGACCCAAAGGAAAGGTAAGGAACCAATGCAGTTTATCAGCAGTAATTCCGCAGGAGTTGTTGAGTAACACTGGAGTTCAGTATCACACCACTTTAAGGACAACGGCTCCGGGTTTGTTTTTTTGGGATGAGGCAAAGCTGCTAGAAAGCAGAGAATGAGTTAGAATGCCCCTTCTAGATCCCCTTCTAAGACAAGGAAAAGTCCTATGCGCAAACTGTAAGGCATTGAAATAACAGATTAAAACAGTTTGCATAACGTTAATACCCTTGGGAAAGGTATGAATCCAAATATTCGCCCTACAGTTATAGGTAAATAGGATAGACTGGGCACGTTAACTATGGCGTGGGAACCGATCTAGGAGAGGAGGAAACTGAATTCAAACCTGTTAAACTCCGTTTAAACATTATCCTTGTGTCACATCCTGCTCGGGGATACAAGCGGAGAGATCTAACACGTGTCACAGCCAATAAAATAAATTAAACCAAAAAAAGTTAAACCTTTTTGCGATCCTTACTTTTCTATCGTTAGATCTACAATTTATATATATATATATATATATATATATATATATATATATATATATTAGTGGTGTAACCAAATTAGTCTAAGAGTAGTAAGAACAATTTAGATCTCCCCCCGCTCAAAATATATAATAACACCTGCACCCTTAAGCAATGAAAATATATTTCACTTGTTCAAATACTTATGACAAGTACTTTCCATATACGATATTGCCTACAATGTCTAGAGAAGGGTACATCTCATAAAAAATTGGAAGAAAAAAACGAGAAGAGTTGTCTCGGGTAACCAACAAAAAATTATTAGGTCGGTACGAACAGAATCCCCAACACACCTTAAAAAGGGGGGGGGTCGACAAAAAGAGTAAAGCTAAGAAAAAAAATTATCCCCCCCCCCAAAAAAAAATTGGGGGGGGGAGAGAAATCTGAAGGCTTATTAAATCTTTTGTAATCATTTAATTATTTCGTCTAGTGATCAGAGTAATTGCGTTAAAGAAATTTTATACGAAACAAGACCCCCCCCTCTTATCCGAACAGTCACCTCATTTGTCTGTAATTCATTTTGTGCTTAGGATTTTTTGAAACAGGATAGACAGACATTAGACAGGAACGGACATAGATAGATAGATAGATAGATATGAACAGACAGTGATAGATAAATAGATAGATAGATAGATATGAACAGACTGTGATAGATATATAGATAGATAGATAGATAGAACAGACTAGATAGATAGATAGATAGATAGATAGATAGATAGATAGAACAGAGATAGATAGATAGATAGATAGATAGATAGATATGAACAGAGATAGATAGATAGATAGATAGATAGAGATAGATAGATAGATAGATAGATAGATGAACAGAGATAGATAGATAGATAAGATAGATAGATAGATAGATAGATAGATAGATAGTAGATAGATAGATAGATAGATAGATGTGAACACTGAGATAGATAGATAGATAGATAGATAGATAGATAGATGTGAACACTGAGATAGATATAGATAGATGTGAACACTAGATAGATAGATAGATAGATAGATAGATAGATATGAACACTTAGATAGATAGATAGATAGATAGATAGATAGATAGATAGATGCGCGTCCTGCATCCCTGACGCTCAAAAATATAAAACAACACAGTAAAACCGTATCTATGCGTCCTTGTGTTTTTCTTTTTTCTGCCCCCACCTTCAAGCTGACTTTCTTAGAAACGAATTACACAGGATAGGTTACAAGGTAGGAGTTAGATGGCTTTAGTTGGGGACCATAAATTTTCCCAGGGACTCATTCAAAGCAAATATGTGCATCCCAGACTGCATTAAATAAAAAAGCTATCAAATCCAGGATTTTCTTTCTTTCTTTGCTTTTCCATCTTTCTTTCGTTCAAATCCAGGATTTGAACTCGGGTCGACGTGTCCATTTCCTACGACTCTAACCGTTAGACCACGCGCCTCCAGGGCATCGCTGGGTTCTTCTGCTAGTATTTGATAATGCAGCCTCGGAGATACCTCAAGGTAATCTTTGTTTTTTCTTCTCAATATTGAAGACAAATTAAATATTTATAAGTAATCTAAGTTATCGATCTTCTAATCAGAATGGTGTCAGCAATTATCGGGAACATGTACGTCTCGTCAGATTGACTTTAGGTATGAATGTTTGTTTGACGCGCACGATAAGATCACAATTCGAAGTGAATGCGCTGAGAATGCACCAAATGCTGAGGGCCAAGACTCCCCCCACCCCACCTTCAAAAGGTAAACTGTACCTAGTCGTCAGGCCCCAATTCAAGAACTCTAGGGAGTATGAATTATCCCTTTATTGGCAATTATTCCCAGTCCAGAAAAGTGGCATTTGTTATGGTAGTGAGGCTACGGTTCCGGAATTCTAGAGGGGGTAATCCCATGTCAAATCATTCAGGACATGTCACCCACCCCCTTTAATTTTTCTTAAATTTTGTCCAGGTGTGGATTATGTTAATGTTAGATAATCCCCAAAATTTGAGCTTCCAATTCCAAAAATTGGCGGAGTTAAGTCGATTTTTAGCTCTCCAAATTTGAGGGGGTCGCTAAAAATGGCGACCTTTTTTAAAAAATCTATTTTTGTCAATAAAATGAGTTCTAGAGCTTCCCTACTCCTAAAAGCATTTTTGCTCATGGAATCCAAAATTGCCATAATAAAAGTCTTAAAGTTAACCAATTTTAAGTTATTAATGATTTCTGTTTTTTTTTTTTTTTGTTTTTAATAGCAAGATCAATATCCCGATATGGCACTGCATCTACGACTAAACGTTTTTCTATTATTAATTCACATATATTGAACGTTATTTGTACTAATATGATAGTTTGATTTTTCCTCAGAACCGAGGCTACGACCTTTTGCAAAAATTTGTTAACATTTTGCACTTCAATGTTTCTGTAATTTTGTCCAGGTGTGTACTATGTTAAAAAGTTAGACAAACCCCAAAATTGACCTTCCAATTCCAAACATTGGCGGTGTTATGTCGATTTTTAGCTCTTACGAATAGTTATTTGAAGCTGTAATTGTTTATGAATAATTATTATTAAATAGTAATAGTTACTTGAAACAAATAATTACTTGAAGAAAAAAA